>OX463846.1:4597396-5047916 GCA_949825065.1 Odontocerum albicorne | reverse complement strand
TTTTTCAAGCTTGATAAAAGATTGGACAATAAATGAAGATATGATGCAAGTCGAAAAATAACCGTTTACCTTGCTTATTCTTATTCGATGTATTATTTTCCTCTTACAGTAGTTCAGATTTCTCATGCATGATTCAGCCTCAGGAGTAGATTTCCTCCAGTCCTCCCAGAAATTATTTGACACTCCTCCACAGTGTTACTGACAGTCCAGGCAATTTCACATATATGATACACAAAGGGGAATAATTGAAACCCCGCCTATATAAGGTATGTGGACTGCAACCGTGGCCACGCTTAAGATAATTCAGGGTACACCACAGACAGTTTCTGGCAGACCAAATCCTTAGATAATCATGTTAGGATTACTCCTAAGCAGAACCCCGTTTGCTAACAGATAACCCTAGATATTTTGTTTTAGGGCACCAAGTCAAAGGGGGTCTCCGTTGATTCATAAAAATGTTTTAAAACTATTTAAAGCAATAATTTAGATGAAAGTTTTATAGAATGACGTGTTCAATTCAGTTCATATTTACAATTTAATAATAACCACGACTGTTTAATGCTACAGCTTAGCAAACTAATAATTAATATGCCATTAAAAAAATATGGGAAACTGAAGTTTTTCATCATTGAAACGATTAAAAACATATTTATAATGCACGCTAAAACAAAACAAACAAAACACACTAGCCATATTATCAATATAATCAGACATAACAGCGTATATGAACTTCAAAGACATGATAGATGCGTGCATTTACGGAGAAGAAAGTACGACGTAAATTGTAGTGGTTTGTTTTATGGCGTCAAATACATCATCATTCAAGATCATCATTTGAAACAGAAAGGATAATTATTTTTAAATTAGTATTGTGTAGGGGTGCAAGTTGAAAACTGCATAGGGTCTATACAAATGCGCCTCTGCTTACAAGGTGGAGGACTAAGGGATGATTCTACTGTTACTAGCAGGTTTCATGTGAGCTCACATTCCTCTCAGCTGATCTTATCTCCCGATTCCGAAAGGTCATCAAGATCTAAAACGAGTTAAAGAAAGTTCACATGGATTGATAATGTGACATTTAGACATACCTTCTGGCAGTCTCTCATTAAAGCATCTTCACACCGTAGTTTAGGAGGCAGCAGATGTGCAAGAACTGGAAGTCGAGTAAATAGATTCATAAATTTAATAAATGGGCATTGCATCATAAATTATTACGTTTTAATGTTTTCCACTTAATATTCCCCTCCATGTTGGAGGTTGGCAATCATCGTGACTATTTTAACTTTTTCTGCAGCTGATCTGAACAATGTATTTTTACTACAATACAACCACTCAACGTCATTTCTACTTCCTGTACTTCGTTTCCCATGTATCTTCTGCTGCAATATGACTTGGGTGTTTTCATATTTGTTTTCTCTCATGAAATGCCCAAAATATTACAATGGTCTCATCTTGATGCAAGTGAGCACCTCTTTGTCTTTTTTCATGCGTCTGGAGACCTCATCGTTGTGCACTTTGTCAACCCAAGAAATATTTAACATTCTCCTATAACACCACTTTTCAAATGCCTTTTTAATTTTTTTTTTAATGGCTTGGGTCTCGGCGCAATAAAAGATTACTTTAATCATGTAATATCATACAATACGAGTATTCTTATTTGGGGTTGAAGTCTACATATAACATTTTTCATTTAGAAGATATAGTTCTGTGTCCTCTCAATCCTGGCTCTGTTTTAACGGGAATGATCCCACTGGTCATTAAGGCAGCATCCCAGATATTTCCACTAATTAATATTTTTTTCGAATAAGCAACTTGAGAAAACTTGTTGCAGCCTTGAATGATTGTAAATACTTAAGAAATTAATTGATTCTACTGAAATGTCATCAAGGTACAAGGTACAATAAATATAATGATTGGTCCTAAGTGAAATCGGAATTTACCAATTATTGATTGAGATCGGCAGAGCTACTCGGCCGAATATTTCTGAATCATTCAACTCTGATATAATCCAAACCTTTCACCGGAGAAGGAAATTAATGATCCTACAGAGATATGAAAATGATGAAATAATGAGATTGTAATATTTAAAATTAAATGATTATTTCCGATTCATTTGAAAATATTAATGGGGTTGAAAGCTTGGACAATTTAATTTAATATAAAAGCTTTATGAAATCGAACGAATCAGAAATGGTCCCTTTTCGGAAATTTATTGCCATCTTGATGCGTTCTCTTTCCCTTAGAATATAATTTGAATTGTGTTTAAAATAAGGTTGTAGACTTCTTACTTTATATAACCTCCTCCGTAGCCTAGTTGGTAAAACACGTGACTTTCATTCTGAAGTTTCAGGTACAATCCCTGTTGGTTCCCAAAAAAAATGTCCAATCTAGTAAAACAGCTCATCTGGTAACAATGCCCATACTCTTATTGTTGTTTTTTTTACGTACGGGATAGTAATAACATCAACACGTGCGATTATGAACCGCAAGTTATGTGTTTACTCGAGCGGTTCTAAACCCGATAACTTGATTAATGTGACCGATGATAATGCTGTCTCCCGGTCACGCTCTCGATATATCTAAATCGCTAGTTCGAATATTTAAATAAATATAGGTTTATTGATAGCAACATAGTTTGTACATAACATATTTAAATACACTTAAAAAACACAATAACGGCTGAAAATACATTTAAGAGAGAAGCTATCAAAAGGTCTGGGCTCATTTAATAACATCCCCCCGGCCAAGATACACCCCACCATGATAGGGCGAACCTAGCTGCGAGGACACCAGATGTATTTCACCCTTGCACGTGTAGAAGAAGAAAAAAAAAGAAAAAAAAATAGATGGCAGAAAAAAGAGCAAATCCACAAATACCCCATCAGATTAATACAAACAAATAAATAAAGGTTCCTTGACAGCAACACATTATGACAAATACGACATATGCTGAAGTCCACTCATTAAAGCTACTTGCATTCCTTAACATTCACTCAGACCTTGGTTCTCCTTGTTAAAACTATAGATGGACCAGTCAGGCCACAGGTGATGCTTTGGAAACCTTTGCTTATAAAGGAAAGGTAGGTCAGAGTTATTCTCGTAAACCCCCAGGGCAGCGATTAGAGGATTGCCGTGGTTCTATTGACTTTTATAGAACTTCACGGTCCAAGTGAGGACGTGGTACTGGAGAGTTTCTTCTCGCTGTTTGGTGTGAATAAAGAATATCAATACAAACTATGAAATATTATGTTCAATATGTTTGAAATTCCAAACCATAAGTTGGTAATTATGTAAAAAAAATGTCTAAACTAACGACCCCTCCTCCTCAACTATTATATATATTAAATGAATTCGCTACAAATGTTATTTTTGAGTGATTGATAATTATTTAATTATATACCCCCCTCCTCATTCTCCCTTCTACACCCGTTTTATCATAAGTAGATTATTTGATTGTGTAACCAATGGCTCACGTGGAAATATTTCGTAAAGAAATTTCTTTACACTTGTATCCATCCTCCTTCGTAATAAATAAGAATTTACAAAATGTAACACTAAATAAACCTTTTTTTTTCAATATTTTGCATGAAGTCTCATTCTCTTTTATACAATAAAAAGTAACTGAAAGGTCAAAGCAAATAAATAGAAGTGCAAAACTTTTATTAATTAATTTTAATACTTTTATACGATTTAGTGAATGTCTCAAAATAAAAATGTTGCATCTATCACTATAGAAATTTAAAAGTAACGCAACGTTTGATTTTAAAATATTAATAATGAATTTGCATATCAAACATGAAATTCAATTAATCCCTTCACCCATATTTCAACCCTGGCTGATTTAATCCTACGCCACTGTAATTCCAAATATATATGCAAAATGCATCCAACCTACCTTCAACTTGTTTTGAGATGTTAGAGGAAAATCAATTATACATATAAAATTAGAATTGAATCATGAAACTATTTAATGAATTTATATTTACACATATACAGGGTGTCAAAATGTGTGTGAAAATAAAAACTGAATCTCAACACCAGAAAAGTGATGGCAACAGTTTTTTGGGACCGGAAAGGTTTGATCCACGTGGAATTTATGCCAAGAGGACACACAATAATATCAGAGGCCTATTGTGAAACTCTTCAACGACTTAGACGCGCCATCCAAAACAAGAGACGTGGAATGTTGTCGGGAAATGTGGTTTGATTCATGACAATGTGCGGCCTCATGCATCAGCACGAACACAGCGAGAACTTCAACGTCTTAAGTGGGAAATTTTTGGACATCCTCCTTACAGCACTGACTTGGCACCAAGTGATTTTCACTTATTCCCGAAACTAAATGAATTTTTGGGGGGAAAACAGTTCGCAAACGATGAAGACCTCAAACAAGAAGTGACATCCTGGTTCAAATCTTTGGCGGTAGAAGAGTATAACATCGGAATTGAAAAATTGGTTCCACGTTACAATAAGTGCCTTGACAGCTATAGCGACTACATTGAAAAATAGAGTAAGGTACTGTGACTTTGTAAATAAAGTTTTGTGTTGATATATTTCGTTTTTATTTAGTTATGCCAAAACGTTCTTTACTTTCTGGACGACCCAGGTACGTTATAATTCATTTTCTGCAAAATACTCGTAAAGTCTATTTTGTGAACTAACTTTTACTTTGTGATATACTCATGAACACCAAAATGGGGACAAGTATAATAAACTCCCCCGTGTTAACTTACAACAAATCCTACTTTGTGGCCCTTAAAATTGTAACGTCTCTGCTTATAAAAGTTATATGACTACGTTGCAGCATCAAACTGTGAAAACTTGAGTAAATTGATTTCTCGACTCCTCCATAACTTTGCTCGGCTTTATTAAGCCTCGTTCCTTCCTTGCATTCTCTACTCATTCACACCCTCTCTTGGTTACGTGCAAACAGAATTTCTCAACCGCGCAGCTTAAACACGAACATACAAATATATTTAATCCTCTGTTAAACAAATAAGCATTCAACAAAATATTTAATCGAATCCATTATAAAAACAAGTTTAAATCATTTAATGAAAGTGCTAAAACAAGAAATTAACACAATTTTATATAATAAAATACAAGTGTATGAACTAAAAAAAATGTTTATTACGGTGTCATGGTAAATGATTTTTAGTAAAAAAATAAACACTTTTTTTGAATTTATCAGTTTCACTACCGGTTTAAAAAATCTCTCTTCTTCGTCAGACGTTGAAGAACTATATGATATTATTTTTAAATATATTTGTTATTGGTTATTGATAAAGTAAAAGAGGGTTTAGTAGCTTGCAAGGGGAAAGGGGTGTGTACAAGTTAAGAGAGTGGTGTTTGCATGGGAAACCGCTTGAAGGGAGGACTATTACTGAAATTGACCTGATTATTTGTTATATTGATACTCATTTAAATACATTTTATAATCTCGAAAATTTCAATATTGTCCGGCTGCAATCCAATCCAGGCTTATGTGACAATTTGCAAACCGAGATATTTTTCTCAATCAAGTTCATAAATTTTGAATAATTGTTATTATTCAAACATCTCAAGTGCTCTTTAAATACTTTTCAAAATTTATTTTACTTTTTTTGTGTAAAAATGTGAACACTTTTTGTAATTTGTTTAGTAAAACACTACGTTTTCCACTGAACATAAAACGGTATGAACATTTATTATAATAGTTTTATAAATTTTTGATTGAACAAGGTAAGTTATTACTCAATCTTTTCTTTAGCTTATTTTCTGTGTAAAATAAAGAAATCATTGTCTGGACAAAAACATATTAAACCAGGTAACTAGTGTATATATGGCATACGCCGTTTTTTTTTCATAATTTATTATTTCTTTGTACGAGTAATAGCTGATTTTTTTAAAAATGAAATACAATCGTGTATCATGTAGCAGCTACAAATTACATTATTCTATGCAAATATTTAAGAAAAAACCATTAAAATATCAGTTATTTTAAAATCGTTGAAAAACACTATGAAATGGCAATGCACAAATCTGTAATTTTAAAATATTCGATTAAGTATAAAAAAGGCGAAAACTTAAATAAAGCTTTGGTGTTCTAAAAGGCAGCCACTTTTATCTTGTGTTTTCTTTCTCCTTATGTGCCATACCATTTTTTTCTGCATATTGATATGTAAATCAACAAATAAAATCTTCAGTAGCAGCAAGTCGTTCAACGTAGCCTGAATGTACATTTCATTATTCACTCCGAGAGAAGTAACAATTGTGAAATATTTATTTATTTATTTAACACTTTTATTGCAATACAATCTGGCGGGATTATTGCCAGGTGGCAATCTCTTCCAACCAACCAGACAAAATTAAATTAAGCAAGTTACATGGTCGCATAAATTATTCAAATGACTATCCATCCCCACGAAATCCATAAACATATACGTGAGCACATGCCCACGAACTCCACAAAGACGGACAATCACCCAAACATTATTTTTCATATAAAGTGAGATATCATCAATCAAAAGGAAAGGAAGGGATGGTGGAGAGGAAAGGAAAAGAAAAATCAGGAATGAAACACGTTATTTTACTGACTAGAAATTAAGAGTTTTTTTCAGTCGCTTCTTAAAGCATGCCAAGGACGGAGCGTGTCTTACATTGGTTTGTAACTGATTCCAGAGTCTCACTGCATGGACAGTAAAGGACGACGTTAAGAAAGAGGAGCGGTAAACTGGAAAGGCCAATAAACAATATCTGTTTGAACGTAGCGCTAATCCATGATTGGAAAGACGCTGTAAATTTTCAGCGAGATAAGAGGGTGCGGCGGGACAGTTAAGGATATTATACAATAGAGACAGTATGTGAATTTGGCGTCTATTTCTAACATTCAACCAGTTTATATATACATGTTATTATAATATTAATAATTACATTATTATTATATTATAATTAATTATTTCATCTTCTTCCTGGCACTGTCCCAACTCATTGCCTAGGCCTAGGTAGGCTGTTGTGGTCGGCTCTTCTCATTCTCAGGTTCTATGTTTATTTTTATATTATATTATAATTTACTATAATATAATGAATTAATAATATAATATAATAATTTTATTAATAATGTATTATTAATTATATAATAATAAATAAATAATTATTTATAAATAATTAATTTATTAATTAATAATAACATAACAATATTAATGTATTTAATATTAATATTAAAAAATATAAATTTAATAATATTAAGTGTATTATATTATTATTAAAATTATTATTTATTATCAAAAACAAAAAATAAATATTTTTTTATTTAATTAAGATAGATTTTCTTGAATTAAATTCCACATAACCATTTTTTATTTAATTAAGTAAGATTTTCTTGAATTAAATTCCACATAACCATTTCCTTATCCTAAAAAAAATCGTTAACAAATGGAAAAAAACCAATGCATAAAATCAACTATGAGCTACGGTTTTTCTTTAGACTTTCTGAATAGGTTGACTGACGCGTAGCATTCTCATAATATATAATATAAATCTAGTTTTATCCATAAATGAAATGTTAAAATGCCCGGTAAAGTAATAACTTTTGAAAACTCTCCTCGTGACGTACACGTACACGTATTGGTCTCCATTATATAATTTGAGACTTTCCTTCATAACTTTGAATAATGGTGGCCAAAAAAAACTATATTCTATACATTCCGAAAACTTAGAAACCAAACTAAGTTGCTTAATCTTCAAGTTAAATAGGCTTTTCGGGAACTTTTTCCACCCTTTTCATACTTTACATTGTATTATATCCATTTGAACATCCAATTTTAACTCATGTGAAATTTACTTTCAAATTTATGATTTAATTCAGTCAAGATTTATACAAATGGTAAAGAACCGATGATTTTGTAAGAGTATTTCGTCAAAGTTTAGTTTAACCTTATTTTTTTAATTTTCCAATTCCATATCAAAATTTTGCGCTTTGATATATCTGGATCCTTTATTTATTTACTCAATGACAGCTGTTTCGCCATGCAATGGTCACAGTTTGACAAAGCCATTTTAAAGCCAAACAGCTGTCACTGAGCAAATAAAAAAATCGTATAGAACTTTAAGAACGTTACTTTTTATTTTTCTAGTTGAAAATGGATTTCCATTAATTGAATATCGACACCATTGATAAAATATTCACCTCTATATTTTTTGTTAAATTGATTCCTTTTATGATATTTTTCTCTTTGCGCGAAATGTTACTGGAGTACTGAAGAATGCGTCGAGTTAAAAGGGCCTGGAAAAACTTCTAGTCACAGACGATGTGAAAGGTCACAGAAGCTGGGATAGATGGAGCGACCAGATGAAGAGTGCTACGGATCTACCACTGCCACAAGCTCTGCGGAAAGCGCGATGCCGGAAAGACTCGAGAAGAATGTGCTCAATATATTGGCAGTCCCAGTGTGGTTCACATTCCATAACATAGTCACAACACAGAAGAAAAATAACATTTTCGATATTTCGCTTAAAGTACTCGTACCAGTAACTTTGTCTGTACAGTCAAAACAATAAAGCCATATGATATACGTTATAAGATATTTAAGCGAACAAAACATTTAAAGGGGTTGTATAAGATATTTTTAAATCTAAATTTAACTATTAAATAAACATTTTTGAAGAATTATAACACACTATCGGATTCACCAAGAACACGGAGGAGCTATAAAAACGCCTCCATTCATATCGGTCTGCAAACTGGTACAGCATGTCTTACTAGAGATCAAAACTACGAATTTCCATAACATAACACCATGCAGTATGGTTATAGAATGCTGCTAAATCCAAAGACGAACCTCTCGTTTACCACGTGATCTTGTTATTTAATATCCACCATGTACCTAAAGCATCATTATTTTAAAGATTATACACGAATAGCTCATTATTTGCATTTTTAAATAAATCCTTTAATATGTATTTGTTGTTTTTTTTTTGCATTTTAAGTCCGACATCGAGGTATGAATAGATTTATTCTCCTTTCTATTGGTACGTAGTTAAGCTCAAAAATATTCAGTACAAGGATACGCAAGAATTTATAGATTAAAACAAAAAAAAATTAACATAAGTCAAAATAATCTCAGTAGTTCAAAACACGTTTTCAAAAAAATCCCAAGTTTTGTTCACAAAATGAGATAATACTAGATCACTTCTTCGTCACTTTAAAAAAACACGCAAATCTGTAACTGTAATATTGCTTGACATGCAGTAGCATATGTCTATACAAGTTCTAAATTATTTATCCTGGATGCTTTTGTAGCATTATCGTACATCGATAGGAGCTATGAATATTTGTAACATATCTAATATTTGTTTCTTTCAAACACAGTATATTTAATGTTATACATTAACAACTATCAAATTATGTTACTTTTTTTACCAAAATAAAGGTAATAAAGAACTTTTCTCAACAATCAAGACGTTCGTAGGTACTGAATCAATCGAATGGTTTTCAAACTTAAACTTAACCAGGTTTACTAAATGTTTACTTTCCATGCGTACAAAGTTCAATGAATAAGACAAAGACAAAGAGCCTGATTAAACCTCCCGCTTGTCTGGGTCTGGCGCTATTTCAACAACAGCGGTTCAAATATCTTCTACGCCGTTATCCAGCTTTTTTGTTGTTTGAGAATGTGAATACAGGGCATGATATTTCAGCTGGGTGTTTTAGTGTTTAACGATTTGAGCAAATATATTTTTTTTAAAATTAAAGCCTCTTCTATATCTTTCTGGTTGGTTGGAATAGATTGTAACATGGCAATAAGCTCGCCAGACTGTACTTTATCCGAAATTCTTGTATTATACGAAAGTATAATACAAATCTTATTACCATTATTATTAAAGACACGATACGGTTGAATTTCTTAAATATTTAATAAGACGCATAAATATTTAATAAGACACATAAATATTTAATAAGCCACTTAATATTAATAAGACTCTAAAAAAATTAATATGAACTCCGTGGCCTACATTGTAAGACGCCTGTTTCCCATCCCAGAAGTTGTGGGTTTGATTTCCGCTGGAACCCAGATTTTTTTTAAAAAGGATACAAATCTGATTTTTACTTAAGACCTCTTTAACTTCTTTTTGAATGGCTGGACGAGATTGCCATATGTCAAAAACCCGCCAGGTTGTAATGTATACAACGAAAGTGTAATACAAAACAATAATATTAATATTTTTAATTTGACAATAATAGTGGGTCGGAGCAACCTTGAGGAGAATTTGCTATCTAAAAAGCGCTATATATATATTGCCCTTTAAATATCGTTAACATCTGGATAATTAATTTGAACACTTAACGACAAAATCTTGTGTTAACAAATTCGTATTTTTCTTTAAAAAAATATTTTTCGCCACTCTAATTCCAAGTTCCACAATATGAATGAAGAAACATTTGATTCAGACAGAATTACATGATCTAGAATGGCTCTGAAAAAAAAATTCTCAAAATATATGTAAAAGCGTTATTTAGATAATTCCTAATTTTATCTGAAAAATGATTAAAATACTATAGTTTAAAAAAAATGTTTTTTGAGTTAGTGTGTTATACTACTGTGTAATGGACACACATCGTGTTTTTTGCCCATAAGCGAACCCTAAGGTCAACTCAAATCAACGGGATATAAAAGTAAAGAAATATAACACTACAAATGTTGGACCCTTGAGATTTTTAAAACTAAACATTTTAGCGAAACGTTTCTGACTCTTAGAAAAAAATTAAGCGCGAGGAAGTAGGTTTTAGTTTATTTTACCAATACATATGTTTTCAGTTGACATATGTCACTTGCTCCTACATTCTCAATTGAAACGAGATGAGAATGTATCTTCACCAAAAAATGGGTATATTAAGGTTCCATAAGAGTCAACTTTTTAAGATACATTTGCACAAGGGAGAAACAAGATATGACGTTTCTATCATTCACCGACTCTCGATATAACAATACTACAAGAACAAATATTTTCGTTTAAGCAATGACATAATGAAACCTTTTGTAAATTATAAATGAAACGCCGTATTTACAAATATGGGTTGTGCTCTATTCGCACAGTGCCTGTTCAAATTTGTAAAAAGATAATATTAAATGCGTGAACTCAAACAGTCAAAATTCGGAATGTGTAATAAAAATGTAACGAGATGACAATATTAACCCCTTACCGCATACTGGCTCATATATGATCCAAAATAATCTTTCGCCATAAAAAATAATAAAATATTTCTTGCTTCTGGCAATAATACTAAAGTTTTATCTATGATCCGCGTTACTAGTTGTTAAACTTCTTGCTAGATGTCTCTGGTTGTACTAGATGTGCGTTCGACTGTTTCCAACTGTCGGTTTATGATTTTCTGTACAAACGTGATATTCAAAAGTGTTTTTTTTTAGTTTTTTGTTTGTAAAACGCTATAAATAATTATATTACACTGGTTTAATATTATTTTCATTAGGTAAGTAATAAAATGATCACTTTTATATAAAATTATGGATAATATTGTGTAAAATGTTTTTGGTCCATATATGGTCCATCATGCAGTTAGTCATAATTTTTGCACATACTGTCAAATAAGTTGTAAAATACCAATAACCAAGTTAAGTGTATTTTTATCGATTTTAATTATTTTTTTTAGATATGGACGCTCGTAAATTCTACAACACTACAAAATATGCAAGAGAAATACCAAACAATGGTATTGACAGCGAAGATGATGTGTCAGATAATGAGGATTACCCCCAAATGAGTACTCCCAAAAATGTAATTATTCCAGAAAGCGATGAGAGCAGTTCTGATGAAGAAAACGAAGTCCAAGAAGCTCCTTCAACTTCTGCTACCGAGAAGTTTGTGTGGAGAAGTCGAAATATGTGTAAATCACCAGATGATATTGCATTTTTGGGAGATCTAGAGTTTCCAAAAGACTTTGACGATATAGATTCTCCTGTTCAATTTTTTAAATATTTTTTTGAAGACGACATCTTGGAACAGATAGTTTTGGAATCACGGTTGTACTCGACAAACCAAAGACCAGACAAACCAATCTCACTGTCGAAAAATGATATAGAACAATGAATTGGAATATGTATGATGATGTCTATAGTACAGTTACCCTCTACACGTCATTATTGGAATTCGGTTTCGCGGTTTCGTGGTTTGATAATAAAACTGTTAGTCTGCTTTCCACACATGTTGGATCATTGCCCATTCAACAAGCGTGCAGATTTATAAGGAAGGAAAAAGTAAAGAAACAAATTCCATGCCCTCAAGCCGTCACGGTTTATAATAAGTACATGGGTGGCGTAGATCTCTTAGATTCAATGTTGGGGTATTACCGGATTAAAATTAGGTCCAAGAAATGGTACATGAAAATATTTTTTCATATGATAGATTTGGTGACAGTAAACAGCTGGTTGCTGTTCCAAAAAAGGAATGATTTTTATATGCCCTTAGTTGACTTCAAGCTAGCCGTAGCTGATGCCTTAATAGAATGCGGAAAACCTAATTTAGGGATAAAGAGGGGAAGACCTAGCCAATTTGATTTGGAAAGTCGAATTGCAGAAAAAAAATTAAGGCAAGGTCCCAAAGCAGAAATGCCGCAAACGGATATGCGGTTAGATAAAACTGACCATTTGCCAATTTGGGACACAGACCGTCAGAGGTGTAAGTACCCAGATTGTACAGGACGATCTTTTGTCATCTGCAAAAAATGCAAAATAAACTTATGTCTGAATAAAGACAGGAATTGCTTTACAAATTTCCATGAAGAATAGTGGTTTTCGTTTCCAAGCCATGTCATGTACTCCAGTATTTTTTTTACTACAACTGCATGGCGTGCCAGATTTGGACCAAAATATTTTTTTGTATTTTATATAGGTAAAAATAAATTATTTGAAAAATAAAAAAATACGTGTATTTTTTTTCATCATTTACACATCATATATTTTTTTTACAAATTTTAAAAAAATCATGCAGTAAGGGGTTAATATATACTTCATAATCCTTGTGTTTATTTTAAAACATAACTGTGCACAGTGTTTTCTTGGTGCCAACTTTGATGTACGAAAGCGAACTCTGGGCATTAAAAGGGAGTGTTAAGAATGTAATAAATGCGGTTGAAATGCGTGCCTTCCGCCGAATATCTGGTATTATAATGTTTAATATAGTAAGAAATGAAGGAATAATGAATAATTGTTTATAAGAGATGGGTGTTACAAGTAGAATTGAGAAAGGAATTTGGAGATGATTTGGCCGCATTAAAAAAAATAAGTTGCGTAATATTTGATAAACAAAACATATGTACGAGTATATACCGGAAATTAATGGAGATCGGGGATGAAATGGACCGAGGAAAGATTGGAAGGAGATAGTTGGATAAATTTTAAGTGAGGGAAATGTAAAAAGTATGAAAAACAGCTAAGCTTGTATAACGAGATTTTTGGATATGGACGATAGTTGTATCTTCTTCTTCTTCCTAGTGTCATGTCAGGTCCCCCCAACGTTGACTATCCCCTGAGAGTAGGCATCCCCGGCAGCCCGAAAAAAAATCCCTAACGATCATTTACCAGTCCAATCCCGTATATTGCGGAGCCAGGAGATTTGCCTCCTGCCAACACCTCTTCGACCCTCTATTTTGCCTTGGATGATCAAATGCAGTAATTTGTATTTTTCTCCTCTAAGTACATGCCCCAAATAGAACACCTTTCGGATGTTAATATTAGTCAGCAACTCTCTATCAACTTTGGCTCTTTGAAGAACCCTTCTGTTGCTGGCCATATCCGTCCAGGGTATCCATAGCATTCTCCGGTGTATCCACATTTCGAATGCTTCCAGTCGGTTCATACTACCAATTTTGAGGGTCCATGATACCACTCCATGAACACTGACCAAACGTAGCATTTGAATAACCGTTGTCGAAATTTCAAGTTTAGATTATCATCGCAGATAGTTGTATGCATATATAGAAATACGCGGAGATCTGTTTTCTCTGCCTAAATCAAGTGGACATGGCGTGAATTATTTTTTTATTTATTTTACACATGACAACATATATACATAATTTGCGAAAAAACAACATGTAATTTAATTAGGATACACAATTTTAATGGATCTGGGTTTGTTGCCCTTCATTTTTCATGTCCCCAGTAAACTATGTTTTTGCACGTATCTCACTGAGGACATATGTATTTTGTTTCAGTTGCTGTTTTTACTGCAAATCCTCATAAAAAAAAGAGAAATTCCTTACCTCTAAAAAAGCAAATTAAATACCGAACACGCCTTTCCACATGATGTAAGCCATATTTATGAGAGTATTATTTTATTGTGGATTTTTCTTTGACTTGAATACTGATAAAATAAATATGAAGAAATCTTCCGTCTACTTTAACGGAATACAACCAATTTTATGGGTCGTTGACAAGTACAAATAATCAGAGTGAGCATTATTCACGAGTTATGAAGCTTGGCACCTTGGAATAAAAATATATGATTACTACTGAAAATATGGCGTTGTTTCTTTTAACATATGAATGTTTCTGTCGTTCAGTTTATTTCGAATTTATCCACGAAACGTATTTTTTGTTTATTATATTCACTTATTAAAGTAATCTATAACACAAATATTCGACAAATGCTATACCTACTATATATTAGGTCCTTACATATGAAATTGGCGTTTTGCCGTACTGGCAACTTTGATCTCAAATATCTTCTCTTTGGTTAGGAATTCCAAATTAAAATTTATACAGCTATTTACTCAAGTATTTGTGTTTCGAAAATTATAATTCATTTGTTTTTTCCTCAATTGTTTTTTTTCTTTGCGTCACTCAGTTTACAAAATGGAAAACTTGAAATATCGCGTTATTTACGAGTACGAGTTCCACCGTGGCACCAGTGCTGCAGAAACGGCTCGAAGGATTAATTATGTGTATGGCGACGGTGCCGCAAAAGAAAACACAGTGCGTTTTTGGTTCCAACGTTTTCGTTCTGGAAATTTCGACCTGCAGAATAAGCCCCGTGGACGGCCGGACACCAAAGTTGATAATGAAGAATTGAAGGCTATTGTGGAAGCGGATCCATCGCAAACCACGTCCGAGTTAGCTGCAGGCTGCGGTGTTAGTGATAAAACTGTTTTAATCCACTTGAAGCAAATTGGGAAGGTGAAAAAGCTTGAAAGGTGGGTACCTCACGAATTGAGTGAAGCAAATCAACAAACGCGCGTTGACTGCTGCGTTGCATTACTCAACCGGCACAATAATGAAGGGATTTTGAATCGAATCATTACCTGTGATGAAAAGTGGATCCTGTATGATAATCGGAAGCGCTCATCGCAATGGCTGAACCCTGCCGAACCAGCCAAACCATGCCCCAAGCGAAAATTGACTCCAAAAAAGTTACTTGTGAGCGTTTGGTGGACTAGTGCTGGTGTCGTTCACTACAGCTTTCTTAAATCTGGCCAGACGATTACGGCAGATGTCTATTGTCAGCAACTGCAAACCATGATGGAAAAGCTAGCTGCTAAACAACCGAGGCTGGTTAATCGCTCTAGGCCACTGCTGCTTCATGATAACGCTAGACCACACACTGCACAACAGACGGCTACCAAATTAGAAGAGCTTCAATTGGAATGTCTAAGACATCCACCGTACTCTCCGGACCTTGCCCCAACAGATTACTATTTGTTTCGAAATTTGGATAACTTCTTGCAAGGGAAAAAATTCAACTCCGATGGGGCAGTCCAAACCGACTTCAAAGATTTTATTGATTCCCGTCCGAATGGTTTTTTTAGTAAAGGGATCGATGAACTACCTATGAGATGGCAAAAGTGCATAGATAGCAATGGTACATACTTTGATTAAATAAATATATTATATTAAAAAAAAAACAACTTTATGTTCCTCCCAAACAAAACGCCAATTTCATATGTAAGGACCTAATATAAAAAATGTAATCTTGAGAACTTATCTAATTTATTTATTATAACTATGAACTAACTTCATTTTAATTTCCTACGAGTTATTTTATTTTTAAACATCTCAATGTTTAATTTCTTAGAAAAAGTCAACACCTACATACTTCTTACAACAAATTATTTTATTTTAATGCTAATTATTATATTTAGCTCGTACATCTCCACTCGTACCCCTACTTGCATTCTATCAAATTCACTCAGACCTTGGTTCTCCCTGCTAATACTGTAGGTGGACTAGTCAGCCAACATATGATGCTTATTATAGAAAGGTAGATTGGAGTTTCTCTGATAAGTCCCCAGGGCAGTGATTAGAAGATTGCTGTGATTCTGTTGGAATTTATATAACTTCACGGTCCAAGGGAGGATGTGGGTTTGGAGGATTTCTTAATGCTGTTCGGCGTGAAGTCGGGAGAGGTTTGTTCTGGAATGGGTGTTGTGAAAGATCTTGATATTTTTTATGGTATCATATGTAGAATTTCATATGCAGAAACAAAATTATCATAGTGATATTTCTCTATCAGAAAATGCAGAGATGACTGTTGTTTCCCACCATTACACCTTCATTTCGCCCATAATGATCTATTTCAACCCATAATTTATAAAATACAAACACAAATCCTTCGAGTCTTCCCACGAAGACGTTCCATCAATCTCAGCATAAGAAACTCTGCGCGTTCAATTAATTATCTATTTTTTAAGATAAGGAAAGCATCATCCCCGTAAACCAGGCAGTCACGTATGGAAGGAGTCGGCAGCCCACGGGGCTGGAATCTATAGTAAAGTGCTTCTAAAATTGTTTCATATTACGGCTCCCGAAATCTGAAAAAGAAATGTAAACCACTGTATTACATCCCTCCCACTGCACTCCCCTACCTCACCTCTTTTATATTAGGTTATTTACACTTGTACAGAATATATTTTATCAACTTAGTTTATATTCACCTGACGAAGAAGACGGTGGTCTTCGAAACTAGTTGTGAACCTAAATTAAACCTGTGGTGAACACAAAAATATAAAATAAGTTTTTTATTTTAATTATTTTTTCCTTTTATGTAGAAATGTAAGGCTCCTAAAAGTGTGTTTAGCGCCTAACAGTACTTTATGTTCCATTAATTATTATTATAGATATATTTTTATTAAAAATGATATAACACATAAATTATTTGCTTATAGAGCAAAAATTAAACTAAAACTAACTTCTAATTTAGCTGCTCCAGCTGCAGTCTACAAAAGTATTTTGATAAGACGGATGTGATTGCATATTTTTACATAGCCAGTCAATATCCGGTACAATGTTTGAAACACCAATTTGCTGGGTTATTTACAACATTTCGGTTGAAATTACTCGGTTTTTTTGTATTACCAGTAATGATAAAAATGCTGTTATGCATAGTTATTTTATCGCAAAAGGAATAATGATTAAAAATGCTGCTTTAGCGATTGATGAATATTCTTGCTGCCACCTTATCCAAAAATACATAGATTTTTTTTTAATTAATTCCACTTCAATGGAATTATTTGATCTAATTTCAATCAATACTTCTTGATTAACCCACGAAATATGATAACGTTTTAAGGATTTAACATAGCATATGTTTTTTCTTCCCTATCCAATTGTTTATTTCGAGGCTCTCTGACAGGAGCTCCACGGCCACCTAGGGGGTCGCGTCTTCTAGTTTTAGAAGCATCGCTATAATATATTTATTCTCACATTAAAATTATTTATTTTGCTTATTTATCATGCATGCAACTCCTTTAGTTTCTCTGACTACTAACATTTCCTTATTTCAAAATATCGTTAGCTTCATTCATTCACATTTCTTTGGTCACCTTTAGTCACGAATTACATTTGCGCTGTGGAATATTATACAATAAATGATTCAATATTTTTCAAAAAAACCACTACAAATATTTATTAAAATTTTGTACCAGCATAATACTTTTACGAGTTTAATTTTGAAAGCAAGATAATTCAATAAATAAAATTTAAAAAACCAATTCATCAAAATAGCAATTTTATCGTTCACAATCAAAATTGATGGTTGATAGAAATTTGATCACGTTTTAATGAAATTGATGTGTCAACAATAATTTATTCATTTATTATAGGTACTAGTTCAGCCATACACCTTTAATTTTCATTCGATTGTTTGGCGAATACAAGAAACTTTCATAATCAAAAGGAAAAAATATTTCAATTAAATATTATATTACGCGTTTTCTTAACTTCACATTTGTTCAATGTATCGTTATATTCTATCATATTTCACCATCAGACATAAAAAAAATCTACAACATTAAGTAAACGACATAATTTATCATTGAAATAGTGTCTAAGAATGCTCTTATTCATGTGATAATACGAAAAAGAAATAAAAAAAACTTTTATATCCGAAAATTCTTAGTGCTCTTGAGATCAAGAAGATAAATTAATGTAATCTGATTTGAAAAAGTGTGGCTAAAGCTGCTGTGATCTAGGCGAGAATTATACTTTTAGTTCTTTTACATTTAACAGTTAACTAATATGTTACAATATTATTATTTTTATAAAATTCTGATCAAAAGGAAGAATTGGGGACAAAAAACGCTACGATGGTCAATCATATTATTTCTATTTTGTATAATTTCTCGACATGAGTAGGCTTTCGAATACTAAAGGTAGTCCTGACGTTTCCGTTAAAGTTTATTTCATAAAGTTACCTTCGTTTTTGTAGATAAATTCATAGAAGTGATGAATAAAGTAAACTTTCACAAATGACCGCATTACTAAAACATAATCCGAAATGTGGAGAGATTAAAGCTTTTCCAAAAAGGCTTCGAAAACTTTGAAAGTCAACTATTTTTATTTATTTTAGCTTGTCCTTTTAGTCGTAAGTCTATTTACTTTTCCTTTTTGTATTTTAGTTGACTATACCAACACTTTGTCCCAGATCTTTTGTATTTTACATCTTATGTTCTTTGTTAAAAAATCATGTGGAAGACGTTTAAAATTTAACAATTGGATAAAATATAGGTGGATAATCACTTGTCAGAAATTTAATCATTGTAGGTAAAATTAATCTGATTTTTTTGTTGACGACATACTTGACTGAATATATGTCACTATTCATTGATGTAAAAACATTAAGAAAATATGTTCGTTATTTTTCTATTTCACTCGTTGAAAGTAAAAGATAGGACCGCGTAGAAAATGCACTAGATAGTTAGGAAATAACTGTACTGTACAGCTCACTGTACATCTCTAAGCTATGTGAACAGGAGATTTTGCAATTGACAGATATCGAAGTCTTAATGGACATTGGGAATTTCGTTTTGCTGGTGTGTCCTTTTCGGAGTACGTGGCACAGCAAATGGTCAAAGCTAACACTAAAAAGAGAGTAATATTAGTGGATTGTTTTCATATTTAAAGAAATTAAAACTCATCATTAAGTACATTTATCTCTCTCTGTGACATAGTTTATGAGAAACTTGACATCCATACATGAGTTTCGGGTTCGGTTTCCGATGGTTACCAAAAAAATGTTAATAAACCATCCCAGTCTAAAATAAAGATTGTTTGTTAACAAATGTTGTATCTTAACGTGTGAGATACTATTTTCAACCTGAAGGCTCGATTTATGGGGCTCGAGACAAAATCATCTTCCGGCCACACTCTTCTTCGCGAATTCGATATATTACCAAATCAAATAGCCAATGTTGATTTGTTGAGGATTCTATTCGAATGAATGAATGAAATACATTTATGTTTTTTCATGTTTTCTATCCATACAAAGTATGACGTTCAAACACAAAGAATTTAAAACCACATTTATAGTTATACTCGTACATAAACGTTTTCTATAGATATTTTAGCTTCAACTATTATGTATAGAAAACGGTGTTAACAATAATAAAATTTGTGACCTTTAATATTGACTTTATATTGACAAACTTCTGTATTTTAATGCATTATGTAATGTCAGCGATGACCAATATAGTATACCAAAGAACGCCTCTTTAATAAAAGTTTTCTAATTAGAGAATGTTTTATTTAAAATTGATTTCGAACTTCATTGATAAAAAACTATTTAAGCAATTGATTTATCTTAAATATTATTTCTACACAATTAATAATATCACAATGATAAATATTATAAAATTCGTCCTATAAAAATTCTATGGCTAATATCCTTGTTTAAAACCTTAATTTTATTACCATCTAAAACATGTCCGCATTATTCAAAATATTTAAAGAAGTTTTTTTTAGAATTATTTCAATAGGAAAATTAAAAAGAGATCAAATTTTAATTATTTTGCATTGTATACTGGTGTTACCCAATTGCATAAAAATAAATGCTTATAAAAATTTAAGAGAACATTCAAATAGACAAAAATGTCATAATAATAACAATAGGAACACACTGACGTATAATGCTTGTCTTGGAAGTGGCTCAGGTATGTCAAAAAGTATTTTAAGGAGCTCAATCCTTAATTAATCTACCAAGATATGGAAGATTTTATTGAGATCGAAAAACTATTTCAACATAGTCATTTCATGTGCAAATTGTGGCTATAATAATATCATCTAAGTTTAAAAAAAAGTTCAAAAATATTTGATTGAAACCATATAAATTTGTTATAAAACGCACATAATAATGTATAAGACAAATTAAGAACAGGGTTAAAACTTTTCTAAAACTTAACTAATCACTTGACAATGCAGGAGTTTGCCCTTTGCTATTTGAATAGAAAACCGAGTTCATTATCAATAGTTCTTCAACAATGATATATTCTCAACAGACCAGACCTGTCAATGAGCAATGTTAGATAACTTGGCATTCTGCCCAACATTACCGAGAGCTGGAGCTGGAGGCAACAATGCGGCCAAGAATCACAACACTCCGCGGCCGCGGATAGCCACAACTTCAAAACAATGTCCGTATTGTCCCTTTCCTCCTAACCCTTGCTCACTCCTCCACAGTAACCAGTTAACATATATTATAGTTCATATTGAGATTGAGAAACAGTAGTGACGTATTTTTCCTTTCAAAGAACAAGTGAGGAGGTAACATAAAAAAAATCATGTCCATCGGACACAAAAAATGAGTTTATAAAGCAGATTTTTCTTATCGATGGTACGGAGCCGTTTAACATTTTCATTTGAATGAAAAAAGCATATAAATCACTTTAAAATCATAATAAAAAACCAGTATTTTTTCAAAAAGAATCTTGTCCAGGCTTCAAACCGATTAAAAAAGATCATGTCCGAATTGACCAATCATAGCTTTCCGATTGTGTCTAACTTCATTCCAGTTCACCAGCAACTGTCAGTTTTAAATCTTACGTGCAGTGTAATGTCATTATACAGTGGAACCTCTCATAACGAGAATAATTCGTTCCAGAATCTTACTCGTTATGTGAAACACTCGTTATGCGAAACAAATTTTCCCATATAAATCAATGTAAAATACGATAATGCGTTCCATGCCGAAAAAATTACTCCATTTTTTTTATTTTGAATGTTTATTCAAATAAAATTACATACTTATAAATTGTTAAGGAGCGTAACAACCCGGAATGCGATTTCGATTTGCAAAAAACAATAAAAAAATCGAAATAACTAGTTTTTTATTTATGAATTTATGACAAATAATTCATTCTTTTTTATTAGAAGTAAAATCCGGTAACCCTCAGAATCTATGAGCTTCTTATAGTCGCTGATGAAGTTCTCTGCTGCCTTTGTGTCAGAGCTTGCTGCTTCAGCATGCCTCACAACGCTGTGGATGCCGGTTCTTCTCTTAAATTTCTCGAACCATCCATGACTTCCCTTAAATTATACTTCTTTTTCGCCAGTTGATGATCCTGGCGTCTTCTTAACGAGGTCGGCGAAAATAACTTTCGCCTTCTCACAAATGATGTTTTCGTTAATAGTATCGCCTTGCAATTACTTTTCGTTTATCCATATGAGAAGCAACCTTTCAACATCATCAAGAATAGGCAACCGTTTCGTAGACATTCTTGACACTCCCTTTGAAGCATCTATCTTCTTAATTTTGTCCTTGTTCTTGAGGATTGAGCAAATCTTTGATATAGGCCGATTGTATGTGCGCGCTAGCTCGTTCTCGCTTTTCAATGATTTTACGTTTCATTTCTACAGTTACTGTTATTCTCTTATGGCTGTCTTCTTGTGGCTTTTTTTTCAGGGACATTTTTGCAAGGGTTATTAAACTTTGCACAAAAAAAATTACAAATAATGTCTGAACACAAGTTTGGAAAAATGTGTGATCACATGTGACACTAACGTGCTAGCGGAACGAGTGCTAACCAGAGACTGACGCACTGGCGCGGAAGTCCCGGCTCACAAGTGAGTGACGTGAAGATGGGACTTCCCCTTTCTGCGTCACTCGTTATGCGAAATGCCGCTCGTTAAGGGAGCATTTTTTTCACAATCTGTTTAGCTCGTTATGCGAATTACTCGTTATGAGAGGTGCTCGTTATGAGAGGTTCCACTGTATAGCTTTATCTACCTACATATATTTACAGTTTTATAGTAATACTTATTCTTATTTTGTAACACTTTACTTATTTTATTTGATTAAAATGAAAAAATAAATTACTCTACCCAATTATTTTTTGCAACACCTGTATAATATTTCTGAAATTGAACAAAAAACATGTCCCAGGCCTGTGCAATAAAAAAAGACTGAAGTAGAATTGTTCACTCAAAAAGGATCATATCCATATTTTAAACTTGAATAACTATTTTAATTATTATGATTCGATTTGAAACAACAAATCAAGTCACCTTAGGCGGTTTTAAAGATTTCAGATATTTTTACAATGAATCATTATGTCATAAATTTTTATTGCAAACTGTTTTTTTGCGATTTCTTATCATTCTTATTTGGTGGACATGTTCTTTTTTTAATATTACCTCCTCACGTGAAAAATTAAATATATTTTTCTCCTCTACTGTATTATTTGACCCATCAATCATTATTTATACAAACAAACAGATATCAAAGAAAGTTTATTGATTTTTAGTGGCGCGTATTCATTTCTACTTTTCAATGAATTTGAGATATTCTAGCGGTCTGGTCTTTTAACGTTGAAAAGATGAACTTTTTAACTATTTTTATTTGTTTGATAAAAAAATAACTAAAATGCCGAGTTCCGTGGCCTAGTTGGTAGTCGTACGAAGATAATATTTAACCTGAGAGTTTTGAATTCGATTCTAGATGGTACTACAAAAAAGAGTAATTAAATGAGACCAGTCTGGTTCATAAAGGATTCTGTTCTGGACATTTGCAAATGCCGTTGCCTGTCCACATGTGGCAATATTTCCATCAAAGTCCTACTTCAATGCTTCTTAACAAATTACTCGTAGTATCCCAATCAAGCTCTTCAGCATGTCCACATGATCATAAATTCGGATATGTTGAGATATACCATAGGAATGTATGAACTTAATGAAAAAAATAAGGTACCTAAACAAAACTAATTAAAATTAAAACATAGCATGTTTTTTTAGTTATTTGTTTTTCCATTGTTACTTTTTATTTTTTTAAAAGAATGCTTGATGACAACGATAATAATTTTAGCAGACTCTTCGAATATATAGTCAGTAGCCTAAAATATATATTGAGTAAAGAATGTATTTGAAGACAAGGATAAATATTTTTTCTCTCCAATATACATTTCTCTGAAGATTGCTGATAAAAAAATAACTTTCTAGTGGAGCTATCAGGCTTTATTCCCAATATTCACTAAACGAAAAATGTATCGGTCTTCATCCCTTAATATTTTGTAGTATAACTACTACAATTATTTCAGGATTTAAATTTAAATGTACCCATCTCCTATTTCAGACATGCTACTCGAGTCGCACGGAGCTTTGAAGCCAGACCACCAAATGGCACGCAAATCTGTACGCTCGCCATCACGCCGTCTTCGATTTGGTCGCAGATCCGACCCTCTCATGCCTCCAAGACCAGTAAGTATATCACTATATTTTTAAATCAAATATACCCCATTCTATCCCTGTTAACTGTGCCAACAACTCTAGATTTATATTCAATGAGCCAAGTGGAAATATTTGTGATAGCATCGAGCTTCTTTTAACAGGTTGGGTCGTATGATACGGAATTAATTGTATGAGTATGTCCCAGCACTAGGGCAAATTGCAGCAAATATACAAGGATCGAAATATTTCAAACAAAAAAAACTAGTGCATTATCTCTCATCTTCTCCATTTTCTTATATGGAGCGAGGACGTGCCGAGACGCTCGGCGTAGGAAGAGGTAAATATTTGTCGTGACAAGAGTTGTACAGATGGATCGAAGAAACGATGACCTTCAGTCACGAGAAATCGACCAAAAAAGAAAGTCATCATATATGCCAAGTGGCAAGTTAAATTTATTTATATTTTATCTACGGAGGTTTACTTTAGTTCTGACCACACACGTGTATGGACAATAAGAAGACCAGTATACTATATGACCCATGATAAATCATGTCACTTTAAAGAAATTTCTTTACAATCGTATCGATACTACATATATCTATCAGCTTACAGCTGTAACTGCATTAGGGATACTTTCGGCAGGTCTTCTTCCAAGTAGCTAATGGAACACAATTGACAAGCCATCAGGTGCGACATTAATTGAAAGTCGCCATACATACATAGTGGGGAATCCTCTGTGACAAAGTTCCATCTGAGGCGATTAAGAGCTCTTCATACTTGCCATAGTAGGTAGTGTTCGACAGACACTACAACGGCGATATCCATGTCCACAAGCTTTCAACTTTAGCTATACAAGAATCAACACACTTAGTATCCGAACACCCTTCGAGGGGTTGTGAATGGTCATATAACTCTTAGGACGTTTGGTTGCGGGCCCCAAGTTAAAACGAATATTTTTACGTTCTTATTTCTCAATTGTTCCTGGCGACACGTTAATAGGGGGGTCGCCTTATATTCGAGTTTTATTTTTCATAATATTATAATGGTAAGAGATTTTTTTCTCTAAAATAGGGGTCGCCTAATAATCAGAGTCGCCCTATAGTCGGGCTAATACAGTACACATTTTGTCAAGCTATATATTCTCTTATCCATTTTTCTTCGATTTTCATAGCACTCACACCTTTTTCAACGTAATATTTCATTATATGTCTAAATGAGGAATAATATGATAACACAAACACCCACGCTGTTATGGAGGAAAAAATAAGTCCCAATTCAACGCGATTTATACTTGAAGAATGTATTTATTTTTTATGAGCGTGACATCATGCAGTGACTAAGAAGGAACTGTCCGAAGGGACTCCTTCTCCGGTGGCTATACACCTGAGTGTGAAAAGAATAATAGCGATGACGAACTTAAGGTCCCATAATACGGCAAAAGGAAAATGACCCGCAGCGCTGTAAATAAAATAATATAATAGGAAATTAAACATTAGAAGAGACTGCACAATCCAACATCATCATTTTCACAGGAGACCAAAAGCCTGGGGAAACGAGACTTCGTTGGTGAGATGGCGGATAAGAGATTCGTATTTTTTTATTATTTATTACGTTCATAATAATAACAGTTGAGTTTTTAACAAGTATTTCATTAAAAATTCTTATACTTATACAAAATAAATATGAATAAGAATTTGATTTAGTCAATGTATTATTTGAACCCACAAAATTGTCACTTTGCTATAACCGCTTGATAGAACACGTCAGATTATTTCTTACATTTTCGCTGAGAGATAAAGCAAATTAATAATCGATACCTGTTCCATATTTTCCCGGAATTGTGCTGCCATCTTCGCAGTAATTATCCAAAGCTATCCACCCCCTATCAAATATTAATATTATAATACATGTATCTAATACAGTTGAACGTTGATAATCCGTTTTCTTAACAAACATCTTATTTCTGCATTTTTTAACGGCTTGTCAACAAAATGTGGGTGTTCTCAGCCAGTTAACAATGTTAGAATAAATAATAATGACTTTCTTAATTTTAATTAACACCACGTTAATCAAACAATAATATTAATTTAATTAATCAGACCCTGGACGGATATGGTCAGCAACACGAGGGTTCTTCAAAGAGCCAAAGTTTATAGAGATGCTGACTAATATTAAAATTCGAAAGGTGTCCTACTTGGGTCATGTACTTAGAGAAGCAAAGTACAAGTTACTGCACCTGATCATCCAAGGCAAAATAGAAGGCTGAAGAGGTGTTGGCAGGAGGCAAATCTCCTGGCTCCGCAATATACGTGATTGGACTGGCATAAGGGGCGTTGGAGATCTTTTTCGGGCTGCTGAGGACAAAAATGTCTACGCTCAAGTGATATTCAACGTTGAGGGGACCTGACATGACACTGGAAAGGAGAAGAAGAATTAATCAGAAAATATGAACTTTCTAAACACTCCAAAACTGGGGACGAAATGTTTGTACGGAGGGTTTTTTCATATTGGTTGACATCGATTTATTCTTTAAAAGTATATCTTCATAAAAAGGTCGGATAAACATAATTTAGTGGGCATTCAAAAATACGAGTATATAATCAAACGGTCTCTCTAAGGTCGTATTAGCATATTATAAAATACGAGTATATAATCAAACGGTCTCTCTAAGGTCGTATTAGCATATTTTAAATACGAGTATATGTATAATCAAACGGTTTCTCTCTAAGGTCGTATTAGCATATTCTAAAATTGTCAACTTTAATCTTTGTCAAATATTCGTTTGAGAAAGAATACCCAATATGTTCGTTTATAGAATAATATCCTATTTCACTGTTGAAGAGAGTCTGCTCTCTAAACGGCGGTATACAAATTATAATTTTATTATTATTATGCATTTGAACAAATCACAGAAGTTGAATGCTTGTCTAGGAATATACTATATAACTTAACCAAGAGCCAGACTACACTTTTGGTTACAATGTTTTATATTTGTGTGCTTGATTTCAAGTTCCATTTATTATGGCACTCAGACAAGGAATGCTTGGAACTGTTTATAAAATCGTATTTGATAACTTTGTTGTGATAAATTATAACTATTGAAACTTAACCGATTTAAAAAAATGCTAAATATGCTTTGGTGTATTCTGAAGTAATTAATTCAAATGCTTCGTATTTTTAGACTGGTCTTTATTGTGACCACTGACATTAACACTGTTCTTGATTACCGACTTTTGCACTGTTCTTTATTATGATAACTGACTTTCACGGTTTCCTTATATTTCACGCTATCGAATAGTCGACGTTCAACTGTATTGAGCTTAATACACCGAGAGTTGAGAAAATCGAGAGGAGAACTAATCGCTTGAAATATGATATTCATTATTGTTGGTGTTTCTTCTACGCATGGCTGTCATATTATCTTAGAAATATATTATTTTATATTATTTACCATGAAATCTATCGTAAAGAAATATTACAAACCATACTAAAACGTCTGACAATTACAATAAAAGGAAATGGATTCGTTATTTCGAACATATTAATCAATTGATTTGAGACACTTTTTAAAAATAATTTAAACATATTGTCTATTATTTGATCAATCATATTTTTACCACGAACTTAAAGGAGATAATAAAAAAAAAGAAAAACGACTTACAGTACCCGGCGGTAAGTAATACACATCAGGTTTAAGAAAGAGACTGTCGGCCATAATCGGCTAACTTCGGCTTTGTAGAGCGTCATCTTTGTCCCTAGAACGCTTGCCTTCTTCTTCTCAGTGTTGTCAGGTCCCCCCAACGTTGAATATCACCTGAGAGTAGACATCTTTGTCCCCGACAGCCCGAAAAAGATCTCCAACGCCCCTTATGCCAGTCCAATCACGTATATTGCGGAGCCAGATTTGCCTCCTACTAACAACTCTTCGGCCTTCTATTTTGCCTTGAATGATCAGGTGCAGTAATTTGTACTTTGCTCTTCTAAGTACATGACCCAAGTAGGACACCTTTCGGATTTTAATAATAGTCAGCAACTCTCTATCAACTTTGGCTCTTTGAAGAACCTTTGTGCTGACCATATCCATCCAGGGTATCCGTAGCATTCTCCGGTGCATGCACATTTCTAATGCTTCCAGTCGGTTCATACTACTAACTTTGAGGGTCCATGATTCCACTCCACGCAATAACACTGACCAAACGTAGCATTTGACTAACCGTTGTCGAAGTTTCAAGTTTAAATTATCATCGCTTGCCAATGACTGACAAATCATGACGGAACACGTGTATGAATGACAGAGACGATGCTCTACAAAGCCGAAGTTAGCCGATTATGGCCGACAGTCTCTTTCTTAAGCCTGGTGTGTATTACTTACCGCCGGGAACTGTACATAGATGAATGATTCAAAAACCTTGGAGTGGATTTCCGCTGAACAACTACAGGATGGAAAATTTGGCACGCAAATGAATGCTGATGGTGGGAAATTAGGTATATTGTTTTAGAGGTCATCGATGATTTAACCTGAATTGAGTATGGAAACTTAACTTTCAATCTATCCCCTGTCTTACTCGTATATTTACTTATGCCCAACCATTCAAAAACTGGATCCATGTTATACTTGCCGTGTGTTTTATTCCTTTTCTGATTTGATAAACAAATTCCAGGAATTCCGTGACCTGGAAGAACTTCAGCAGGAGAGGGAAATCCGGGCCCCTGTGCGCATGCGCTTCGGGAAAAGGTTAATGGAGCAGGTAATGTGCATTTTCAGTTAATTCTTGTATTCAAAGTGTATGATTTATTCTTAACGCAAATTAGTCATTTCAAACTATTAGGCTCTTGATCGTCACCGGTAGTCTAAAGCTGAATTCCCACTTGGCATCAGATTGCTTGTTCCAAATGTCACTCAATCAACAAACAGTTAATGATACGCAACCTAAAGATCAGAAAAAAATAACACAAGGCATATATATGGTCACCCTGGGCATGTGTCAGTCGGCTAACAAGCGACCCTCAAGCAGCACTTGAATAGTCTGTTACATCACAGAGACAATCAAGTTCAATGGTGACACTCGTATCCAAGCAATTGCTTTTACTCAGATCTGAGTTAAAAAGTTTACATTTCCACTTTTTTCACTATCAGCCTTTTTATATGTTCATCGCTCAGCATAAACCTCTCTTGGCTTTTTCTTAATTGTTTATCCATTACCACGTAATGCCTTCAATCTTACGTGTATAGTTTACCCTGCCTTTCCTAGGTCACTCTCTAGGCATTTTTATTCCTCTGGGGTGCAACTGGGTGAGTCTGTGTGTTTTTAGGCTACATGTCTTTCCCAACTCATTTCAATCGATAGATGATCTAAATTATGTTTTTGAGCTTTGAGATGAAATCCATTCATTGCATTTGCGATATATTTTCATATATACTCGTATTTCTCACCATGCTTGTTTGGGATTTTAGTGGTCACGTCTCTTATAAGTGAACTGAAAATATGGAACATTGATTTAACATATTTCGCTTAAAGCGGCTATGAAAGTTATTTTTGGTCATAAATTTCAATAAGCCAATAATCTATGCTTATTTCTATAGGGGAACAATAGACTGAAAAAATAAAAATCACATTCGCTTTTCCATTTTTTAGAGTATTAACTAATACTTATTTGTTAGGGTGGATTGGCTATTAAAAATAATTATTTATGGTATTTATTTCATTCAGGCTTCAAAATAATATCCTTCATTTTTTTATGTAACTCACCAATGTGAGGCTTTTAATATATAATTTAGATAGAGAAAAAAATATCTAGCGCGCACACTTTAGTAAAAAAAACATCCTTCATAATAGTAAAAACTTATATGGATTTTTTGCAATCAAATAACATAACAGGTAAAATCAAATGCTTTACGAGTATATGTAGTGTTACCACTAAATGTAAATGTAGCATAAATTCCGAAACAAGGAATGACCATTTAATAAGCACAATACCGTTCGGGAATTTATCCTTGCAATGTAGAATGTCGAGTCAACACGTTTACTGTTAAACCATCAATACAATATACGCAAGTATAATTTTGTTTGATAAACGCGCTAGATTTGCGACAAGTTATCTATTTTTTTGTACTAATTTTTCCATAATGTAAAAATGATGATGATGTTTGAAATGAAATAACCAAGAAAACAAAGCACCAAATGCCTTGCTTCGAAAATACTTTTTCTTCTTCTTCAACTTTATGTAGACTCAAGAGTCTGTTATTACATGATTATCATCTTATGATGCTGAGCTCCAGCTATCTCTCCATCGTTTCTGGGGTCTCCCTTGTGGACGCCGTCCATCCGGTACCCAATGCAGAGCTATGTATGGGAATATCGTGGAATTCATTATCTCTGTACATGTTGGTACCAATATCGTCGACGCTGTCGTCCCCATCTGACCACATCTTGACCTCACAGACCTATCGAATTGTGGTGTTTCTTATATGAGCACGCATAGTAATTTATGTTTCTTACAATAGCACGTCGAGTTCTCATTTATGTTGTCCTCAGCATACTTTTGGTCTTGATTGTGTCCGCCTTCGCTTCGATGTCATATGTGAGGATAGGTCGCACACAGGTCTTGTAAATGCGTACCTTGCTATCCCTTCTCATATCTTTATTCCTCCATATGATATCTCTCAGGCAAACCGCCACAACTGCAGCTTTATTTACCTGAGGCCTTACTTCTCTGGGGAGGTCATGAGAGCTGAGCACAGTTCACTGCCTCGAAAATACAATGAACATAAAATAATATTTCTTAAAATTTAATTATAACTTATTCATGCTTGGAAATTGATCTAATCCAACTGAGTTTATATAGACTTTCAGGCCGTCAATCTCTAAGCAAGACCTTTGATCTTCCTCAACTTGTTTTATCACTTTCTTTCTACACAGAATTGCATCTCAATTGTACGATTTTGTTTTGTATGAAGATGCCATACTCCATAAATAAACGAGAGTGATCAAGTTTATGAATTAAGTTACATTATTTTTATTGTGAAAAAAACGTTTTTATTGTATAATTCCAATCTATTATAATTTTGTATTTTTATTTACCCATATAACAATTGTAAGTGTATTATTTCCAATGATTTGCATTTACAACATGATTCACAGATGTAACAATGATATTTTTTTCAGATGATTAATGCATTTTTTCTTCGTCTCGAAAGTATTCGTGGCTTTATTAACAATTAATATTTTACCCATATTTAAAGGAAACAATTTTAAAAACCAATAAAACGTTGACCCAAATGTCTCACCTGGTTTAAGTTTAAAATATATGTCGGTGGTTTTTAAATTAATGACCTTTTCTTGCTGAAAAACTGCTCTGTTCAATTCGCCAGCGATATTCAAGCCCACGCAATATTCCTTACAAATAATATTTTGGACAGTTTCGACTTAATTGGTTAGTTTTATAAAAAATATGATGACATTTTAAGATTGGCGTCAACTGCAAGCGAAATAAATTAACTAGCAAAATTAATAATAAAACATGCTCCATCTACATCTCTATAAATTTAACTGGACACATTTGGTTTTTGTATCGTATTTAGGAACCTTTGGAATGGAGCGGAATATTTTATAGGGAAAACTAATGTTTAGTTAAATATTTAATACAGAGTTTTTCATTAATTCTGCCGATAACCTCCGCGGCCTAGTTGATAAGACTCTTGTTTCCCAGCCCGAAGGTTGCGAGCTCGTTTCCCATTGGAACGCAAATTTTTTTTTAAAAAGGTTTCCATTCTGGTTTTCTCTTAAGACCTCTTTAATTTATTTCTGGTTTGTTGGAAGATATTGTCACATGGCAATAATCCCGCTAGGCTGTATTGTGTACAACAAAAGTCTAATACAAAGAATAAGAGTGATAAAATGAGAAAATCTTCTTCCGATAAAGAGCTTCCCTTAAAAGAAAAGTTCGTGGGTTCGGATCCGCGCGCAGAATTTTGTTCAGTTTTATAATATTTTCGAAACAATGCATGTGTTATTTATATTTTCGTGATTAATTTTGATTTGAAAGCACAGCATAACGTCATAAAAATATATGGTGAGATAAACTCATAAGACAGGAATATTTATATTAGTGTAAAAGTAATTTTACGCAAAATATAGAGGGCAATCAAAAAGTATGATATAGGGTATTTCAAATTGAGCGTTTTTCTTTCATTCTTGGATAAAACACAGATGGCGTCGTGAACTTGCCTGGGTCTTGTGACATTTGAGAAATGTAATGTATGACATTTATAAAAATGGAGTCGTATACAATACAACAACGCATTCAATTTTATGTATTGTAATCTCCGGAAACGGTCATGTTAATTGGACACCAAGATCATGTGATCTGACACCGTTGGACTTTTTTCTCTGGGGTTACGTGAAAAGCCAGGTCTATAAGAATAACCCTCAATCAATTCTTGAGCTGAAGGACCAAATTATTCGCGTTACTGGTTAGTTAGAACCGTAATTATGCCAAAATGTCATCGAAATTTTTGACAAAAGAGTGGACATCTGTGAAGCTACAAGAGGTATTTGGCGGATATTGTTTTTTTGTGTTAACATGTCATATATTATACTTCAGTGACCAATAAAAAGTTTTTTGAAATCAAAGCAAATTGTGTTTTATTAAAAAAAAAAAACTGCTCAATGTGAAAGACCCTTTGTTAGTAAACGAAAACATTTATTAATTTTCTTAGCCGAAATTCCAAACGTTTACTTATCGGCTCCCTTAAAATGTAAAAAGCACTAATACTGTATATTAATGTATATTTTATTTGCAGGAGATTCGTGATTTGGAAGACATGGAGAGGGATATCAGAGCTCCAGTCCGCATGCGCTTCGGGAAGAGATTGATGGAACAGGTGATGACAACATCATTTTACAAAACTTATCAAATTTTATAGTTTAAGTACCGCTATCTATCTGAACTCTTTAACCAACCATCGTGCACTCAAGATATGATTCTTCTTTCTCCTATGGATGCAAGACTCATAACGGCGGTCTTTGAAAACTTTGTCAGTCCAGCGCTTCTGATGAGGTCCTGTTTTTTTTCGGTCAGCAGTAATTCTACAACCGAAATGTTTCTATTAATAAATAATTACATACATATTATCACGCCATCTTCGTCTTTGAGAAGGCAGAGAGGAGAGAGCGCCATACTTTACTATCACGTGACACATCTTTCGCATCTTCTACATCTAAACACCTTCTCCATTTTCCTAACTTTTTACATTTCCTTCTTTCAAAATATCATACACTTGATCCCACTATACGTTCCTTGGTCTGCCTCTACCACGCCTTCTATTCATATTTGTTTTGTTAATCTTTATTCTTTCTTCCGTCCCACGTACCCAAACTATCTTAGAGTGTTCTTCATTTTACTCAACACATCAGCCTTAAGTTTACATTCACTCTAAATCCCTTCATTCATATTCTGTAATAAATCATTATTATCAATATGTTGACATGCGCCACTATCCTTGACAAGTCCTACACTCTTCATTTCTTAGTTTATACTGAGGGCGTGCATTTCAAGTTACATTAACTTCGTGTAATGGTTCAACACGTTTTTTTGCTATTTTGTGTGTATCTGTTGAAGTGTACGTGTGAGTATTTGGAAAAAAACTAAAAATACAAAATAATAAACTGAGCTGCTGTCCCCTGAAAACCTACGCCGAACAAATTAATTTCCACATGAATAAAGCTGCAGAAGAACATCGACACACAAAATACGTCAATGTAGAACAAAAGACTTGACAAATTATTCAAAAAGGTGAAAAAGGCACATATGCAAATAAATGCCGAAATGGGTATAACAGAAAACGCTGGTCCTTTCATGAATTCTTTGAAGAATAAATTAAAGAATTAAGCTGGAAAGCACGCCATAAACGAAGGATCAGCCGGTTGGGAAGTTCCGAAAATTCTTAACGCTTTTCGCACCCTATCTCAGTTATCATAAACTATGCTAATTGAAGATATCAAATTATTGCCACATGAAAGCAGCAGAAATCGAATCCAGATATCAAATACGGGTTCATCCCGAAGTCTTTAAAGAAACTAACAATGCCAACAAAGTAATTTTATGTCAAGCACACGTTAAAACTAAAGCATACATTTTCTTCAATAATGTCGACTCTAAAAAAAAAGATTCCAGATTGAAAGACAATATTTTGGTTATTGAAGATCCTGTTAAGGCTGGTAAGTTTTTTTAAATCACGTAAAGTTCCTCGCCAAAAAAGTAAAAAAACTTTCGATGATCAAACGTACCCTTCAACAAAAACAGCAAATGAATTGGCTCTTAACTAAAATCTTTTGTGAAACAAACTTAAGGGTATAAAATTACCAATATAATATTGATTACACATACTTAACAGTAATATTGAAAGAAACAAGACAAGTTGTGGTGCTATGTGCATCTTGGATCCCTCTAGTGAGTGATTGGATTAAGCAGTCATTGACTTTATGTCATATAGTCTATGATATACTTGTCCACATTTATAATACATAGCGGTCTCTTTTAAGACCCTGTTTGTGCTTTAAATAGGCGCAGCGACTGTGATATAATTATGTGCACTCCAAATTCTCCTTGAGAGGCTACCTATAGTAACATCGACAATTGAATCCTCCATTGGGGCTTTATAGTTCACTTGATAGAACACATACATGGTTGAATATTATGTTTTATAGATATTCCTAAAAATATATGCGCACTCCAGATTCTTCTTGAGAGGCTACCTATAGTAACCTCGACAATTGGATGCTCCATTGGGTGTTTATAGTTCACTTGATAGAACACATACATGGTTGAATATTATGTTTTATAGATATTCCTAAAAATATATGCGCACTCCAGATTCTCCTTGAGAGGCTACCTATAGTAACCTCGACAATTGGATGCTCCATTGGGTGTTTATAGTTCACTTGATAGAACACATACATGGTTGAATATTATGTTTTATAGATATTCCTAAAAATATATGCGCACTCCAGATTCTTCTTGAGAGGCTACCTATAGTAACCTCGACAATTGGATGCTCCATTGGGTATTTATAGTTCATCGGATAGAACATATACATGGTTGAATATTAAGTTTTCTAGATATAAATACATTGAAAATAATTATTGTGCTTTTTGTGAAAATTTTAATGTGGTGGTTTTTACTTTCCAGATAAAGAAATATTTTTTTACTCAATAAAACTTTGGTTTAACATGCAACACAAAGTAATAGAATTACATAATAATTATTAGCAAAATATTTCATCATTTCTATTTCTTGCTATTACTTTTTCATAGACTATTTAATTGTTTTCGAATTCCTCATAAGATAAAATACACTCGAAGGACTATAGTTGGTTAGTTGAAAAGAGTTACTATTAAACATATTACTTTTAAGACACAAATTATTTTGTAAAAAATATATTTCCCATTGTGTGACAGGGAGGTAGTTTATTATAAAGAAGTGCCACATACCACAAATTATGAGAAAACTAACTTTTTTAATCAAGTAGTTTAATCGCACTTGGTGCCGAAAATGCACTCTTCACAGAGATTACTTCTTTTAACCGCTCCAGACAACTTTTTGTGAGATTAATTGAAAAACCATGAGTACTTTAACATGCAATGGACTCTGACACAACTTAAAAGTAGCATATATTTCTGAATAAAATGTAAATTTACCAACCGGAAAACACAATAAAAAATCCAGCTTTGAGACAGCATTTTGACCATTACTGATTTTAAAATTAAAAAAGAAAGGAGAACTAAATAAACAAATATTCATATTCAAAATCATAGACACAAAAATATGTCAATATTTGCATCATATGGGCTTAACAATATAATTTGTAAGAATACGTCAAATGTGATTAAGAACAACAATAAATATCTGAAAATGTATGTAGTTGTAAAAAACGTACAATTTTATTTATATTGACATACTTTTAAGAAAATAATCTTTTTAGAAAATAACCGATATAAAAAAAAGCTTTAAAATCATTTTTATATATTATTTTAGATTAAAATTCTAACTGCAACTGGCTAGAATAGGCGCTTGGCAGGTATTATTTCGGTAAGATGAACATACTCGTAATGTGTGCCCTTTTAAGCCCGGTGTGCCCGAGCCCGATCAACCCAACGAGTGTCCTGTCATTTCGCTGGCTGTTATCCTTACCCTATTTATGTTACTTTTTAAAAACATTTTTATTATCTTAGCTTTATTTTTTGAGTTTTTTTGCCCTTTTTTTATTTTTAGGAATATCCATGATGTTAAATTGACATTTCTTCTCAATCTTGATCCGTATTATCCGAGATATATTATTTATCTCTTTATTTCTGTAATGTATAGTATTGGTACAATTGCTTATGTGTGGATTGTATAGTTAGTAAGCGTGATATGTAGGCATGGCCTATGGAATGCGAGTCGGGAAAAGACAGCGGCCCTACCACTTCTTGATTAGGTCCTGTTAAGGAAACAGACAACTTATATACTTATTATGTTTTCTTTATTTATTTCTATAACCTATTTTATTATACTTCCTAACAAAAACCTATTTACCACAGTTATGTTTCAACCTTTCGTAATGTATTGATTTATCCTTCTTAATATCACACATAATTAATTTTATCTATATAAATGCAAATTATTTTATATTTTAAATCAAATATAACAATCCAAAATTTACATTTTTATTCCACTATTGAATAAATCTTTGTACATTAGAGGAATTTTATTGTGTCACTGGTATTTAAGCGTTAAACAATGCCTGACCTAGACAAAATTGTATTCACATACCAAATTTGATAAGCAAAAATGAAAATCAGAGCCCTTTTTATGGTAACTGCAACTTATTCACTACAAAATGTCGTGTTATAAACTATCGGTTTTGTTTATTTTTTCTCGAAACACAAAATGGAGAAATTGAAATGTAAACATTTAGACATATCGAAAGATGAGAATGACAGAACTGAAGGGGAACTGGGGATTAAGTTAAATATGAAAATAATAAATGTTCTGTATAATATTACACTTAACGTTCACTACAACCTGGCAGCCTTTCATATCGCAATTTCCTCTAATCAATCATTAAGGTATTATTGACCTTAAGTGAAAACCACAATGAAATCCTTTGTTTATAATATGGGTTCCAACATGAATCGAACTCGTAACCTCCTAGTTGGTGTACAAGCGTCTTACGAACTAAGCTCCAGCGGTCGTCTGATTATGCAAAATTAATATTCTGCGAAAGTACAACCTACTTACTGAGTAGTTTGAGCTCCAGGACTGAAGCCGCTTTATAGAATGTTTACTACACAGCAAGTAAGTTTTCTTACCCCTGACGTTGAACTTTAACTTTAACTAACGTTTTACCATCGGAGGAAAAGTCCTTTTGGCCAATTCTTTTTCCGTCACTAAGTGATGTCGCACTCATAATTAATAAAGATGATTTAGATCTTCTAGTGAAACTAAAAAAAAATATCTGAGTGGTGGTGGAATCGATCTGAATTATATCAAATTCATCAAAGTCGGAAAGAAAAAAACATAAAGAATATGGGATAGGAAAGAGCTGGTTCACAAATGTTAGCGTCTCTCAAACTATCCCAACAGATAAAGCATATGAAAGTGTAGTAAAAAAACATAACGGATTTTCTTTCTGTTTCAGCTAGCAGACAGAGAATTCAGGGGAAACCAAGATCTGGAAACAGAAGCAGAAGAGTAATGAAGAATAAGAAAACTACATTTATTCAATTATTTTTAGTTACCATAAGTATTTGGCTTTTTGAAAAAGAAATTTCGCAGATTCCTCAACTATGTAACCAATCAAAATTTCTAATAATCATTTTTTACTGTATAATTCTCCATTTATAATTTTTTATCAATTGTATCAAGTAAAATAACATATATTTTTTTAATATTTTATTTTCGTTTACAATATAATTTTTTGACTTGACTTGTCAAATAGTTGAACAAAAATATTTTACAATACTGATATTAAAAATGAACTACGCATCTTTTAAATCGCAAAATTGTCCAAAATATTTAAATAATGGTCAATATAAAATATTACTCACTTTATTAAATAATAATTTATCCTATAACTTTGACAATTTTGATGCACTTTTCACATTTTCTAACATATGTTTGTTATTGTTTTCACTTGCGTAAAAAGGCGGAAATCTTGGATTTTTTTATATAATTTTAATACGACCATGAAAAATTGTTATTATTTGACTAAGCTACTTTTTTCATAAAAAAAATATTAGAAAGGAAAAATTTGGTACGATGGGCATTGAAAGAAATCATTTTTATACTTAAAACAATTTGTATTTTATGAAAAATATCCAATTTAAACAGTTTTATCACTTTTTATCGTATGTATGTGGATTAATCTGAGTTGGTACTTTTATATATTAGACACGTGTTTTTGTGTATATTTTATTAAAAAAATATCCATATTTTACTAAGTATTTTATTGCTGTGTTTAAAAATCATGAATTTTTACAAATTTCACGATATCCTTTTGTAGGCTGGTAACTTGACAACAAGTTTAAAATGGATTTGTGAAATTTTTACCTGATCTATAATCCTCACTTTTCATTTATTTTTTATTAAAAGTTATTTGAAACCGAAAAAATTTCATTATTTTTAAAATACGAGTATATAAGTTATTTATATACTTTCATTTACGATTTTAACGCAGTTTTTTTTAATTTAAACATATTATACCACGTTTCGTATTCTAATACGTTTTTAATAGCTTAAAAATATAACCTTTTAAGAATTTAAATTTGTTATGGATTGCCGTACTTTACTTCTTTAATTTAACATAGCACAAAAATAATTTCGCGGTATTTGATCTTTAAAACGTAAATAGTATATAAAATTTACCATTACCAATTGAACGTAGATATCACCAAGATAAATACAATACATTGTTATTATGTTTTGTAAATATATATTTCATGCTCAGAAACATTAAATAACAGAAAATCTACAAACTCTAAAATTTCCAAAAATCTGTTTATTTTATGAACAAATGTTTGCTAACTTCCAAAACCACAACTTAACACTATTTTTTTTATTGAATTGAACAATTTAAAACCTTTATATTCATTTTAACTTTTGCCTGTTATTTAAAACTTTCATTTAATAAAGTGAATGTAAAACTTAATGCTCACGATTTGATTGTACTAAAAAATATTTCTTTATTCGTGATAATTCTATATTTGTTTAACAAAACTAAGAATAATTTTATATTTTGATAGCATCCCTGCGATTTCGTGTCACGTTTAAATTCCCACAAATACGTGACTATGTTTAAGTGCTGTCATTGTAATATATTCCCAAATCTTTAATAAAATTAGCAAATTTGTTTAAATGATAAATAAAAAAAAGAAGCTGTGGTATTTGACTCAATGCTTATGTATCATTCTGGACATATCTAAGTAATTATAAAGCTTAAGAATATTTATAAAATAGTATTATATTATATTATAAAAATATACGTAGTGAACGAACATGAAAATATAATGGAATTTTATTTTGTTCAAAAACCATGTAAAAATTATAAGTATTTATTATGTGTCTTTCCTTAACAATATAATAAATAAAATTGCTGTTTCTTGAAAGGAAATAAATTCCAAAGATTATTTTTATTTTGTGTCTTATTTGATTTTCTTCATTTATAGATCGGAACAGGTCCGCCTTAAAGGATTTTCAGAATGGAGACTTTCAATGTGAAATGAGCAAGATATAGGTAGTACAATGTTTAACTTTAAGTTAAGGCAAACCGGAACGGGTGAAAATCAGTTGGTCACACACTTAAACATGCTTAAGAAGTTCAAAACGACAAGGACTATATTTGTGTTGAAAATTGTTAAATCATTTCCACGTTTAAAAAATAGAAGCGAGCTTAACTCTTGTACTCGTATTTATCAAAATATCGGTACTTTAAACATATTTATTTACCACCTTTTCACAAATTTGTCATAGAAATTTTTAAAAATATATAAACAAATATCTCGGGACAAATATTTTCGTTTTTAATTCTGACATCAGAATAATTTGTTTAAATGTTAGGAAAATCAGGAAAAAAAGCTCATCGATATATTTCTTAACAGGTTAACAATAATCTAACAATAAACTTTATGTCAATGAATTATTTGAGAATTTGAAGTATTGATAAACCTAGTATCAAACCACTGATGAATGAAAATATATGATATATAGTATAAAGGAAATAAATAATTGCATCAACAATTGAGACAAACTGGCACTAAATGTAATGGTATTTAATAAATATTTATAAGACGAGAAAATTTGTACAGAATAAGAGTATATGCCCATATGATATAAAATATAATACCTCACAATACGAGTATATGCCCATATGCTATAAAATACCTCACAGTACGAGTATATACCCATATGCTATAAAACACCTCACAATACGAGTATATGCCCATATGCTATAAGATATAATACCTCACAATACGAGTATATGCCCATATGGTGTAAAACACCTTACAATACGAGTATAAGCCCGCATGCTTTAAAATATAATAACTCACAATAATTTAAACCAACGGTTTGTGAATTCCTCATGCTTCAAATGTAAATTTATAATGTTATCTGAGATTAAATTTCTGTGGAAATGCGTTGTTCCGAACTTTCAATAAAATTTAAGAAATTCGCAAAGAAAATGTCCATTTGGCTGCAAAATCACGTGAAAATTACATTGTATATTATTCACCAACACAGTCTATTTTTGTTGAGTTCCCACGGTCCACCCACATATTATGTATTAGTAAAGAATCGAGTTATCATCCAGTGCACATCACATTGGATATTTTGGGGAACGTCTTTTTACGACATAGAAAGAATTCAAGAAGCTTTTTATATGCTGATGCCATACCAAAGTAAGAGTGAATGCCCCCGACACATACGAGTATAGGTAGGCGCGAATTTTTTCAAGTATAGAAGCAATTTATCTATTAGTTAATTACTAGGAAAACCTTTTTAATAAGCAGCATAAAATATTTCCTACACTTTGTAAATGCAGCAAAGCCATCACTGAACTGGACGGCACAGAGTCAAGAGTAGTTTATCGGGTTGAATATGGTGTGGAATATGGTGACATCTTTTGTAACTAAATTGGTAAGTTCGTCTTCAATCCTCGATGACACAAAAAAATCTTAGTTTCTCATCTATTTCAGTGTGTTTACGAGACTTGTTAATTGACGAACGCCGAGTTCTCAATGGTTCTAAGTTCATTTAATGCGACTGACGATAATGTTGTCTCCCAGACTTGTATTTTAAAGTGTTCGTATTACTAATGCAGATAAAAATAATATTTTCATATAAAAAAATTATGTATTAGAAGAGATTTCCACGTTTAAAAAATATATTTATGCCATCTATCGATACATTTTAGAAACCATACAGATGCATAAAGTTACAATAGAAAGTTAACAGCAGAAATTTTCTTTAATTTTCATAGATGCCTCCAACTTTATCAAAAAGTTAATATTAAAACTATGGTGAGTTTTTTTAATCTCATATTATTATTTTATAAAAATTGAGGTAGGAAAAAGAGTTACTATTAAAAAGGCACAAAACACATTTATCTTGTATGTGTTAACACATCAATTGAATAAGGCGGGTATTGAATGATTAAATTCCGCCTTAAACTATTTTATAAGACTATAAAAATGAGTGTACTATTTCCTTGACTATCTCCATAAAGATAAAATATGGGTTGAGTATTTTTTGCATAAATACTCAACCCATAACATAAGATTGCTTTTTAAATATAGTAATCCATCCTATACGAAGATGGTATGTGAATATGGAAATTCCATCCTGTGCGAGAATCAAAGTAAACGTTTGTCAGTACGAAATTTTAACAATTTATTTACTCGTCTTAAATCTTTATCAACCAATTTAAACCTAAAATTATATACTTTTTATTTTCCTCTTTCCGTAACTTTATATACGCGTAAGTGATTTCTGTCACGAATTATTTTTTAGAGTAAAAACTGTCCTTAACAGTTTTTTTTCGCATAGGGTACCATTCAATATATCTGAATTAATATTTTGAACATATTGAAGAGCGTGACCGGACGACAATATTGTCTTCAGCTCCAGTAATTTAACATTCAGGTTAAGAATCTCTGGAGCAGGTACGCAACTCGCAGTATGTCATTGTAATATTGGCAACACTACCACTCGGTACGTGGGAGTATTGTTATCAGGTGAACTCTATTTACTAGACTGGTAGGTACCTTTTTTATGAACCATCGAAAATCGAACCCGAAACCCCCAGATAGAAGTCAATAATGTTACTACTAGGCTACGGAGGTCGACGTCCTGTTCAGTTGTGAAAAAAGCAATATATATACTTACATAAAAATAAGTAAAATATATCGAGCATATTTATTTACATCCAGTGATAATACATACTAGAAATCCCTCAGTAATCGCAGGATTACGTTCCAGAAAAATATCACGCGCTTTGCAATCTGCGCTGTGCAAAGTTAGCTTTATTTGGAAAACAAAGTTCGGTTTTGACCCACGCAAAATACTACTTGGCTTTGCCTGATTCTCCCCAGATAGCAATAAAACCATTTTTTATTGATTATGTACTAAATTACGCACTATAAACATATAACAATGCGAGTGATTTTCCATAGACAATATCCAAGTTCAAAACATTGTTTGTGTAAATTTACCCTGTTAAATAAACTGTAATGTGGTATTTATTCAGAAAAAAACGACACTCGGAAACAATCTACACAATAACTTTAATTAAATTAACAGATCTGTTTAGATTTTTTTCACATACACACAAAAGTGTCAAATTATTATATTTTAAAGTGGAGCTCTACAATATAAATTAATAATATTTATTAAGCGTAGAAGAAAAAAACACAACCTGGATTCTGTTTTTTAATTTAATTCAAAGAAAATCTTTTGAATCTATTTCGTTTTATTACAGGTCTGTGTAATCCCCAGAGAGAGTTCCACATACGTGTGTAATAAGTATTTATCGAAAAGATAATCCAGTCTGTTCATTTGCATCCCACACGATGACCAAGATGTTCTCCAATGTGGGCGCTATCGCAACAATCTGCTACATATTGCAATTTTATCAATCTATCTAAGTCGAGCCATTAAAATAGATTCTTTTACTTTTTTGTGAACTGACGTTTTATCTTTTAAATGTCATGCACAAGCTTTCAGGTGGCATCAGCAATATTATCTAACTTCAAAACACCTACGCAACAAGAGCACCTTGGGTTTTCTTTGTTCTATATTCAATACGCATTGCAGCGAATATAATTAAATCTCCCCTCATTAGAAACATATCTCCCACCATTTTCAGTTGGCATTTGCCAGTCATTTGTACGAGTATTTGTCAGTCTGGATTATATTTTAATCTTACTTGCATTACATGTAGTAATATTTTGCTGAAATACGAGATAGTTTTTTTTCGTTTTCGCATTTTTGAGTCAATTCCTTTATTGAAACACAGCCTCGACCCATTTGACCATTCCTTTGGCCATTTTCTAGTTACGCTAAGCATAATTGTGGTGTAATTTTAAGGAACGTGACTCAAGTGCAATCTGTTTGAAAAGAACGTGTACAGCTACATTTTTTTCCTGGAAACCGTTAGAGGCTTCAAACGCGAACAGGTAGCAGAACCCTTCCCCCAAGATGCTTTGTATAGAAAAATTCAGTTGTCATTTGACCTTGGTTACACAAGAACATATTTTACCATGAGTGCCGCGTACGCATCACGTTACGAAGCAGTGTTTCTGTGTTCATCCGAAAGGACTGAAAATATCGTACGGAGTCACTGCTATATACTCGTACATGAGAAAGTCGAAAACATTTGTAAGTAAATGGATAAAATGCTATTCCAACATAAAAAATGTCGACGACCTACCAGATCGTAGCACTGTACAGAAAATGACGAAAAAGGAGGACAGTGTGATTTTATGTGTATTTGAAAAGAATCCTCGTCTATCATTGCGTAGAAGAAAGGCGGTTTTGCGTGAAAAGGGTCTAATTGTGTCATGTGACACTATAAGACGTTTACTAGCTCATGGAGGGGAATTTCGAAGCACGGTGAAGAAACCACTGCTGTCCGAAAAACGACTCACTGGAGCGAAAGAAAATTTGGACCGCGATTGGGACAACGTATTTTTTTCAGACGAAGCTTCTTTTTGGGCACGTTCTGTCATTAATCATGCCTGGTGTATGCGCACCAATATGTTAGAGTTATCCACCGGATCGTTAAACACCCGGTAAAAGTCCACGTCTGGGGCTAGGAGGCGACTGGACAACTTACGAGTATTAATAATAAAGCATCACGGTTTACATCATGTAGTAGTTGTGTGTATTTTTTAATGTCTTATCCCAAATAGTTTTTCGGGTTTCCCCGTACACGTTCTTATCAAACAGTGTATGATTAGTGTACTCGTATGCATGCCCTCAATCTCCCGAGTCAACATACCAGTTTTGTATGTTCAGCTCCTTTGTAATCTCCGGATCAGTTCAGAATATTGGGTTCTTATTTTATGATCTACCGTGCTTACATTTTGAAGCTCTTTCCTTTATTCAATTATTTTTAAAATAATCAAATTTTCTCGTTTTCTCTCCGCTTCTCCTCAACCTTGTCTTATTTAGAATTATTAAAATTATAGTGCTTAAATGCGTCCATTCAACTTCAATATCATCAGGAACAGTATCTTGGATATCTTTGATCTTAGACTAATTAATTCATTTTTTTCTAAGATTTTTGCAGATATCGGAATTGGTTTCTTAGTCATATTGCGTGTTATCATTTCCAATTTACATATTTTACTAATCAAAACATAATTTATTCGATTTCTGTATACATCATCAGGTCATTTCTAGGTGTATGTTATGCGGATATGATTATTGGACCATGTCTTCATAATTGTTAGTTCATTTTCTGTACAGAAATAATCATAAATATCTAGAGACAATGTACTCGTATCTTGTTTGATTTGAATCTGTTTTGCTAACTTCAGCATTGGAGTTCCCTTTGATCAATATGATTTCACTCATAGGGGAACATTGAAAAATAGCTTCTAATTTATTATAGAACTCATCAACTATTGCTCGTTCTGCTGCTATGAATACATACGAGTAGATCTGTATAATATTCAGTTTGCTTGAAACAGTGTTCATCTTCAGGTGTATAATTGTATTGCAGACGATATTCTAACCGAGCATAATATGGTATATTGCTTTGAGTGACAGTCTATTAGTATCGTTACACTTAAGAATGTGGATTTTTCCTGTCCTAAGAAGTAAATTGAGTTCATTTTATGCGACGTGAAGACACCTTCGTTAGTCCGGTGAGAGTTTCATAAATGATAAGGTAACATTAAAACAAGATCATGCCCATCGGATACAAAAAATGAGTTGATAAAGCAGATTTTTTCTTATCGATGGTACGGAGCCGTTTAACATTTTCATTTCAATGAAAAAAAAACACATAAATCATTTTAAAATTACAATAAAAAAAACAGTATTTTTTCTTCAAACAAATCAAAAAAAGATCATGCCCGAATTGACCAATCATAGCTTTCCGATTGTGTAACTTAATAAATAATTATAGGTTTATTGACAGCAACATAGTATGTACAAAATATATTTAAATAACACTTCTAAAACACATAAACTGCAGATAATACATTAAATACAGAAGCTATCAAAAGGTCTGGACTCATCTAATAACATCCCCACGGCCAAGATACACCCCACCAATATAGGGCAAACCCAGCCACGGGGACACCAGATGTTTTTCAGCCCACGCCCTTGAACACGTAGAACAAGAAGATAAAAAATAAGTACTTCATACCAGTACACCAGCAACTGTCAGTTTTAAATCGTACGTGCAGTGTAATGTAACACAGCCTTATCTGCCTGCATATGATATATTTATAGTTTTAAAGTAATATTTCTTCTTATTTTGTAACACTTTAGTTATTTTATTTGATTACAATTAAAATGAATTACTCTACCCAATTATTTTTTGATTATTTTTTGTATAATATTTTTGAAATCGAACAAAAAAACATCCTATCCCAGACCTGTTCAATCAAAAAAGATTAAATTAGAATTGTTCACCCAAAGAGGATCACGTCCATATTTTAAACTTGAATAACTATTCTAATTATTATGATTCGATTTTAAACCAGAAAATCAACTCACCTTAAGCGATTTTAAGGATTTCAGTTATTTTTACGATGAATTATTATGTCATGTATTTTTAATGCAAACCGTTTTTTTGCGTTTTCCCAAAATTCTGATTAGGTGGACATGTTTTTTTTTTTTAATATTACCTGCTCAAACACCCGTTATAACTATGGTATGACTGCACTATATCCAATAGAACATTTTGCAACCAGAGTCTAGTCCTCCACTTCACTGTGACCGATAGCTGATTTCACACTGAGTACCAGGATCCACGGGGGCACCGAACGTCAGTCAGGTCGCAAGATATATCTATTTGCTGGATTGGTATATTCATTGAGCTTCCTTGGAAGAACAGTACTACAGTCATTCAAGTTTTTCCAACCATGCCTACAGTGATCTAGACAAGAGTCTCGTCGATATCATTCATCTTCAGTCTAAACCCAATACTTGTGGTTACTGATGCCCTCTACCAGGGATATTCATCGACTTCCCAGTCTAGATCCGCCATGTTTTGCGATAGTAGGAGCACCTCGTGTAGAATGTGGCTCTACCCCATGCATGGCGATCTGGAAATCAAAGCGCTTGACATATACGAGTATGTTCACCCAGATATGAAGGGATAAGGACCAATACAAAGAAAAGAAGACCAACAAAAGAAGCAAAGGTGCTACCTCACCTATTACTTTACCCCCAAACTAAATTCGTGTTTTACAAATCACATTGAGAGAAGCATAATATCTCTACTTACTCAAACAATTTGAGGATTTGGTTATAGTTACGACACTAAACACATTTTTGATGAATTATATATTGCAAGATGGATGCCAAAAATGGTAAAAGCTATAATATTTCTTTCCGTACAAGAATCTTTGAATGGGTAAATCCCCACAGCGCTTTTGTGAATGAACTACGATTTTTCTCTTTCTCTTTTTTCAGCTATTTTACAAGAAAAAGAAAAATTAATAAGCACGCCAACAACCCACCTTTGGGGCGCAATTTATAAATGATATAACAACCGAATACTCACTAGTCATAAAAGCCAGACAAAAAAAATATTGTCCATTGACCAAATTTTCTTTTCTTTCATTTGTCATTTTGAATGGGCTGAAATTATATCTTAATCAAAGTCTACTGATGAATTTTCATTAGTTTATAGTATATAAACGTCAATCCGGAAACCTTAAACAGGTTCATTATTGAATATGAATAGCTTTGTGACATTTTTATGAAACGATATAAATTCTGATTGGTTAAATAAACCTATATTGGACATTAGAGCCAACCAGTATCAATTTTCTTGGTTGCTTACTAAATAATCAAAAATATTTTATGAATTTGACAAAATTTACATATGTTTTGTCCTTTTTATGATCGTGTATATGCAGCTTAAATCGAATTAATTAGAATATTATATATTAATAATGTAGTGCGCTTTGGTCTGCATTAAATGCACCGCCTAATGTGACTTTGGGGGTATTTTGACTCATTTTAGATCAATAGCGTTAATTAATATTTAGTGATTAATCCAGTCAAGTCCTTAGTTTTTGTGGTAACTTTATTTGGAATTATTTACTATGGAGTTCAGTCATTTCGAAAACAAAACTCTTTGTATGAAAAATCATCAACGCGCCTATAGAGTGGTTTATTGCCATTAAACGATAACAAAGATAAAATCACCAAAAATCATCAACGCGCCTATAGGGTGGTTTATTGCCATTAAACGATAACAAAGATAAAATCACCAAAAATCATCAACGCGCCTATAGGGTGGTTTATTGCCATTAAACGATAACAAAGATAAAATCACCAAAAATCATCAACGCGCCTATAGAGTGGTTTATTGCCATTAAACGATAACAAAGATAAAATCACCAAAAATCATCAACGCGCCTATAGGGTGGTTTATTGCCATTAAACGATAACAAAGATAAAATCACCAAAAATCATCAACGCGCCTATAGGGTGGTTTATTGCCATTAAACGATAACAAAGATAAAATCACCAAAAATCATCAACGCGCCTATAGGGTGGTTTATTGCCATTAAACGATAACAAAGATAAAATCACCAAAAATCATCAACGCGCCTATAGGGTGGTTTATTGCCATTAAACGATAACAAAGATAAAATCACCAAAAATCATCAACGCGCCTATAGGGTGGTTTATTGCCATTAAACGATAACAAAGATAAAATCACCAAAAATCATCAACGCGCCTATAGGGTGGTTTATTGCCATTAAACGATAACAAAGATAAAATCACCAAAAATCATCAACGCGCCTATAGGGTGGTTTATTGCCATTAAACGATAACAAAGATAAAATCACCAAAAATCATCAACGCGCCTATAGGGTGGTTTATTGCCATTAAACGATAACAAAGATAAAATCACCAAAAATCATCAACGCGCCTATAGGGTGGTTTATTGCCATCAAACGATTACAAAGATAAAATCACCAAAAATCATCAACGCGCCTATAGGGTGGTTTATTGCCATCAAACGATAACAAAGATAAAATCACCAAAAATCATCAACGCGCCTATAGGGTGGTTTATTGCCATCAAACGATAACAAAGATAAAATCACCAAAAATCATCAACGCGCCTATAGGGTGGTTTATTGCCATCAAACGATAACAAAGATAAAATCACCAAAAATCATCAACGCGCCTATAGGGTGGTTTATTGCCATCAAACGATAACAAAGATAAAATCACCAAAAATCATCAACACGCCTATAGGGTGGTTTATTGCCATTAAACGATAACAAAGATAAAATCACCAAAAATCATCAACGCGCCTATAGGGTGGTTTATTGCCATCAAACGATAACAAAGATAAAATCACCAAAAATCATCAACGCGCCTATAGGGTGGTTTATTGCCATTAGGGTGGTTTATTTGGAATTATTGGCCTATAGGGTGGTTTATTTGGAATTATTTACTATGGAGTTCAGTCATTTCGAAAACAAAACTCTTTGTATGAAAAATCATCAACGCGCCTATAGAGTGGTTTATTGCCATTAAACGATAACAAAGATAAAATCACCAAAAATCATCAACGCGCCTATAGGGTGGTTTATTGCCATTAAACGATAACAAAGATAAAATCACCAAAAATCATCAACGCGCCTATAGGGTGGTTTATTGCCATTAAACGATAACAAAGATAAAATCACCAAAAATCATCAACGCGCCTATAGAGTGGTTTATTGCCATTAAACGATAACAAAGATAAAATCACCAAAAATCATCAACGCGCCTATAGGGTGGTTTATTGCCATTAAACGATAACAAAGATAAAATCACCAAAAATCATCAACGCGCCTATAGGGTGGTTTATTGCCATTAAACGATAACAAAGATAAAATCACCAAAAATCATCAACGCGCCTATAGAGTGGTTTATTGCCATTAAACGATAACAAAGATAAAATCACCAAAAATCATCAACGCGCCTATAGGGTGGTTTATTGCCATTAAACGATAACAAAGATAAAATCACCAAAAATCATCAACGCGCCTATAGGGTGGTTTATTGCCATTAAACGATAACAAAGATAAAATCACCAAAAATCATCAACGCGCCTATAGAGTGGTTTATTGCCATTAAACGATAACAAAGATAAAATCACCAAAAATCATCAACGCGCCTATAGGGTGGTTTATTGCCATTAAACGATAACAAAGATAAAATCACCAAAAATCATCAACGCGCCTATAGGGTGGTTTATTGCCATTAAACGATAACAAAGATAAAATCACCAAAAATCATCAACGCGCCTATAGGGTGGTTTATTGCCATTAAACGATAACAAAGATAAAATCACCAAAAATCATCAACGCGCCTATAGGGTGGTTTATTGCCATTAAACGATAACAAAGATAAAATCACCAAAAATCATCAACGCGCCTATAGGGTGGTTTATTGCCATTAAACGATAACAAAGATAAAATCACCAAAAATCATCAACGCGCCTATAGGGTGGTTTATTGCCATTAAACGATAACAAAGATAAAATCACCAAAAATCATCAACTCGCCTATAGGGTGGTTTATTGCCATTAAACGATAACAAAGATAAAATCACCAAAAATCATCAACGCGCCTATAGGGTGGTTTATTGCCATTAAACGATAACAAAGATAAAATCACCAAAAATCATCAACGCGCCTATAGGGTGGTTTATTGCCATTAAACGATAACAAAGATAAAATCACCAAAAATCATCAACGCGCCTATAGGGTGGTTTATTGCCATTAAACGATAACAAAGATAAAATCACCAAAAATCATCAACGCGCCTATAGGGTGGTTTATTGCCATTAAACGATAACAAAGATAAAATCACCAAAAATCATCAACGCGCCTATAGGGTGGTTTATTGCCATTAAACGATAACAAAGATAAAATCACCAAAAATCATCAACGCGCCTATAGGGTGGTTTATTGCCATTAAACGATAACAAAGATAAAATCACCAAAAATCATCAACGCGCCTATAGGGTGGTTTATTGCCATTAAACGATAACAAAGATAAAATCACCAAAAATCATCAACGCGCCTATAGGGTGGTTTATTGCCATTAAACGATAACAAAGATAAAATCACCAAAAATCATCAACGCGCCTATAGGGTGGTTTATTGCCATTAAACGATAACAAAGATAAAATCACCAAAAATCATCAACGCGCCTATAGGGTGGTTTATTGCCATTAAACGATAACAAAGATAAAATCACCAAAAATCATCAACGCGCCTATAGGGTGGTTTATTGCCATTAAACGATAACAAAGATAAAATCACCAAAAATCATCAACGCGCCTATAGGGTGGTTTATTGCCATTAAACGATAACAAAGATAAAATCACCAAAAATCATCAACGCGCCTATAGGGTGGTTTATTGCCATTAAACGATAACAAAGATAAAATCACCAAAAATCATCAACGCGCCTATAGGGTGGTTTATTGCCATTAAACGATAACAAAGATAAAATCACCAAAAAATCCAAGAATATAATAATATAACAACTTATATAGCGCTGTTTAGAGAGTAACCTCACCTTAAGGGTGCTTAAACTCGGAATTCGAACGCACTATTATTGACAAATTAAAACTATTACATAAACAGACGAAGATAGTGACTGTGGTCATTAAATAAGGTACTTCCCCGTATCTGTATTGTATTGTATAACACTTTCGTTTTTATAGAACAACTGGGAGAGCTTATTACCATGTGGCATTATTTGCGGATGTTTTGAAAACGAAATTAGGTAAGAAAATTGCAAAAAAGTTATCAAGGGAAGACAATCTACAAACAAACCTTTGTAGATATTTCGATATGTGAAAGTAACACATTCGGCTTTAGGTGCAATGTTTATATACAATCATAAATTTTGATAAGACGTCTCAAAAAGGGTTGTCTTAAAGTGCTTTCTAAAGCTTTTTCCTGTGAAGTTATATATTTATGGCTTAAGATTATCAACCTTTGATCCAATTACTGAGCTGTGAAAAATATTGACATTTGAACATTAATTCTATAAATTCTTCCCTTGTTCAAATAAGGATGGTCTGAAGAGGCCTGCACGTATAGTTATGTTATAAAAGAAGAAAACCTCATCATATAAGTGAGTTAATATACTATTGCGTATATCGAGCGCAAACCAAAGAATGCAAATTATAATAACATCTAGTTTGCGAATCGTCCAGAAATAACCAACCCCTCCACCCATCTGCGCCACGTGACTGTTAACCGGCACCGGTGCTCTTCTTCATAGTCTTGCGTGAGAAGTATTTCTACCTGGAAGACTTTCGATGATTACCAATGGCATTTCATCAGAATCCCCATACAAAATATAATGACGATGTTTTTTATATTAAGTCAATGAAGATATTATATTTTCATACCCCATTCATACGTCAAAATCTACATATTTATATCTAATTATATCGATATTTTCATAACATTTCGAATTTAATTTAATGGAATTATGCTCTTCTTTTGGGTATTTTGATGAAACTGTGTCAAAATATTATTTCCTGAGAGTTGTCAAATCTCACGAGTGACTTATTGGATTGTTTATGTATTTATATATAAATTTTGTTAATGCAACTCAACTGTCTTGGAACAGGAAATAAGTCTATACTAGAGCAAATGTAGGATGGTCCCTGTGACGTTTGAAATGTCATGTCTCAAAGGTATGGGGTAAATTTTTTTTTTTACAGATCGAATCGTTTTTTTATAAATCGAAAAATTGTTTTTCTCTAAACTGACGTTTTAATTCCTAATTTTCATTATTCTGACTTTCTAATGTATTGTATGATTTGTATCTATCTTTAAATAGGCCAAGATCCACTATGAATTAATACTAATTACGAAAATTTAATTTTAGGTATAAAAAATCGAAAATCCAATTATCGTATACCCTATCCCTAGCCAATGCAGACTAACGTAGTGACTTTTGACAAACGTCACCAAATATTATTTGATTTTGACAAACTGCCACATTTTTGCTAATTTATATCAAGATGTATTAATTTGTCATTATTGTTAGTTTTATGTAATGTATTTACCTAAATAAATAAAGTTGATAAAATAATTAAAATTACCGATCGTCATTACAAGGTTATATTGGGGCAAATTTGTGAACTGTCACAGGGAACATGCTACATTTTCTCTAGTATAGTGAGATTATTTATATGGGCTGTTTATGAAAAAAAAAATATATATATACATTTTTTATAGTTAAGACGCTGTTAACATTGTGGAGATATGTTAGATTTAAAGATATTATAATTTGTTTAGTTAAAAATCAGTGTTTTGGAATGAACACCTGGTAATACATACGCTCTCAAAGTCTCACCGCTGCTTGCCGAAGTTTTCTCTTGCCTCCTTCAGCCCTACAATTTTCATTCCGATTTTTTACTATTAGATGCGTGTAGTATATCAGGCATAATTCAGTCTTGTTTGTGCTCCCTTGACAGAAAGAAAAGCTTGAAACCAGTACGGTCATACTTTTACCTTATGTAGAAAATACACACTTTTACGAAACAAATTACAGTAAAAAAAGTTATTTTACACTTCATATTATACACGTTTCAAAAATAATGACACGTGATTGTCTAAATAAAATATTTTTCTTCTTAGTCGTTTCCTCACCACTGAATATTGCGATCTTCATAAACTCCGTTCATGACCCTCCTCCAGTTGTGCGAGTACCTTGACTTAGCTGAGCGGAACGCTGATATCACCGAAGATCCTGTCGTGGTCTTGATCAATCCAATGTGATGATCTATTTCCTCTTCTATCAACGCTGCCAGTCACAAGTCCCTCGAGACTGTCATCACCTGTCCATGTCACAGGCGCAAATAATTTAAGAATACGCCTAGCCTAATACATTCAAAATCTATCCTTCATTCAAAATATATCCTAGCTCCTCCAGAGCAGAAATGTTTGCAATTATTCCTGAGACGTGTCATAAATTAATTCTTAAATGTAATATGTAGATATTTATTTTTGAATCTTAGATAAGACGTTTGTTTCACTTTGTGTTGTCATGTTTATAATTTTTTAATAAAACAAATAAAATATTATTTATAGTTAAGGCATTAACGTTGTGGAGGTTTAAAGACATTTTAATTTATTTTATCAAACACTGTTTATTCCACTTTTTGTAACGGTACACCCCTAACGGTTTCAAGGCTTTCACCTAATATTCAGGGGAGCAATACTTTTTTGTTTAGGGGACCAAGAGTCTTGTTTGTGTTCCCCTGAAGATGAAGTGAAAGTCTTGAAACCGGTAAGGTTATACCGTTACAAAAAGTGGAATAAACAGTGTTTGATAAAATAAATTAAAACAGAAAAAATACTTCTTTTTTATTTTGTATTCACCACTGTTTTGAGTTCACTACCGGTTTCAAAGACCTCCGGCTTCCTCGTCAGGTGAAGTTGAACTAAATTATGTTTTTTTCCTTCTTATAATAGGTATGGGAGAGGGGGGGGGGAAGAGTAGTGAGTAATAATAGGAGGGGAGTAGGTAGGTGTCAAAAGGATGACTTTTGACCGGAAAATTCCGTTTCCGGAGGTCTTTGAAACCGGTAGTGAACTCAAATAAAACAGTGGTGAATACAAAATAAAAAAGCAATTTTTAAGATATTTCTTTCACTAAACGCATGTTTCATTTCATTCGCGTTTATGTTTGGAATTTTCTTTGTTTTTTAGATTTCGAAAATGTTCTTTTCAATGAACTCTCAATTCATTAAATACGAAATATAATTCGCTTTTAATTATATTTTACACTTTCATAGTTCCTAGATGCAAGCCATGCGAAAAAACCCTCTTTAATTTCCAGCTTTTGATAGATATGGTTCTCACTTTTTTAATCTTCTTGGTATGCGCTGGTTGTTCATTATCAGGATAAATTTATTATTTGAAAGTGTTTTAGTATGTTTCAGTACTTCTTTATATTTTCGTTTCAAGAGAAAAGAAATATCTAAGTCTTGCCAGAATGCTTCCTTTTCCATTGTTCTGCGCCAAGGTTTTGTAGCATTTAATAAAAATCACTTGCGAAGAACCGCTCTTACTTACATAAAATAACATTTTCATTCGAAAGTTGCAAAATAAGAGTAATCGTGTAACTAACATGTCGATCGCTAGTCTACTAATATTCTCATGAAATGAATCATCTAGTAAGTTTACTTATAATGTATTGAATCTTTAGTTTTGGCAATTATTATCAAGTAAAAATAATCAAGTTAAAACCTCATCATGTTGGTGATGTCTTGTCGGTTAAAGACTCTGAATTAACTTGGAGTTCAAATTGGGAAAAGATATTTAAATGAATGGTTTTTTTAAATGAAGTTCTGTGATGGTCCACTCCAACTATGTGTTATGATGTGTTGAAAATTAGATCTGGCATTCCAGGTGTAACTCTGCCAAAGTTTCCTAGCTGCAAAATAAACTCATTGCTTATGTTTGCCAAGATACAATCGATATTGTAACATAACCCCACGCTTTTATATGGGGGGAAATATATAATAATTAACCAAGATGACTGTTAAACAACACGATTTTTTTTAATGTTTCTTAATTCATTTCAAGAAAAATATATAAATGCCATCAACATATTCAACCAGACAAGCATTATACGCTTATATTGTACTCCAATGAAAGTACTACCTAATGGGAGTATTGCCATGCGACAATCACTTTCGACCAACCAGAAATTTGTGAGAAGGACCTGAAGTGAAAACCAAACCTGGAATCATTTTTAAAAATTTGGTATCAACAGAGATTTAACCCGAAATCTCTAGGTTGGAATATCGACATATTTCCAACAAGTATGATTGTATTATACTTTCGTTGTTTACGTTACGAACTAGCGGGTTTATTGCAAGATTTTCTAATCAACCATAAACGTGTTGAATAAGTCTTAAGGAATGCCTAGACTGGATACTTTCTTTAAAAAACGTGATAGAATCCAACCCGCAACCCCCGGCTCGGAAGTCAGGTGTCTTATCAACTGGGCCACTAAGGTTGTCCTCATCTTATATCTGACAATAATAATGTTATATTATATTATTTATAGTTAAAGCATTAACATTGTGGAAGTTTAAATACTTTGTAATTGGTTTTATCAAACACTGTTTATTCCACTTTATGTAACTGTATAACCCTACCGGTTTCAAGATTTTCCCCTCATCATTAGGTTAGCTTAACAAGACCTTGTTTGTGCTCCCCTAATGATGAAGGGAAAACGTTGAAACCGGTAGGGTTATACCGTTACATAAAGTGGAATTAACAATGTTTGATAAAGCGAATTATCATGTCATATTGTTTTTTTTATACAAACTTGGTCCATTAATCAGCATATGGTATTCTATATAGATTTTTTGTCTTGCTATTAGAACTATTATACAAAAAAGAGTTTTACATTAAAAAGTTGTAACTTAATTAATATGAAAAGCGCCTGTTCACATTTTTGGACACCGATCTAGCCTACCTCCGCAATACACAGATGCATCGAGCGTTAACGGGTCCACAAGTTCTAATTTTCCAACAACCTTTGCTGTCACTTTACACTTCAATGAGATATTCCACTTGAAGGAGAACCTGTACACATTGAGATGGGATTACGTGACTATTTTTCCAAAAGGTCTCGGATGAGTGGCTAAAGGTCCCTTTGGTGCATCAAAAATTTGCAACATAATTTGAATCTCAATTTTTTAAACAACAAACCAATTTATTTTTAAAGGAACATTTCGTCATCGTTGCTGGGTCTCGTAGTCGAGGATCCCCTCGCCACTCCAACGTCAATCTTGAACCGTTCTCTCACGTCGATCGTGTGATCGTTTGTGAGAAAACAGCTCGATCCTAGATGCGCACTCCCTCCCGCAAATGATACAGACATGTAGATCCTGCTGAGCCGGCCATGCTGACGCATGTTAAAGGAACATTTAAGAAATACACGAAATAATACAAAAATACAGCCTCCGTGCTCTTGTTAGAAATATATTTGGATTTAAGATTGAATTCCGGATAGTACTCGAATAAATATAAAAAAAGGTCTCAGTCTGGTAAGAGTTCGTCTGGTAACGAAATTTACACCTGCTATACGTATCCAAGTATTGTCGCCTCTTAATGTGCAGTAGTATTGCTTACACGTGTGATCATGAACAATGTATTTCGAATTTTAACTCTAATGGTTCTTTTCCTGAATGCGTAATTAGTAGGGGAAAGGCAATGTGGTCACCTGGGCACGAATTTCAATATATTTCGAAATTCGATTCGAACTAGTAGAAACTTGTCATGCGAATTGACGAATGTACGAAAAAAAGGTTTATCTAAGCACATATTAATAAAATCATACAATATGAAACCCGTTATGTGTCAAAATTATTAAACTGATTTATTGAAGATAATTTTATTTTGATTTTAAATATAATAAATTAGAAAGCTTAACATTATCAAAACCATACAAATTGAACTTAAAAAATAAATTCAATGGTAAAAATAGGAATGATTAACTAGAAACATTTACAGAATCCCGTACTTGAACTATCTTTTAAAATAAAAGGAACAAAAATAAGTTATATCACAACCTCCATATCGAAGCCTTAGAACCGATACGATTATTTACATAATAGGTAAAAGATTTAATTATATTCACAGGAGGGCAACTTGAAAAGCGTAAACTCTCTTCAGGATTAATTTAGATAAACTAGGTTAGCTATAATCTTTGAAAAACTTCGATAAGAGGAGATATCATCGTGCGAAGCGCAATCTAGATCATCCCAGTTTAAGCGACTTCAAAGCGAGTATTTACAAAAAAAAACTGTAAATTATAAAAACTAATTGGTTTTGTCTTCCAAAAACTTGTATTCCAGTCTACATGTTGTAGGTTCGATTCTCGTAGGTACTAATTTTTATAAAAAGGTTTTCATTCTAGTTTTCACCAAAGACTTCTTTAACAACTTTCTAGATATTTGGTTGGAAAAACAGACACGTGGCGATAACCCCGCAAGCTTTTACTGTATACAACGGTGGGAGATATCATCGTCCAAATCAATCTCCGTGGTCTAGTGATGATCTCCGTGACCATGTATGGTCTATATCCGTGGTCTTTCAAATTGAGCGTTTTTTTTATTCAATTTTTTTTTAATTCTTGAATAAAACACGCAATTTGCTTTGATTTCAATAAAAAAATTATTGGTCATTAAAGTTTAATGTGATATTTGAACACAAAAAACAATAACCGCCAAATGTCCATCTCTTGCACCTCCACAGATGTCCACTCTTTTGTCAAAATTTTCGATGACATTTTGGCATAATTGCGGTTCTAACTCACCAATTACGTGAATAATTTGGTCCTTCAGCTCAAAAATTGATTGGGAGTTTTTCGTATAGACCTGGTTTTTTACGTAACCCCAGAGAAAATGGTCCAACGGTGTCAGATCATATGATATTGGTGGCCAATTAACATCACCGTTTCCGGAGATTACAATACATAAAATAATTTTCAATTTGGATGCGTTGTTGTATTGTATACGACTCTATTTTTATAAATGCTGTACATTACACTTCTCAAATATCACAAGACCCAGGCAAGTTGCGACGCCGTCTGTGGTTTATCCTAGAATTAAAAAAACCGCTCAATTTGAAAGGCTCTTTAGTTGCGGGTTTGATGCCATGAGTGCTTTTTAAATAATAAAATCTTACGACTGACCACATATTTTTTTATTTGAACAAAGAAATCTGGACTCGCATTGCAAAAATCATTCATTATTTTAATTTGAAATTATAATTATCACCCGTTGCTCCAATAAATTTAAATGCAATAGAATGGTTCTCAATATTTTCATATCGATGTTCCAATCTACAATTTGTTCCTTCGTGTTTATTTTCATGCGTTCAATAAATCAAAAAAGAAATCTAGACTAACATTGCGAAAACTGTTCATTTTTTTAATTTAAAATTATAATAATCACTCGTTACTCCAATAAATTTAAATGCAATAGAATACTCAATATTTTCATATCGATGATCCAATCTACAGTTTGTCCCTTCATGTTTATTTTCATGCATTTAATGAATTAAAATCTAAATCTAGGTTCCACGATTAAATACAATGAAAAGTCACTTTTTATGCATTACCCGTCGCGCATTTATTCCTGATAGTTTTAGAATAAGCTTGCAAATTAAATCCGGTCTCAAAAAAGAGAACCTGGAACGGATACAAAAAAATGTATCCTTGCAGGAGATCAGTAAAAGTCCCAGCGTTCTTTCTCTTTGACTGTGGTATAAAAAAATCAGCTCCTATGTTAACTCATACTTAGTCATGTGTTCCTAGTTCACATTGTTCCAATCAAATTGATGAAAATTGAGTATTTATTTATTTATTTAATAGTTAAGCTCCTTGAAATTATGATGAGTCACACAGTTAACTCTTATATACACGTATTATAGACGAGTAGCATGGCTTTAGAAGAGCGGCTAATCTACTGAATCCAAACTGAAGGTTTTCACTATGTCGCAAAGGCGCTGGATAGGGGCAATCAGATTTACTGCTTGTATCATGAATTCGCTAAAGTTTTTGACAGCATCAATCACAGAGGGTCGTTAGAAAAAAATTGCGAACTTGTGATCCAAAAAAACTTGCTCAAGCTGCTTTAAGATTACTTTTCTGAAACTTTGCTCATTTGTATTAATTACATAGGTAGAAAAATCCATATTTCTTCTTGTTACTTGATAGCCTTAAAATATTTAACTTATTTTTGCCTATGCAGAGTAAGTAAATAATTTTTTAATACATAGCAATCATGAAATGCTCTTCTTCATCTTACTCAACACATCAGCCTTACGTTGACTCTCATCACTAATCACTTCATTCCATATTCTATCATACATTGTCACTCCATGTATTCTTCTAAATTTACGAATTTCTACAGCATTTATTCGGCTCTTTTCAGTTTTGTTTCACGTCCACGTTTTAATCCTATACATCTAAGTTGGCACTTAAATTATGTTGCAGACTATCATCTTAGCATATCATGGATTATCATTTAGACATAAGAAATATCAAAACTGAGGAAATAATCAATACAGTATATAATGCAATCAGTAATCGACTTATGTACATTAAGATGGAGTAATGTAATAAAAAATTACAAAAATGCCTGACTGAAGTAAATAAAATGATCATGAAAACTGGGTGTGCAAACACCAACACAGGAAGCGTCCATTAGATTTGATAGCTTCAACTTAGATCAATGACATAGAAAAGCACTTATGTTATGCAGACAGTGTGACCCACTTCAACTGTACAGAAAGGAACTTGAAGCTGAAAAATAAAACCACCACACCATTCTGAAAATGTCAACCACATGTGGATAGAGAAGTCATGTAGATCTGACTGAAAAAATCATTAATATGCTTGTATTGTTGTATTACACTTCCTTTGTAAATAGTTCAACCCGGCGGGCTTATAAACATGGGGTAAAATCTTCCAACCAACCAGAAAGGTGTTAAAGAGGCCTTTTAGTGAAAACCAGCCTGAAATTCCCTCCAAAAAATCTGGGTTCCAACGGGAATCAAACCCACAACCTCCGACCTGGGAGACAAGAACCTTAGCAATTAGGTCACGTAAGTCGTCGTATTCTTCTATTGCATATGTGATTTATGTGTGAGCAACTGTTGTTTGGGCATGTAATCTACGCAGATAATGTAGTCCCCCATCAGTCATGTATCTTACTTCAATTCCTCTGATACAAAGTCATGTATGCATTAAATAGAGTTGGGGCCAGAACGCATCCTTGGCGGATGCCGGTGTTGGTATTAAATGCGTTAGTCTCCAGTCCACCAAGCGAGACATAACACCTGTTGCAGTTATACAGCCGGGTCAGAAACTTCATCAGAAGTGGGTATGAGTACGTCTCGTTCAGACATCTTCGAGTAGTACCCGAATACAAAGGAATGACACAGATATAATGACATTATGAAGTAATTTAAATATATTTTATTGCAAAAAAAGTAAAGCTCTAGATTAAGTTCAAAATAAACAATGCCAACAGCAAATTACGTAGTGCCGAATTTTGACAGATTATATAATATTTTTAAGACCCGCTAACATCTTTATGAACCTCTCCAAGTTTCATCAAGATAAATTCAACATGAATAGTTTTTTCCACTCCACCAAGATATTTGTGTGAATGGCTATTTCCATCTCACCTGTTGCTCGGTTGTGAACTAGACTTAAACATCAATGATTTCCCAACAGGCGTCATAAAGATATGCATAAATATTTTCAAAAATTATTGCTTGTTCAACTTTCGATCGTCAAAATGTTTATATCCTTGTAAAAACGTTTACTTCAAATACGTTTATCCGAATCACTGTTTTGTGAATCAGAGTATATTTCGAGTCATCCGAATCAGGGTCAAGAACATTTTAAGAAGCCAAAATGACTAACAAACAGATCACGTATGAATGAATCATTTGTTGCCTTTTGTCCATATTGATTGACGGGATTAAAATAATTATTCGTTTATTTAACACGCTCCACATATTAAGAATCAAAACTAGCCCGAAGCACGCTAAGGTACGATAAGAGGAGAAGAGGAGGCGGTGGCGTCGCGACGGCCGAAGGAAAGCGAAAAGCGGTCAGTAGACACAACTACCCACAGCGCCTAGACCGCTAAACGAATTAGCGCTTCTTTTATTTGATTCAGGTAAAAATATTCACTTCACTCACCTTGCACTATAATTATTTCGGTTTATTCATTGATTCGAAAATATTTAAGTTTCTTTTGTGTTTTGTTGTTGTTAATATTTGTGTTATCATTTATGGAAAATCATATTCGTGTGATTTCCAGTGTATATTTGTGTAAATTCTGTGTTTCGTGTGAAAAAGCTTCGGCGAGAAATTAAATAGAGAAATTCTGTCTCGGATTTTTATGGTGCTTTTTTGGCGATGTAATATTAAAAAAATAACACATTTTTCATTTGTTGTTTGTTTTCTTCAAGTTTAAGGAGCGTATATTCCTTTTCTAATGTGTTTGCATCACAGGCTACTCAGCGGTGTTAGTTTTCATTTTTCCGGAAAAATTGTGTATTTTTACTTTATTTTTGCACACGCAACTAATATCTGTGTATAATAGTATTCAAATATTGAGAAATATATCGTACATGAAGCAATACTGACATTATTTAGTTACTGTTCAATTTGAAGTGCCGTAAAATAAATATTCTCAACTAAAAATAGCTGTAAAATAGTTATTTTAAAAATGAAATTCTTATTTATATCAGGCATCAGTTTTAATTACGAGTACATCTCAGTTGAGTTGTCATCAATCTGAAAATTGGCCAAATCCGATTACGATAATTACATGAAAGTATTTTCAACTTGACACATATTCATTTATTAAACCAAAATGTTCACTAAAATAAATTATATTTAACATCTTTGCTATTCTGTGTTATTATTTTATGTCAATTAATATTTAAATTAATAATTATAATATATCTAATTTAATCATTTCTCATTTTTTAAAGCATTCTTACTCTGTTTTTTTATAATATTACTAATTATATCAAATAAAATAAGTTTTTTCACAATGTATCTTCGATCATTTCATTTTGGTTTAAGTTTTAAGGTTTAATCTGGAATAAAATATTCAAAACAAATATTTATTTTACGAAAAAATATTCGTTATATTTTTAATGAACTAAATATGGTAATATTAAAGGAAATTACCGTTTTTATTTTAGGTTTCACAATAATACTAGAAATATTAAAATAGCATTCTTATTTCAAACATTAAACTATTGATTTTTTTCTTCCGTTTGTAATATAGATTCAGATTCCTTCTTTCTTTGTGAAGTTTGTACCGCGGAATGAATATTTTTACGTTTCTCAGAAAAGATATAGGAATTTTCCGCGTTATTTCCGTCGCAGTCTAGAAATAATATATCCTCTTGACATAATGTCTGCTCTTATAAAATCTCAATGACATTGTCATCGTCTATTCTAAGTTTCTTAATCACTGACATATTTCAAACGTTCCCTCTATTTTGTTTAATTTTTTTTTATAATTTGAATAATACTATCTGTCCAATGCGAAAGGTGACTGACGGGAAATGAAATACAAGACGTTGTTTATTTTTAGTTTACATTAACTTTTATTTAAAATACACTCCTTGTGAGTCAATACAATACTGGAAGCCGTTATAAAATTTTCTGAAGCACTTCTGAAACTTATTCTTCGGAATTGTCTCCGAAATTGCGGTCGAAGCCTTCTGGATGTATGAAATCGTGTTGAAACGCTTTTTTTTCATCATCAATTTCAGTTTCGGGAATAGCCAAAAGTCGCATTTGGGTAACCACCAGCGCCATCTGTGGATGAAGCTGATGGTTACCCGAAAATAAAATAACCTCTCCCATTGGACATACCGTGTATTTTTACATAAAATGCGAATAAGTTATGACAACTTATTCTACTTTTGAAAATATTTACTATACTAGATATCATTATTATGTGGCATGCAAAATTCAAACAATTTATTTAAGTATAACCTTACAGACATAGTGGCCATATCTTACCACCAACAAAACACAATTTAAGAGGTATTTCATCAATCAATGGAACGAATGAACGAATTAAATTAACGTTATTTCACACATGATCTTCTTCTGCTCTTGATTTAAAATTTCTCCAACTTTCTCATTTAATTATTTCCCTAGTCTACCTCTTCTCGCTCACCATAAATTAAAGACATGTAAATTTGTCCTACGAGTATAAGTACCCGTTTTTATAACTCCTTATATTAATTTTTCCAAATTATCTCATGATGACCCGTTTATAAATGGGCATAACAAAACGAATGTAAAATGCAGATATTTTTCACTCGGTAAACAAGTCTCTAGTCGAGATGTAAACTTTATCCATAGACAAATAAATAAAAATTATGGAAATATTAGTTTTTGAATATGATTACCAAATATAATGACACCCTAAAATGCATAACTCAAGTAAACGACAGTTAAGTGCATATTTGGAGAAAAATTTATGATTGTGTTAAAACATATGTTATACTTGTCCATTTAATAATTTAATTCAAAAGAACAAGTGTATATATTGAAGACAAAAAAAGAGTTTCTTGTGTACCTTGCATTGAAACATAACTTGACCATAAAACATCATTGCTGATAATTATATTCGTTCTTATAGCAATTCAAGTTTTAAGTTCGTTTAAGACATTGCAATTACGCAAGTCCAGCGGAGCTTGTTTAGAAAACTCTACGATCTTTTTGAGAGCCCCTGCCTCTGAGTCAGTGGCCATCTTTCATATTTTCGTAAATCATATTTCATTGTGATACTTATGGTAAAATTAACTTTGTAAAATTTGATGATACCGCATTATTATCGCGAGTCAAGTTTTGAGCTTCTCTATGGAGCTTTTAATCAAACAAATATTAATTCTTATGACTAATCTAAGGCTCCTGTGAAGGTTGCGCGCGGAGAGGGGTTCTAATGAAAACATTTAAAGAAGCTTTGACTTGTTTTGAAATATGTATGATGAAAGTTGATAGTATTTTTTTTTATACTAATTGCTTTTCGGATACCGAAATTTGATCGAAACAGGTGTACAGACTGTTAAAAATATTCTAAAAAATAAATGTGCTTTTTCTTCATATGTTAATTGTTTCATTTAAACATGAACCAATATTTGTTGTTGGAAAGACTGTACCGGAAATACGAGTATATTCCATATGGAAACTAGTGCAGATAACAACATACTCATTAATGGAATCTAAATAATTTATAGTTTGCAATTAGTTTTGTAAAGTAAAAATATAATTTTACATTTTGATGGCAGTATTTTCTGATTCGAGAAATGCTGGAAATATTCTAAAAATGTGCTTAATTAATTATAAGAAAACTTTAAAAAACATTATACGGCCACTAAGTATCCGTGCAAAGCTTAACATCTCGGTTTTTTGTTGAAAATTTGATATTATTAATTTTTAAATAATCGTAATGGAGTTTACGTTACCAAATATCATTCAATTTACATTATATTTCATATAAGTTAATCAAAAAATATATTTAAGGATTAAAATTAAAGATTTTATCAAGCACAATATATTTAAAAAAAAGTAATATATTTAAAAAAAATAGTTTAAAGAAAAAATTGTAACAAAATAAGTTTATTTTTATGAGGGTTGGATAATTAAAATAGTGCACATATTAAAACGCTATTCTGTAACTTGATAAATCTTAATGCTTCAAAAATACTGTCAATCTTTATTTTTCCCATTTTATCTGTATCAATTTATTTAAGATAGTGTTTTTTTATGTTTATAAAAAATCGTATTGTTTCAATTTTAGTAAATTAAATTTGATTTGGTGCGGCACTGTTACCAAACTGCTTAAAAGCGCTTTGTGACCAGCATGTGCTTCTATTCTGAGTTTACTTGATGCATTTCAATAAATAAGTTGGTTTAAAATATTTGATTTCCTGCTGATTAAAAGTTAGAATAACTGTGAATTGACTCAAATAGTAAATAGTTTGAATACATATTTTGATAACAACAGTCGCATTAAAACGCAGTTTTATTGTTTTTTTTAACAGTTGATGTTTGTTTTAAAACAATATTATCATAACAAACAAAATCTATAAAAAATACTTTAAGCACATCTCAGTAGCTTCCCTCAAGGTTCTCTTTCACTATTTCCGCATATTTTGGGACGCATTTAGATGTAAAAAATAATAAAAGTCACTCTCACAATATAAAATTCACTACTTAATTACTTTAATTCAAATCTTTACAAGTAGTAAAACGGTATTAAACTTAAAGAAGATCTTTAAAAACGTGGCTTGGCCAAATTAGTTCAATCCTAAAACGGCGAGTGAAATGCACGTATAGTAGCAGATGCGAAAGATGTGTACCAAAAGATAAGTGGAAATACACGTATGTTTTCTATGCCTGCCCCCATTGGGTCAAGGCGTAACTATTGCATTATTGTCATTAAAAATATTTTTGTACATTTTAATTATCTTTTTTACTATAAATTTTGAAAAATGCGGAAAACCTTGAAGGTCCAAAAGTTTACGGTCCAAGAATATAAGAAAGATGATATAATGAAATAAAAAAACAATAAAATCTGCCTTTAGTTCAATACATCTTTTAAAACAATGATTAATTTTACCACTGAAAAAGTATTCTGAAGTTTTGCTATCAAAATGGTGTAACACTGCAAAGATCATTTATCGGAAAAATGGATTTCAGTTTGGAAAATAAAAACATCACTAGGAGCCAAGTTGGGACTATAAGGCTAATGATTCAACAATGTTTGGAAGCCACTGTTGAATTGTAGCTTCTGCAGTAACAAAAGTATGCTCTGGCGCTTTTTCGTGCAATAATATCATACCCCATGGCAGCTTTCCTCGACGATTCGTTTTTATATAATAGCATCCTTTCATTTGTACGTCAATGACGCATGGTATTTGCCAGTGACGGGAGTATTTCTCTCTTTGAAATAAATTCCCGAACAATTCCAAAAAATGTTGGCATAATCTTTTTGTGGGGTTGTGTCACTTTGCCTTTTTTGAGCCGTGATTATCTCGAACAGTGTCACTCCATTGACTCTCTTTTTGACCAATGACCATGGTACAAAATCATACTTTTTTTCCAGTGACAGCTGAATCAATTATTATTTATTTTAATTTTCCATCTTAGAGCATATGCAACATTCAGCACGGCCTTGCCTTTGAACAACACTCAAGAGCTTTATATTAATCGTGTGTTCACCTTATTCATGGTAAAATGATCGTGCAGAATTTGAAGCGCTGGTGTTTAAGATATTCCATATTTAACTGCTATTTCATTTGATGTTAGTATTCTATCATGAAACATTTCTCTAGCAGTAATGCAACTGTTTCTGAACTGTGTGTTTCTGCTGGTCTGCCCTGACAAGGGGCACCCTTCAATCGATTTTTGCCTAAGTTAAACTATTTACCCAAAATTTTCACTGTAGAATATGACGGAGAACATTATCCGTATATAACATATAAACGTTTTTTTAATTTCTGCTAGACTTTCCTTTCTTTTGAAAAACTTCAATACCGCGCAACCTTCAATTTTTAATATTTTGGAATATAACGAAACAATACGACTTTTTTCGGCACTAGTTAACATACTACTGAAGGTAAAGTTATCAAACTTTGACTGTAATGTCGCCTGACCATGAGCTGGGCATGACTGGCGTGGTATTTGCCCGTACACGCTATTTTTTACTAAGGCCGGAATCTCCCGAACCTAAGTGGTAACTTGATCCATAAAACGTCAAACAAAGAATGTGTTTTCAATTCCATATATCATTAAGCGCGATGTATACAGTAATGCGAAAAACGTTTATTTTAAACTCGAATACTTATCCTTAACCAAACTTAACCTTTGCTTTCGCTAAAAACGACTCGCGAGTTTGACGTAGGATTTTTTTAATCGCATTATATATTCCACGAGTAAGGTATTAAAATGACATAAAATGAAATCCAATAAGGTTTGTATATAAAGTACAGAGATCTTTTTAAGAGTCCCTGCCTCAATTTCTACTTCCACCAGGGTTTTAGGTTTCGATTCCCGATAATGCTAAAAAAGATCAGAGTCTTGTTATAGAATTCACCTCATCACAATATTTGCACGCGCTGAGTGCGTATGCGAGTGTTATTGTCTCTTCACGTGCGGTAGTGTTGCCAACACTTACAATGACAAATCGCGAATTCCGTACCTCATCTTGTGGTTCTTAACCCGAAATCTCGACTACTGGTGTCAAAGACAATATTGTGTTCCGACTTGCTCTTCAATACGCCCAAATAAACAACATGGATATGTTGACGGGCATCATACAAAGGAAGTAACTTACTCTTTAATCATGCAAGGGTTAGTGTTCTTTTTGGTCTATATTTTCACACGTTCACTTTCTCGTCCTCCTTGGTTGTCTCACTTTTGAATGTCACACTTCGTATAGAGGTTTTGAATAAGAAAGCAGGTGGCAGTTCTTAAAACCGGTGTCTATAATTCAAATGTGGTACACTCAAACGCAAATGATGGACTGATTATTCAGTTTCACCACCGCATGGACAGTGGCGTATCTACCTACTGGTCGCTTCATTTTTTCGCTTTTGAAAGCAATATTGAGCAATCTTGATACAGAAGTATTTAGAGGAGCAAATATCGACTTATATCAATATTAAGTGGTAAGCAGAATAAATATTCTCTGTGTGTGGTGATCTGGTATACGTAAAAGAGTACCGGCCATGAGAACCAGATGTTAGAAACTACAAGATAGATGGAACAAAAAGGGGGTGCATGGTGGTACAAGGAAGTTCAAAATTGCGTGAAAGGTAAAAATACAGCATGGAGAATGTTCATTGAAGTAAGAAAACGTAAAACAACCTCCGTGGCTTAGGTATTAAGACGTCTGTCTCCGAACCCGGAGATTGCGAGTTCAAATCCCGCAGGAACCCAGATTTTTTAAAAAGGATTCCAGTCTGATTTTCACTTGAGACCACTTTAAGATTTTTCTGGTTAGTTGGAAGAGATTGCGACATGGCAATAAGTCCGCAAGGTTGTACTGTATATAATAAAAATGTAATACAATACAAGCAATGGAAAGAAAGAGAGAGTACAAAGAATGGAAGATAAAAAAGCCTAGTTGAGGAATAAAAGTTAATAATGCTATAAAGGTTGTATAAAGACTCAAGTAGAAGTAGGCTGGGCACGCCACCCGAACAACGAACCATCGTTAGACGTACGAAGTAATCCAATGGTATCCATAAGCAGAACAAGGCCTATATAAGAAGACCAAATACATGCTAAATTAACGAAATACATAAGCATACAGTGATTACGTGGCAGCAAATAACAAAGGACAAGTTTTACTAGAAATAACTTGGAGAGGCCTACATCCGAAATGTGGTGTTATGATGATGATGCACCAACATAGGTATTAAAATGAGGATTATGTAAGACTGAAAGGAGTCAAATAAATGCTGTAGAAATATGTGCACTGAGCAGAATACATGGGATGACAATGTATAACAGAATATGAAATAAGTGCTTAGGGATGAGAAAGATAGATTAAGAAGAATACTCTGAGATGGTTTGGGCATGAGAAATAAATGGATGAATAAAGACTAACATAACAAATATATAGATCAAATGCGAAAAAGGCGTCGTAGAAGAAAGAAATAAAATAAGTCAGAGTAATTCTAGGAGTTATATGATAAGATGTTTGGATGTAGAAGAGACGAAATAAGGAAAGTATAGCGCTCTGCACTCTGTCTACAGGGAAACGGCATATTGGTATCTACAACATATATGTATTTTTTATGAAAACGTTGACAACAATCATAATTATTGCCAGTAAATATTTAACCTATTAAAAACCCTTTATAAATTAGAATAGCAAAAGGAATTTAGACAGACCTCAAACATGATAGTGTGATGAAATCAAAATGTTAGTACTTAGAAAAGATTACATGAAGAGCGCCCGAAGCAGAAAATTCAATCCTGCCACGGAATAACGATTCGTATATAGCATAACATATAACATAACATCAATTTTCAGGAGACATAAACCATCCATCCTGTCGTGTAGCTCACGACTGAGCATCGTAACACCCGTGATAGTCTCTGCAGACATCTCTCTGTCCAGCCCTGCACTCCGCAGCTCGAACGGCAGTAGTTAGGGGTAGTCCAGTTACGTATCTCCCTTAGTCAGTCTAACGCATTGGGATTATTACTCTTGTGTGTCGTCTTTCCACGCATGCAGTAACCACGAACCACTCCCAACTGTCTCCTTGGCCACGAGCAATGTGCCCAAAGAATTGAATAACTCGTCGAAGACATATTGTTGACAATCTGTCGGTGATTTCTAGTTCTTGAAGAATGAAGGCGTTAGTTCGCCTTGCTGTCCATGGAATTTGTAACATCATTATCCAGCACCACATTTCAAATGCATCTATTATACGTATCTCGCAGACTCTCAGAGTCCAAGTCTCCGCGCCATATATGAATAAAACGTTCATATGCATTTTCCTCGTGGTGGTGATAGTTTTGCTCTTCTACAGCATATGTTTTCCAGATTTGACATCACAGTTTTTGGCCATTCCAGTTCTTCTTTTCACCTGTCTCGCATCCCCCATTGTTGGTATACTGGAGCCTAAGTAAACAAAGTCAATTACCACTTCCAGACCATGATCACACTATTTGTTGGTAATTTGTTACTGCGGTCTATTATCATAAACTTAGATTATGACCTATTGATGTCGCCCAAAAGCTTGCTCTCGTGTTCTACCATCTTAACAAACGTGGCCATTTATTATTATTATTATTTATTTATTTTATTTTTTAACCTGGTGAGTTTATTGCCATGTGGCAATCTCTTCCAACCAACCAGAAAGATGTTTTTATAGGCCCTAAGGTTAAACAGACTGGAATCCTATTTTAAAAATCTGGGTTCTAGCGGGGATCGAAACCGCAACCTCCGGATCGGCAGACAAGTGTCTTACCATCAGGCCACGGAGGTCGTTATTCTGATGTGGCAATTAACGTCGTGTCATCTGATATCTCAGATTTAAGAGATTCTTCCACCAATATACTAGTACGAGTATGTTATGTATATACTTTTTGCTAAAATACATTAATTATAGTAAAAAGTGAATAACTTGGATTGAAATAATTACTTAAAAGAAAATAAAGCGACAAGTATTTTGTTTTTACCATGCGTATCAATTTTCTTTGTCCACGTGTCGTGTTTTTGTTTTCCTATTGGTGGATTCTTTTCTCTGGGATATTGCACGATGTTGCTAATGCTAAGTTTTATTATATTGGCCGTTCCTGGCGTAACATACGCCCTTTACGCAGATATTTAAGATACATGTAACCAAAAGAAAGTATTTTAAAACATTCGAAATTCATTCAATTGGATTATAGTATATCACTGGTTGACCTGTTTCACGATAGTGGACAATATGGTACAATGTAATTGTTACATGTAATTTTTACTGTCCCTCTTTTTAATATCTTATATTTTTTTAATAAAATGTTTAATGTTTATAATGTAAAACAATGGTGAATACAAAATAAAAAATAAGTGCTTTATTTATTTTATTTAAATTTTTGAAATATGATACCACAAAGTGAAACAAACGTCAATTTTAAAATACAAAAAATATATTTTGTTATTAAAAAAACTTATCTTGAAAAAAAATAAAGTACTATCGTATTTAATTTAGTAAATTATGTTTTCTCTCACGAAAGTAATTACAAGCTAAAATAAAATGTAATCACTTTCGTGTCAATTATTACAATAGGATAACTTATGTTATAAGTGACATATTTTGAACGTATTAACAATTGGAAATTGTAAGAAATATATTATTCTGAAAACTTACTGGTTCCATTTTTATTTAAGGAAAGGCGTCAGGCTGGGACGAAATGAATATTAAACTAATTGCGTGTGAACGATTAATCGAGTGGCATAATTTTTTAACAAATGTGAATTTGACAAGACTCCGAAAGACTGGAGGAATGTAGTGAGTATTTAATTGTACAAAGGTAAGGGTGCAAGAATAGAGTGTGGAAGTTACAGAGCCTACAGAGTGTAAGAAGTTAACTCCATGGAAAAAATCTAATGATATTGAGAATAAATACTGAAAATAGAAAATGGGTTGATCAGGGTGATTTCTTAAGCGAAAGAGGATATGTAGATCAGATTTTCTCGTGTGTGAAGGAACAACGTTAATCATTGATTGGGTGACATTATGACAAATGTCGAATGTGTGGATTGATTTATGCTTATGACACGGTAGTATGGTCGGAGAATGAGGATGAATTACAGAGTCTGATAAGAAAACTGTATGAGATTATGTAAAAAGAGATATGCTAACGAATGTGACAGAATCCAAAGTAACGGTGAAAGAAAAGTATGAAAGGAAAATTAATTGCGACACATATAGGTGAGTAATGTAAGATAAGGATAAGTTAAAGAATTTTGCTATTAAGATAGTACAGGGTGCGTTTTATGTTCCAGGCCGATTTTGTTTGGCCGTCATTTTTATTTGGCTATTATTTGTCAGTTCATATTTAACAGTCGTAGAGTGATCAATAACAATTTATTATGGAGCATCTAGCTCCGCAACAACGTGTTGAAGTTATTCAAACATTTTATTTAAATAATTGTGAATACGCGAAGAAAATTGCATTACTTACCGCAGTACCCGACGCTAAGTAATACACATCGGGCTTAAGAAAGAGACTGTCGGCCATAATCGGCTAGCTTCGGCTTTGTAGAGCGTCGTCTCTGTCGTGCGATGCGCTAACAGTCCGGTATCTAGAAAGAGCTGTTAGGTAGAAAGATTGACAAATCGCGACGGAACACGTGTATGAATGACAGAGACGACGCTCTACAAAACCGAAGTTAGCCGATTATGGCCAACAGTCTCTTTCTTAAGACCGAAGTGTATTACTTACCGCCGGGTACTGTACACATATCTCTATTAGTAGGTGGGTGATGAATACACATATTTCTTTATTTACGGCATTATGCCGTATTTAGTCTAAATGTGGATCTTCCATAAATATCACGCGCACTTGCGATATTAGTAGATGTTCCTTGGTTGTGCTTTATTTCGGGTGTAAGTTATTTATTTAATGATTTGTCAAATATTTTTGTTGTTTCTTCTGCAGAATCAAAAATATTAAGCTGTCCACTACACGCTTTACGTGTATTTTGATGAAACCAAATCATAAATTTACCCATCATTAGGCAAACGTCGAAATCGGATTTTGTAAAGTTTTACGCAAGTGCAAAAAATTTAGCAATGAGATAAGACATATACTCGTATTTTCCTCACTTTTATGTGACATTATTACACTATTCATTTATTCGTATTGATATACTCGTATGGGTTGATATATGGATATGTTGAAGAGCGCGGCTTGAAGACAATATTGTTTTTGACTCCGTTAATCGTGTCTTTGGGTTTAGAACTATTAAAGTAGGCACGTTACTCGATGTCCATCGTCCTATACTCGTATATCGATAGTCCTACCGCACGACCAGGAGTGACAATTGTATTATTTTATACCTTCGTTGTATACAGTACAGGCTGTCGGACTTATTGCCATGTAGAAATCCCTTTTAACCAATCAGAAATATATTCACGTAGTCTTTAGTAAAAACCAGGATAGAATATTCATATACCATAAATGTTTCGATACCAACGAGAGCTGAATCCACAACCCCCGAGTTGGATGATTCTTAGTCTTTCCAACAAGGCAACGGATATCAATAATAACCTTGTACACAAACTTGTAACCAAACTAGGACACTTTTTATTGTTTTTATGTACAGGAATCGGGAATCAAACGCTAAACCACAAAGTGGAACAATCTATTATGTTTATCAACTAGACCACAGGGGTATCCCTTGGCACAGTTGGTGAGAAACTTCAATTTGTGAAATTGTTTTGATTACCTGTTAAATTTTCCCGGCAAGAGTTTAATATGCGTGAACTTTTTGATATGTTTTCGTTTTGAAATTTAATATTCGGGCGCGATGAGCCCGCCCAAGCCGAAGTAAACTCGGCACAATAATTTTAGAACGGGAGTGGGTGTGTACGTCACCTCTACACCTATCCTCCCATCCAGCTCTCCCACTCGCACTATCGCATACCTACGCCACAAATATAAAAAAAAAACAAATTTAACAAACACTATCTTCTCCGGCTAGCCAAGGGGAATATGCTATATATGCTAACGGGGCAAAACAGGTGTTTGAAAAAAAGTGGTATTTTACTACAATATTGCGCAAAGCTAGTGAAACATCATGGTTTTCAAAACTTTGCTCATTATTATTTGCGGTTATCTCGTCCTAACTGCAGAATAAATTTACCAAAAATATTAAACGTTCACTAACCTTATCAGTGTTTAATTTTGTCAATAATTGCGGGTTCGATCCCCGGATTAGAGCGCCCTCGAGGATAGTCTGCTCTTTAACCAACGATATAAAAGCTGTCCTTGTATAACTTTATTATTGACAGAATATTGAAAATAACTATAGAATGGCCCTTCATCCCGGCCACTTTCGATTCCCATCATTTTTCCTTTACAATTTTTGCCCTCTAGTCCAACCATTATTTCAAAGATTTGTGATCTCACTCTTTTTTTGAGTTTGACTGCAAACTGAAAAAAAGCTTTTGCAAAATATAAGATTGATACGATATTTTAACTAAAGTCAATAAATCGAATATAATAGATAAGTTGAATAAATCCGTCAAAGAATCATTCTTAACTAAGTACATAAAAATAAACATTTTAAAAACACTTATACGTAATAATTTTCATTTCACGAGCCTTCCTATAATTGATTTTAGAACGTTAATGAGCCTCGTTAAACACAATTTCGAGAAATTCTTAAAAATGAGACCGGCAAAAATATGCTTGGCGACATCAGGTTTGTTAGTGTCAAAAAACGCAAATACGAAAAAATCACTGATGCCAACTTTTAAGCGTTACCTTTATTATTTCGAAATCATAATAATATACTGTTTTGCTACCATTCTCATTACCTACTATTGCAAGTGTCATATTGAAATTTTACCTTACCTTATATGTTTAATCAAAGAAAAATTGATTCATATGCCAACAATTCATCCCTTCTTGCATTTATTTGCCCCATTTTCAAAATCATAACATCTTCCGCTTTTAGCGTATCCATCATAATATATGGTACACCATGTCGTGGAGGTCTTTTTGTTTTTCCAACTCTTAACTTTTCCTTGTTTTTAAATTGTGGTTAATTTGTCCCTAATACATTTTTCTCAATTATCCCAAACTCCATGCATCTTATTAATTATTATATTCAAGTGTTTTTGGAGTCTTTCTTATTCAGTGTTTCAACGTAACAAATACGTTTCACTTCTAGTTTCATACTTCAGCGCTATAATTTTTTTCGAGCTAATTTTTTTCCTAATTTCCTCATTCTTATATCTATCATAGAAAAATGTTTAGCATCAAATTGTACGTAGCTTTATTATTGAATTTCTTCTTCTATTATCGCAAATGTTACCTTTTACTTAAGGTTCCTTAATGATAGTCATTAGTTGCCATAAAGCATCTGTGAATATTTACATGAGAAAATATAAATTTTTATCAAAATATTCGAAAGTTATGCCAAAAGCTGTTTTTTTTTCAGATGTTTATAAAAATAGAAAGTTTTTACTGGCACATTGGAAATAAAATTACGTACAATTTCATTTGAAAACATAAATGCTAAAAAATATTTTATTTTATTGTTATGCTTCACTAAATCTAAGCGCGCGAACGAAGGGAACTTAAAAGAAATGTTATACAACTTCCTTTATTACAAAAATGTTCGTGTTATTATTGTAAAAATCAATAAGACGTATTAAAATATATTGAAAAAAAAACGTTATTGAATATTCCTTTGTCATTCTACAATCGATAGACTTTTTCCTGTAATACGAAATAAAATGTAATTCAAATTATGTTTGATGTTCACATACATTAAAATTTATACACAAACTATGCCTAGCGTTTATATTAAATCAAAATTAAATAAAAATGTAATAAGTACTTTTAAATCCTCGATGAACTTCAACATTTGACACCGTTGTTTTTATTGCTATGTTATTAAAATGTGGAAGATGTGTTGGATGAGCGTTGAAGAGGTGTTGGCAGGAGGCAAATCTCCTGGCTCCGCAATATACGTGATTGGACTGATATAAGGAGAGTTGAGGATCTTTTTCGGGCTGCCGGGGATAAAGATGCTTACTCTCAAGTAATATTCAACGTTGGGGGGACCTGACATGACACTGGGAAGAAGAAGAATTAAAACGTCTCACTAATATCATATACCCGATTTGTAATCATGTTCTGTTTATTTTCATACCTAAATTTACTATAAGCTCGTCTAGAGAGAGCTATTCTGGTGTCAACCACTTTCTTATGCAAACGAACGGGTTAATGAAATAATAAATATCTACTCGACGGAATAAGATAATGAATCTATCCCACGCCAGGTTTAGCTGATAATATCACGTTGTCATTGAAGATTAATTGACTGAAAACAAAACGTGATGAAAATATATGAAGTCAGAAAAATGGATAAAACTAAGAAAAAATATTGAGATAAAATATGACAAACGGATGTTAAAAGTGGTGATATTTGTTTTGTTAGGCTAAGGCCACACCGAAGTGCTTCGCTCGGTGATAAGCTAGGTGCTACGTGACTAATAGACTAGGTGACTATAATAGTCAAGTAGCGTGGCGCGAAGCGTGGCGCGAAGCGTGCAGTGTGGTCATTGCGATATTATGGGGTGCGTTGGTTCGCTAGGATATACTAAGCGAGTTTATTACCATGTAGCAATCTATGATATATCAACCAACCAAAAAGACGTTGAAGAGACCCTAAGCAAAAACCAAAATAACTCTCATTTAAAATAATGGAATCAACGGGAACTGAGCCCGTAACCTTTTGGTAGGCAGTTGGTCTATCCAATTAGGCCACGGAGGTCGGTATGATAAATTCATTTCCTCGGATTTATCTAAAAAAAGTAACAGGTTCCTTTTAAACATATGTTATATTATATTATTATTTTTGAACAATAATAATTATCGTAAAAATTATATCAGTAGAAAAAAATAAGTTTAGATCTATGATCATCATGTTACTGTATTATATTACGTTACTCTTTCGTTGTGTTTCCTTACAGCATAACCTTGTGGATTAATTGTAATTTGAAAATCTCTCATAATCAACAAGAAATATTAGGTCCTTACATATGAAATTGGCGTTTTGCCGTACTGGCAACTTTGATCTCAAATATCTTCTCTTTGGTTAGGAATTCCAAATTCAAATTTATACAGCTATTTACTCAAGTATTTGTGTTTCGAAAATTATAATTCATTTGTTTTTTCCTCAATTGTTTTTTTTCTTTGCGTCACTCAGTTTACAAAATGGAAAACTTGAAATATCGCGTTATTTACGAGTACGAGTTCCACCGTGGCACCAGTGCTGCAGAAACGGCTCGAAGGATTAATGATGTGTATGGCGACGGTGCCGCAAAAGAAAACACAGTGCGTTTTTGGTTCCAACGTTTTCGTTCTGGAAATTTCGACCTGCAGAACAAGCCCCGTGGAGAAAGTTGATAATGAAGAATTGAAGGCTATTGTGGAAGCGGATCCATCGCAAACCACGTCCGAGTTAGCTGCAGGCTGCGGTGTTAGTGATAAAACTGTTTTAATCCACTTGAAGCAAATTGGGAAGGTGAAAAAGCTTGAAAGGTGGGTACCTCACGAATTGAGTGAAGCAAATCAACAAACGCGCGTTGACTGCTGCGTTGCATTACTCAACCGGCACAATAATGAAGGGATTTTGAATCGAATCATTACCTGTGATGAAAAGTGGATCCTGTATGATAATCGGAAGCGCTCATCGCAATGGCTGAACCCTGCCGAACCAGCCAAACCATGCCCCAAGCGAAAATTGACTCCAAAAAAGTTACTTGTGAGCGTTTGGTGGACTAGTGCTGGTGTCGTTCACTACAGCTTTCTTAAATCTGGCCAGACGATTACGGCAGATGTCTATTGTCAGCAACTGCAAACCATGATGGAAAAGCTAGCTGCTAAACAACCGAGGCTGGTTAATCGCTCTAGGCCACTGCTGCTTCATGATAACGCTAGACCACACACTGCACAACAGACGGCTACCAAATTAGAAGAGCTTCAATTGGAATGTCTTAGACATCCACCGTACTCTCCGGACCTTGCCCCAACAGATTACTATTTTTTTCGAAATTTGGATAACTTCTTGCAAAGGAAAAAATTCAACTCCGATGGGGCAGTCCAAACCGACTTCAAAGATTTTATTGATTCCCGTCCGAATGGTTTTTTTAGTAAAGGGATCGATGAACTACCTATGAGATGGCAAAAGTGCATAGATAGCAATGGTACATACTTTGATTAAATAAGTATATTATATTAAAAAAAAAACAACTTTATGTTCCTCCCAAACAAAACGCCAATTTCATATGTAAGAACCTAATATATTAAACAGAATTTGAGTGAAAAACAAACTTTAACCCTTTTATCGAATCTCTCTTGAATCGAACTCGTTATTACCGGGCTGGAATTGGGACGTCTCATCTAGAGCAGATCGAGGAATGCTCGGATCTTCTTATAGAAATTGCATTTGGTCGTAGTATAGATACAACATTCTTATGTGAGATTAATTATAAAACATAATCAATGCAGATACGGGAGTCAAGTCCCTTGTCGAATTGCGAATAGATCACGCATAAACATACAGATCAAAATCAAAAAGTCTCAAAGATGTATAAATTTCATCTCCCTGCTCTAGATGAGACGTCTAGACGAGTAATACAGTAACATGATGATCATATATCTAAACGTATTTTTTTCTACTGATATAATTTTTACGATAATTATTATTGTTCAAAAATTATAATATAATATAACATATGTTTAAAAGGAACGTGTTACTTTTTTTAGATAAATCCGATGAAATTAATTTATCTAACCGACCACCGTGGATAGACCAACTGCCTGCCCAGAAGTTACGGGCTCAGTTCCCATTGATTCCATTTTTTTGTGTGTGATATTCTGATTTTTTCTTAGGGTCTCTTCAGCGTATTTTTGGTTGGTTGGCATAGATTGCCACATGGTAATAAACTCGCTTAGTTTTAATATAATATATACAACGCAAGTACAATACAATTTAGTATTGTCAAAATAAAAAAAATCTGGCATACTGTTATTAGGTATATACAAAAGGAAAAAAAAATATATCGTGTATTTTTAAAAATATATCGTGTATTTTAACATATTTAAATGTGAATAAATTCTACCCAATAAACTTATAATAAAGTTTTATACCTGTTTCGCCTTATAGTTCGACAATTTTTTGTAAAGCAAAACAAAACAAAGCTTCTTCAGTTTTAACCCTGGGGATTGGTTAGCACCAAAGCCCTGAATCTCCTCCTCCACTCCGCTCGGTCCTCAGCGATCCTCTTGAGTTCTGTATAGGAAGTGCAGTCCATATCGTGGCATATTTGCTCCAGATACTCTCGGCAAGGACACCCTCTGCCAATCGATCCCTCAATCATTCCCTCGAGTATATTGTGCGGCAGATTTTCATGTCGCAGCATATGACCCATACATGCTGCACGCCTTTCCGATATGGTGTTTGACAGGTGCCTGGTTTCTTCGATCCTGCTGAGAACCTCGTCATTTTGTAATATGGTATCTTCAGGAAATCCTTAGGATTCGTCTATAGGTCTACATCTCGAAGGCCTCCAATCTTTTTCGATCTCTTTCGCCTATGCAACATGTCTCGCAACTATACATTAAAATACTCCACACGTATGTTTCGACCAATTGTTTACGGAGTTTTAGGTCCATGTTGTTGGATTCGAAAATCTTTGATTTCTTACAAAAAGAGAGGTTTGACAGTCTGCATCCACCAAGCAAAACTCACCTTTAATAAGAAATTTAAATTTATTGGGTATAATTTATTCACAATAAATGATAAATTATTCTTTTTAAATACATTATTATTTTATTTTTGTAAATATAGTTTAAAATTCATTTAAAAAAATTGTATTTTTATTCTTACGAACTGCTCTACATGCAATAAAAATGATTCTTGAATGATGAAGCAAAAATCTGCAATGTATTCATTTTAGAATATTGTGTAAACAACGTACGAGTATTTCACAGATGAGTAACCAAAGTGCAGCGAGATATTTCGGGCGAATTCGCATTGAATGATTCACTAAATCCATCACTAGCTTTGAAAAGTGAGTGCTCGCAGAACGTGCTGAAACGCCGTCATACACATACGAGTACATATAATACTTCTTTTTGCCAGGCACTTAAGAGGAATCGACCATAATCACGCTGCGGTGGGTGAAGTTATCCATGTGGTTAAGTGGCAGAATCTCAGTACATTTAGCGCTTTCAAGTTTGGGCGTCGATGATAATCAGATAATTTTCTTCAACGTTCTTGATTTTAAAAGCGAATATTTTAAGTCCATATAAGCAAATAACAATTTAAAAAAAGAGAATAGAATAAAATGATTGAATTATATATTTACAAACCATCATGACATTTCCCTGTTGGAGAAGGCAGAGAGGACAAAGCCCCAGACTTTTCTATCTCAACACGCATTCTTGCCTCTTTTACATCCATACTTATTTTTATATTTCCTTCTTTCAAAATATCAGTCTTTTGATCCAATCATACTTTCCTTGGTATTCCTCTACCACGTCATCCGCTCACATTTGTACTATATATTTGTTATGTTTGTCCTTCTTCGTTCAACCGTTGTTCATGCCGAAACCATCTCAGAATTATCTTCGTCATCTTACTCAACACATCAGCAATTAATTATTACTCAACACTTCAACATTCTAAACAATGAAATTGATTCTAAAAATATAAGTAATTGCGAACAAGTGTAAGTCGATTAATTAATTTAGTTTATCAAAATAGCTTGCTGTTTCCGGACAAAATGCATTTTTTTAATGACTTACTCAATTAAGATACCCAATTTTGAATTTAATTTTTAATTATTACAATAAAATCAAGAACCTTTTTTTAATTAATTTTCCGTTTTTCCGTTTTTGCTTCAAATTTACAAATAAAACATATAAATTCGTTCGTACAACGAAAAGCAGAAAACGAATGTGGAGTTCCGGAATAGAATACTTGGAAAAATCATTCATGCAAAGAGTGGAAGGGTTAGTTAGAACAATGGGGGCGAATTGGGATGATATTTCTTTGATTCTTCTTAGGGTGGCTTTACCGCGTAAACAATATCATCTTGATGGGGATACTTTTTCGGTCATGGGTGTTAGTATTTTTTTTTTTTTTCAAAAAATTGCATTAAAAATGTTGGTATCTTTCTTGATAGTAAGATCTCCTTCCATAGATAAATATGGTAAATGGTTTCTTCAAGGTTCTATAGTCTTAGAAAGTTAAAATTAGCACATTGGTGTTTTCCAATAAAGGAAATAAAAAACTTATTAATTAATTTATTGTGTCGCGTCTGGATTGTTGTAATTATTTATTCTGGTTTGATTGGTTTGCAAATTTCTCGACACCAGTTTGTGGTCATAAATATTATCATATTTGTCCGATTCTAAAGTGTACACTGACTCGAGTGTTGCGAACGGATGATTTCAAACGTTACTCCTTGTATTCAACTCCCTTAACCACTTGACAGTTTTGTCCGAGTGGGACTAGGGCACGAAGTTCCTTTTTATACTGACGAGCCCGAGCCTCGTTCGGACAAATCTACTCGTAGTTTCGACTTGCTGGGAGTGTTTCTCCCGAGCGTCGTTTCAACTTGTTTTCTCCGAACGGAATATATTTTCGTATAGAATGTATTCGTTCACAGTTCGTCATTGTGTTACGTCGCGTGTTAAAAATCCGATTGTTAAGTGGTTAATAAGATATTTTTATTGTATCTTTCGAATCTGCGTCCCAGAGATGTTCCTTCGGAGAGGAATAGAGCTTTGAGGTAAATTTCTTCATCCTCTAATGAATTGATGGTTCCAAATCGATCCAATATGGCGGGTTACTATGATAGAACTTTTGCCTTTGCAGGTTATATGGCTTGGAATAGCCTTGGTTAGACAAAGGGGTATAGTGTGCAGCTTTAGAAAGCACTTGAAGACAACCTCTTTTGGGAGGGCTTAACAAAGTTCATATTATATGAACAATACGCATATACACTACACTATACATAAAGCCGAATGTGTTACTATCACATATCGGAAGATCTATAACAGTTTCTTAGTAGTTCGTCTTTTCTTAGTAAGTTTTATGTGGTTCTCTAATCAAATATGTTTTTTGAACATATGCAGCCGCGGAGAAGAACCACATCTAATGGCCACAGTCACTACCTTCTTATCCTTGCACTCAACTTACAAATATTTATTTTGTCATAATTTTAATCTGTCAATAATAGTGGATTCGTGTGCCAAGTTGGAGCGCCCTTTAGGAGGGTTAAATCTCTAAAAGACGCGATTTAATTCATGTTTATACGTTTTGCAATGTTCAAGTCAGGGATCAGTAAAACTGCACATTTTTTTTTTCAAATTAAGATAATTTTCTCTTCCAATATAAAAGAGATTAACAATCAACGCCTATAAAAAGCAATTACCACTGAAATAGTCAAAATTATTGGTAATTTATGTGGTTATTGTAATTAAAATGGTAATTTATTTATTTTAAAAATGTTATCTTAATAATATTACTTTTCACAAATGTAAGTATCCCAAAAATGTTCAAACTTTATGCGTTTGAGGGCATAACATACAGTAGTTTATATGATTATATATTGATGCGAAATAAATAAAAAACATTAACTTACCGCTTTATGAATAGTTTGAAAATATCCATTACCAGCAGAATATGTCTGTACTTATTTTGAAATCGCAAAAAGACCAAGCACCTAAAAAAATATTTATTTACTAATTAAACCTTTATGTTTATGTTGACGCTGCAAACGGACGAATAAAGGTTTGAATTATTATTGAAATTTATATCTGAAAACTAATTTAACGTATACAATTAAGTATTTTGGAGGTCCTACTCAGTTTCTGCTGGGCATGCTCGGGTATAACTCCTTGAGCGTAAGAAGAGATCTGCATCTCCTGGTATACATTGTCAAACTCGTTCGAGGAGTTGTGAGCTGTCCAGAATTACTACAAAGATTAGCGTTAAATGTTCCTAACAATTACACTAGACCGCGCCGGCAAGAACTGTTCTCAATAACATACGCAAGAACGGGTCTTCCAGCCACTATGCCTGTTGGAAGGGCCCTAACTCTTTTGAACGGGACTGTTTCGGATATTGAAATATTTCATATCACATTACCAAAAATAAATTTTCTTCTAAGATTGAACGCGTTAGAAAGCACTCATCAACATACTTAAGTGACTTTGAATATATGTGTATGTTTGTGTGTTTATGTATGCATATACATTATTTTATACAATTTTATTTTTCTTTATTTTTAATGTTAACATTTCTTGTTTTTTTTTTCAAACTAATTAGGCTAAGTCTGTTTTGAGAAAATGAATAAATAAAACAGTTATAAAATTTTCCTTCTTTAATTCCTATTGCATCTGCCGTGTTTCTTCATTTAGTTATTTTTTTAACAAATAATAAAATCTCATTTTCCATACCAAACTTTCCAATGACGTACAAAAATACAATTGAAAAGTTTGTTTCTTGTAATGTTTCACTCATAGAAGAAAGATAATATATATCACAATAAAGTAGTCCTTTTTAAAAACAACAACCGAGACTGGGGGTTATGCCCTTAAAAATTACTTCTCCAACAAAATGTAAATATTCAAGCCGGTAATAATATCACTGGACTGCGGTCCTGTCTGAGGATAGAACCTATATTTACGTCTAACCGCAATCAATATTTCAGCGCCACTTATCTGAGAGTTCGACTGAACACGTCAAAACACTGATGTATTGAAGAGAATACAACACCATTCCGCATTTCATCACTCAAAATATGAGTATCGATAGATTAAATCTAGTCCCGAAAAGCGCAAGTTATGCGTTACTAATTTATCGATGGAAAATACAGTAGTATTCAAACTTTTTTTAATATTCAGATCGTTTAAGTCAACATAATTGAATTTTGTAAAAAATAATATTTTAGTTGGTCAAAACCTTTGTAGACTTCTATCAAACATTAAATATTAGATTTTCCAAAATATTAGGACTTTTCAACTTACATAAGATGTATAACGTATATTTTAAAAAATTAAATTAAGTCATTTTCCACCTCCGGGTATGGTATAGCAGCTATCAGTAATACACATATACCTCGCTATACGACCGCTCTTTACACGGCATTTCGTTATAACGGCTTTTTTTAATTATGGCACCTTTGCGATTTACGGCCCACAATGTTTTGTTATACGGCCAAAAAAAATGCTTTTATGTTAAGAGTAATACTCACTGAGATTCTTTGAATCGACTCATGTCGCGATTCAGAATCCACGCTGCATAGATTCACTGTTCGGATTCAGCCCAGACGCTACACCGCGACAAAAACCGTGTCCTCACACCAAGATTCATGGTGCGATTCAGTCATTTACGAAAAATAACTGAAGTTGCTCTCTCGAGAATTTCCCTAGCTCTTTTTTATATAATTAAGAATAGCAATAAGCGAAATAAAAAATTACAAAAAAGATGGTGGGTTCGAAAATTATTTCATGGCGGGAATCAGTGTGGGAATAATCTTTTTGACATGTCAACAATGGAGATGGCATGGGGTCAGAGCTCGAAATGGAAAGTTTCACGAACAGGAACGCTTAGTATAGTGGGTTTCACGAGAGTTTGCACTGATGGTCTAGGATGACCATATTTTGATTTATTTTGTATTATATTATTATATATTTTTAAATAATGTCTATCTAATACTTTATATTTCAATAAAATACTTACCACAATAATAATATAATATCAGATTATGGTATGTACCTAATGAAAATTATGAAATCAATGGTCAATATAAAATCTAAATATTTATTCAATAGGCAAATAAAACACAATTAACACTAATAAATTCTAAGACCAATTAAAAATGACTTATAACTAGGTATGTATTGTAAAAATAAATAAATGACCCTAACACTGATTAAAAAAAATATATATTATTATTTTCTTCCTCATTAAGTGTTTACATAGTTATGCAATGCGAAAGTGGATAGCTTACCACTTCTTTAGTTTGTCTACAGAATGCTCTTCCTTTTCCTAACTTCGTAATTTCAGACATTATGGTCACCGTATTTTTCGTCAAATAAACGGATTACATCAACCAATCACGGCAAAGTTGAATGTTAGTTGAATACTAACAGATCACATAAACCAATCACGTTAAAGATACTTACTAATACATTGATACATTTTGTACTAAGTTTCTCAATGTATTAAAAAGTACAAACTCTCATGAAACCCACTTTAGTATACTCGTGTTTAGTATGTGTGACAATTTCACAAACAGGAACCCTCAGTAGTATCCATTTTTATTTATTCTATTTATCGAACATTTTGTACTTTTATTTTTATGTAAGCATTTTCATAAGGCATAAAAAGAATAAAATGCTTTATGAACTAAAAACTTTATTATTTTATAAAAAAATGGAACAGATCCAATTGAATTTGTATGGGTTTGTATCAAAATAATTGATTCGTTATACGGCTTTTCGCTTTACGACCAATTTTTCCGGAACGTATCTAGGCCGTAGAGCGAGATATGGGTGTATCTAGATTTTTTTAAGCTACAACACTTTACAATGATATTAAAGTATAAAGTACGTGGAACTCCACCCGCAAGTCATTCAACTAAAAGAAGTGTCATGCTGTCGAATTTTGTCAGCAATGTCAGTTATTGAGTACCATGTTTTTTTCTGACAAAATATCGTCGTGCAGAGCACAAACAAGTTCAAAGAATATATTTTTTACTATTTTAGGTAAATTTAAAAAACTTTCTTACTAATGTCTGTAGTTTTCTCTTTTGGGCAATAAACCTACATTAGCAAAATATTTTTTTGTGAAGGTTTTTAAGAGACATTAATTGTACCCCATTAAATTGTAACCCAATAAGTCAAGTACCATAGTTTTTTTTATTTTCACGGCGTAGTTTTTATGTTTACCATTCATTTTCATTAAAGAAAAACTAATTTTAAGGAAGGGCTTTTATTTTGCGACAATGTTGACTAATAACGATTATTTCAACAATAATAAAAACTCATTTCCACTCAAATAATTCAAAATTAACTAGTTATTTTGCACGACGTGTCCAAAATACTCGAACATTTTCTTGAAAATTAATAATTTATGAAAGCGAAATCTAAAATTTTACCTTTCCAAACTTCTTTCACGGAAGAATTTAACAGTTATATATATATATATATATATATATATATATATATATATATATATATATATATATATATATATATATATATATATATATATATATATATATATATATATATATATATATATATATATATATATATATATATATATATATATATATATATATATATATATATATATATATATATATATATATATATATATATATATATATATATATATATATATATATATATATATATATATATATATATATATATATATATATATATTTTTTTTTTTTTTTTTAAATTAATAATGGTAATTTTTCGCAGGATCGCACCGACTCGAGTGAGTGTATCAGCACACGATGGCTACCGGCCCCCGCCTGGTGAACAAGCAATTCAACACCCCAATTGGCCTCTACTCACAGCAGAATATTCAAGAGACCCTCAACAAGCAGTCGCAGGTGCTCAACAATGGCGCCGTTGGGTGAGTTCAATCATCAAATATCTCTTAGATTAATGTTTAAATATTCAGAGACAAATACCATACATGTACTTGTGAGGAGTTTTTATTTGCTCAACTTAACTACATTGTAAAGTCAGATTCTACCTAGTCAAGTTTTATTTAATTGCAATTCAATATAACTTGCGGTATTCAAATAATCTAGGAAGATATTTACTAAAGGTAAGCAGTTTTTGAAAAGTAGTTCAGTCATTGCCACTGCTAGACACAACCTGAAAGAGTGTCAATTTGCTTGATACCTGATGGAAATCCCGCTACAATACGGTATTAAAAATTACATCTTAACATTGCCAAAAGCTGGAAATGCTAAACTAGAAACATCCATAATAAGGAATAAAATTTGTACTGGATGACGAAGTTGTCAAAAGGGATCGTCCAAAACCGTTTTCAATTGTGCACATGTACAAGGAGCATTATAAAAAAGTAATTGACTGAAATATGTATAAGAAGCATAGTAAAATTTCATCAATTCTTTGTAACTCAAACCTGAAACCATTTATGTAACCGTTTCATAAGAAATGTTTCATGTAACCGTTTCATGGAGACGCATACCAAAAAGCTCAACAAGTATAATAGTACCAATAACGTAAACATATGCTTTTTTTTATTTAGGTTTAACAAAAACATCTATTAAATAGTTTCCTACAATGAATTTCAAATAGCAGCTGTTGCATCATCATACCAAATATGGATGTCAAGGGAGAGAAAAAGAGGCAAAAGGCGCGTTTAATTTCATACTGCCGAAGCTGGTCACAGCCCGAGAACTCTTCCGTTCCCTCCTAACATTCAGTTTTGATGGCCCTGGTTCAGTTAAGCGGCGATACTATTATAAACAAAATTAAATCAATCTGAATTTTGACGGCAATAAACGGAAAATATTAAATTAATTTAAATTAAAATACTAATGCGTTTTTTTGTCTTATTTTTATGCAGATATATTATATATTTTTTTGAAATATTGTATATTTTCTTATTAAAGTGTAAATTTACTGTATTTTTTAATTTCAAAAATAAGTTTTTGCACATTATTTTACAAATTTCAAAGTTAAATCCATTAGTCTACGTGACCGAAAAATTCCGTCACGAATACACAAGCCATATCGCGTCCACATGTCGACTATTTGTGTCCAGCGTCACTTTTCTATTTTTGGATAAACACTTAATAGGTTTTAAATATGTCCCAATGTGTTTTGCCAAGTCCTGACAAATGTGGCATGAAATAATGACTAACATTATCAAAATGTCGCAGACAGGCGACGGACAGTATGTTTTGGCATAAACGCTCTCTTTGTCATGAATTTTGCAAAATTAGTAAATGTCAGTGAGTCCACGTCATAAATACATTTTCAATAATTTTCACTTTCGTATGGTAATTCTGTGTTTTCCTTTATTTTTTTTATTCGCTTTAACATCAGCGATGAAGTAATTTTTTTTTCGATAAAAAAATTATAATCAGATATTTAAATATTCAAGAAGATTGTAAAATAGTTTAATCAAATTTTGTTTCTAACTATTGATTTCTAACAATTGCATCATTGAAAATCCCATAGATGCCAATAATACAAAGTATCGAATGCCAATAAAAAGAATTAAAAAAAACTTATAACACTACTTTGCTTATAGTCTTAGAAAACTTCTAAGCTCCAGTACCATGATAAATTCAGAGACAGACTAAAAATCGGACCTCGAAAATATTATTTTTCTTCATTATTGGGGTTCCTTTACTCTTCGGAGATTGGTAATAATCGTGGTTATCTATATTTGTGGGAGCAGCTCTGAATAAAGATATGGTACCAACGTATTTTTCCTGTCCTTCGTCTGCCCTAAATTTTCTCGTAAAATATCAGTTAAAGGATAATAAAAAGGACAATTTTCATACAGCTGTTTAGAGAACAGACTCTTCTAAAGGCGAACTTATATTTTTCAGGCAAAGATCTGATATCCGCACATAATATATTTTAAAGTGCTCTAACTTTCTTTTTTTGGTAGTGGAAAATATCATACTTTTGTCTATATTTTTCAGTTTCTTTACGAATTATTACGGACTCTGTCAACCCATGAGACTTTCAGCATTCTTCGATAACACCACATTTTAATAGCTTCTAATTTTTTTGTGATAGCCTGATCCATGATTTAACACCATAGAGAAGAGTACGGATAATATGTAGCAATGCAAATTCGCATACTTTAGTCCTTGCCATTGAAATTCTTGTATGATGGAACTTTTGCATATGTAGTCAGAGTAATTTTACCACATCATTTCATTAATTTTGTTCTGTCTGCGTCTCATTCAACAATGATCCGTCAACACATCGTCTGTCAATAAATTTTGCTAGCCTCTGTGGCAATAGCCTCACCCACACAGTCCTGTTAAAACAGGAAATGTTCGTTTTAAATTATAATATTTTCGTATTAGAGTTTTTTTATAAAATTCAAGAAATATTTTAAGGTCGACAACCTTGAAAGGGGGAATGACCATTAAAATATTTTGTCAAATTATCTGTGAAAACGGCGTCAAGAGCGATTGTATACATTCCTTCATTCATCACTGTCGATAGAGCGAAGAGCGATGTCACGCTTCGAGACATAACATCCTTGTTTTGACACAAATTTTATTTGCGGCATCCAAAAATAGCATTGGATTTGCAAAATATTTATGATATTCGTATATCATCAAAAATTACAGGTATGATTGAATAATTCGTTTGAATAAACCTGGTTTTCTTTTTTATTCAAGTCAATATGTTTTTTGAGTGGTTAGTCTTCAGTTTTTAACTCTAATGATGCCCTTTAAAAGGTAATCTCAATTTGATTTTGAGACACAGATATTTTGACATTCTCATATTAGCATTGTGTACATTTTTTCTGTGCCTCTAAAAACGAGAAACAATTATGTCTGCTACATACTTCCGATAGCCAAACAACTCTTGCAGAGCCTTAACTTCCCGTACAAGAGTTCTGCCAGACACTTTAGTAGCGCGCTTTATCCTTCCAGTTATCCACGTTGTCTTTGAAAGTCCTTTTATTAGGCTAAGATTAGACTACAATACTCGTATATTTGATCATCACTCTAAAATCAGTATATTCATTTAAAAAATCAAAAGTAATTGCTGTTTCTTAGTAATTATCTTCGCTTGTTGCAATCAAGCACGATATAAGCCAAGATCACTAATTAGATCTCTATTCGGTGGACCTCAGACCTCAGACATTTATAGCACTTAAAGCTTTTGGTTGACGAGGGGATTGCTAGGCGACAGGTGCTAGGACACGCATCGCGCTACAGTAATTGGTTCTGATTTCGACATCTGCTTCCCAAAATGTTATTGTTGGCAATATTTTTAGATGACTCAGATAGACATTCGAATAATAGCATCTATAAAAATAGTTGGCGGCTTTAAATACGTAATTTATGTATTGTATCTGGCGAAACGTGCTAAACTTTATTAGATAATTGTAAATACTTTTTTTTTCTTAAACAGGTTGGTTCAATCGAGAGGATTCAAAAATTTATTTGTTGTAAATTTTAATTATCAAAATAGCATTTCAGTTAACTCTCGTCATTGATCGTTATTTTATCAACTTTTCTCCAAAATGGCGCATGCTGGAAGTTTTTTTTATTCTTTATTTCAAATCGACAGAAATTTTACGAATTTCTTTAATATCAGAGCTTGCTTTCAATATCTATCATATGTGGAAGTTTAACTACCTCCGTGATACAATTGATAAATCCATATCCGTGAAAGATGGGTTGATTGCTATTGGTATCCAAATTCGCTAAAAAGGGTTGGAGTCTGGTTTCCACTTACGTCTTGTATAAAATCTTTCAGATTTCGACATGAACCGGCCAAGTTGCATTATATACAACTAAGTGTAGTATTATACATATTATACAATACAATGATATAATCTCACACCAAAACGGGGAAGTTCAAGAATCGACAAGATACAAACAACAAGGTTCCATATTTTCTGCGAAAGTGGATTCAATGAAATCTTTCAGACACAGGAGCTGAAAACTGTTTTTCAAGTCTTCACATTCACGGCATCATACACGACAAGCTGTGCTGGAGTATAAAGAGTTAAGGAGGAAAGAGAAGAAATTGCACAGAAAGAAGAAGCGTGTATACCTGGAAAACCAAATAAAGGAAGCAGAACTGTCGCATTCACAGAATAACACCAGACTTTTCTATCGTAAAATCAACAACCAACGGAAAGAGTTTAAGCCTAGAACAACTATGTGTTATGATGGTCGGGGAAATATTTTAAACGACAGGCAAAAGGTTCTGGATCGATGGGTGGAATACTTCGACGTCCTTTTGAATGGTAACCAACATGGAGCAACAAGCGGGAACCAACAAGTAGAATACGACACCACTGATGTTGATGATAATGAGCCATCCCCAACCTTGGCTGAGATTTCAATTGCCATAAAGAATCTCCATAATAACAAAGCACCTGGATGTGATAATCTACCCGCTGAGGTGTTCAAGCATGGTGGCGAGGCTCTCCACAATCATATTCACAAAATCATCTGTGACATCTGGCGCTACGAAATACTACCAAATGAGTGGAATTGTGGTATAATATGTCCCCTGCTCAAAAAAGGAGACCCCATGAGTTGCTCCAATTATAGGGGTATCACCCTTTTAAATATAGCATATAAAATACTCTCAAACATTCTTTGTAATAGATTGCAGAAATACTCCGAGTGCATAATTGGAAAATACCAAACTGGATTTCGTAGGGGAAGGTCAACAATAGATCAAATGTTTTCACTTAGACATATATTGGAAAAGACTGTAGAGTTCAACATTGATACATACCACCTCTTCATAGACTTTAAGGCTGCCTACGACACGGTCAATAGGACAAAACTCTATGAAGCTATGGCTGAATTTAATATTCCTGTCAAACTCATTAACCTAGTCAGGCTTACAATGTCCAACGTTGAGTGCCGTGTCAGAGTGCAGGGGGATCTGTCTGAACCTCTTAAAACATTTAATGGACTTAGACAAGGAGATGCTTTGGCGTGTACGCTGTTTAATATGGCTTTGGAAAAGGCCATTAGGGATAGCGGCATACAAACAACAGGCCATATATTCAGTAAATCTGTGCAGCTCCTGGCTTATGCAGATGACATTGACATCATAGCGAGGTCGGAACATGAACTTATAAATGCCTTCCGAGCACTAGCAGCATCAGCAAAAAACCTAGGCTTAGTAGTCAATGAGACCAAAACAAAATATATGCCCGTAAATGGACGCCAAAACCCAATAAGTCTACAAATAGACAACTTTACCTTCCAAACCGTTTCTGAATTTGTGTATCTCGGTACCATGGTGACAAGTAAGAACGATGTTTTCACTGAAATAAATCGAAGATTAATAGCTGCAAACCGATGCTATTTTGGACTGCAGAGGTACATGAAATCACGACATCTCTCTAGAAAAACCAAAACTCTACTTTATAAAACACTCATCCGACCTGTGCTCACCTATGGCTCAGAATGTTGGACTCTAAGTAGAGTGGACATGAGGGCTCTAGGGACATTTGAGAGAAAGATCCTGCGCAAAATATATGGCCCCATTTGCAATAACGGAGAATGGCGTATCAGGTATAATCAGGAGCTGTACGGTCTGTATGGAGACCCTACCATAACACAAGAGATTTTAATTGGGAGACTCAGGTGGGCTGGACACGTGCAGCGAATGAGTGAGGAAGACATTCCGAGAGGGCTCTTGAATGGCACACCGGGGGGTCGAAGAAAGCCAGGAAGGCCGAAGCTTCGATGGCTGGATGGTGTCAATAGGGATGCGCAGCTCATTGGCATCCAGAACTGGCGAACAGCAGCACAGGACCGCCAGTCATGGAGGCGTGCTTTAAAGGAGGCCAAGACCCGACCTGGGTTGTAGAGCCATTGTTGATTGATTGATTCACATTGCAAGTAATATATGCAAGGTGAGGACTATCAAATCATTCAAATTATTCACCCCCATAATATAGTCTACTAAAGCTTATTTCCGAAATGAAGGTTGAAACCTTGTACATTATACATAAAATTTCGATAAACCGTGTTAAATTATTGCATTTCTGGCACCCCTATAAACAATTCAATTGGGATTTATATTGATGGCCAGGGCTGGCACTGACAGGCTATTTTCAGGCCAGATTACCACAGAGTATCTCGAGACAAGGTCAAGAGAGATACATTACTTGCGAGAAATTTATTTTGTTTACATTACTATACGAAAACATGTTATTTATGTATCTATTTAATTCAGGTGCATTTTAAGACTGATAATACATGTTTATCCTTTGACAAAAACTGCCGGAATTATTTAAAATTTTGATATTTCACACAATTTATTTTGGTCAAAGACAATTTGGATACTTCACATATAATTAATAAAGTTTGTTTTATTTTTTTCAAATTTATACTATTTATTTTGACAGCAAATTTATAACGCTGGTTTATTTTGTATACAAATCTCTGCAGAGATACTCAAAACATGTGTTACAGTAAAATATTTTGAGATCATATTATACTCGCTTATCACCACATCGTACAAAGATCTACTATTATATAAACGTTTAATTATAGTTTAAAGAACACGAGTAAAAAAATATGTTTTTACTAAAATAAATCATTGAAAGTACCAGAAAACGGGAAACATAAATTGCTTTCTAATATATCAATAAATTTCCCTGATAATAAACACGAATATAAAAATATTTATTATGGCTTGCATCAGATGGGCATCATCATCAAATCTTGAAAAACTTGTCCATGATGATGCCGTTCGACTTACAACACTTGTGATCTTTCTGTTTCCAGCCTTAGTCGAAAAATTATTTCAAATCTAGAAGGGGACGTCAAGATTCTGAGAGTGGAATAACCAAATTGTGTCGTTTATGGTATCATTATTTCAAATCTAGAAGGGGACGTCAAGATTCTGAGAGTGGAATAACCAAATTGTGTCGTTTATGGTATCATTATTTCAAATCTAGAAGGGGACGTCAAGATTCTGAGAGTGGAATAACCAAATTGTGTCGTTTATGGTATCATTATTTCAAATCTAGAAGGGGACGTCAAGATTCTGAGAGTGGAATAACCAAATTGTGTCGTTTATGGTATCATTATTTCAAATCTAGAAGGGGACGTCAAGATTTTGAGAGTGGAATAACCAAATTGTGTTGTTTATGGTATCATTATTTCAAATCTAGAAGGGGACGTCAAGATTCTGAGAGTGGAATAACCAAATTGTGTCGTTTATGGTATCATTATTTCAAATCTAGAAGGGGACGTCAAGATTCTGAGAGTGGAATAACCAAATTGTGTTGTTTATGGTATCATTATATTAAAACAATTATTTTCAACATTCTATAAACAATTTTATTTGCTGAAATCGCTTTTGCCTTATCTTCGTGATTTCAATCCAGTTCTTGGAAGAGGAGAAAAAACAAATTAGCAATTTAAATTATTGTACGAGATTTATAGCCACCCAAGAGGATCGAATAATATAACGAGTGAACTGTAAACGGAGCTTTATAAACGCATATCACAAATAAATTTAACCTTCTCAATGTCAAATCGCTTCATAAAGATAATTAAATGTTCAATACTTCGTTTAGAAATCAAAGTGACTGTCCAGCTATCCCATTACATGGATATTTTATTTTATTAAAAATAAAAACCAAAGAAGTGCGTGATTAATACCCATCATTATCAAATATTTGTTATACGTTGTACTTTACATACTATACAATACATATACGAGTATACACACCATCACGCCATTTTTCCTGCTGCGTCATGTAGAGAAGACAGAAGGATAGACTTTCCTATATCGGCTTTATTACCGACCAGATAGACGTTAAAGAGGACTTAAGTAAAAATCAGACTGGAATCCTTTTTAAAAAATCAAGTATCAACGGGAGTAAAACACACTGGCTAGAGATAATAGGCATCTACCAATAGGGCACGATGGTCATCACTTAATTAACATATTTTTTTAAATATTAGGCTATCCGGTGAAGTACATTGGATAGAGTAGGTAAAAACTTACTTTTTAAGCGTTTTTTTTATTGATTACGCTTAATCTGTGAAATGGAAAATTGATCCAGTATATCAGCATACGTTTGATCACTATTCAAGTTACGAAAGCTGAGATAAAGGTTAGGGCATGAAAATAATGATATTGTATATGTTATATTTATAATTGAAAGTATCCCCAAGGTGTAGTGTGCCTCTAATCCGTAAAATTAATTTATTATTGTTGTATGAAATCTGTTCTACAGATTTAAAGAATTGTATTGTCATGAGACATTAATGGGCGTTTAATTATAAATTAAAAAATAACGATTAAAAATGGAGATGTTTTAATATGTCAAAGAAAAAGACCTGTATAGCATAATTTTATAATAAAATATCGCCAAAATGCTTTATGTTTGCCAGATGCAATAAAATTTGGTATGAATAATACATTCGTATAACAACGATATATACAACGAGTAAATTATTACCTACAAATTCGATAACTTAAGCTGGAAATGCAAGCTTTATGTTACACAGATATCCTAAAATTATTACCTACAAATTCGATAACTTAAGCTGGAAATGCAAGCTTTATGTTACACAGATATCCTAAAATTATTACCTACAAATTCGATAACTTAAGCTGGAAATGCAAGCTTTATGTTACACAGATATCCTAAAAAAAAATATCCCAAGTTAAAAAGTAGAATATAAGCCTCATCTAGCTGTATGTAAACTCCGAAACCATTTTAAAAGTCGCCGATTCTTTTTTTTTATCAGCCTGTGATCATCCTTTTTAGATATTGGTTTACCGTAGTAATTTCCACGAATCTTAGGGAATCTTATTTTACCTGATTAACGATTCAATTTTACATTAATATCTTCGCGATAATTTCGACTTTCTATCAGAGCACGGGAGCTCCTTTCAATCTGGTGATAAGAAACTTCTTTGTATAACAACACATCACACCAACATTTTACAAATCTCTATTTGCGGTCAATTCTGCGTAACTGTAAAATGATCTCTCAAGAGTTATTGGTTATGCATTATCCTTAAAGATCTTGAAGAGAATTGGAAAAGAAGTATTGTTACATTCAGAAACCTATTATTTATCTTTATCTCCCATATTTATTCCTTTCATTATATTTTGAAACTCATCATTTACTTAAATTCAAATTACGTCCTAAAATCTTCATAATACGGGGTGGCCCATGAAAGGCTGAAGAATGTACATCGCTGTACTGCGCACACTGCCATCATCGCCCTGGCAGTGTGCGCAGTAGCTCCATCCTCTTGTAACCATACCTCGTGATTATCTTCGACCATTGCGCAGTACAAAAAAAATTACAGGGTCCCGTTGATTCTTTCTGGCTGACCTTCCTCATTTTCAAAGAAATAGGGGCCGATAACTCTATCCGCCATAACACTGCACCAAACAGTGCATTTTTTGGGATGCAATTGATACTGATGTAATTCCCTGGGATTCTCAGTACCCCAAAATCTGCAGTTTTGTTTGTTGATGTACCCATTTAAATGAAAATGGGCCACATCACTTATTATCAAGTTGTTCAAAAAGTTGTTCTTACCTTTGGCTGGATGTTGAAATCAAATGGCGTACTGAAGGCACTGCTGAGTATCTTGAGGTAGTAAAGCTCTATAACCTGTGAAAAAGAAAATAAAAAAATATTGGAAATGAATAAGTTATGACTTTTTTATTTGTCATTTAAGCAAAATGATTAACATCTTTGTAATATTTGTCTTTTAATCAAAATGATTAACATAACTAAAGGTGAATGGTTAAAAAATCTGCGCAGAAATAAACCTGTCAGATGTATCTAGCGCAACCATATGATAATATAATAATACACTTCTCAAAGAATAAGAGATTCCGCTTATATCTTCGTTAACGGTGAAAAACAAACTATTCAACACGTGCACAAAGGGTTTACGCTCCAGGCTGCTAAATAAAAACATAGGGATGTTATTGGCCTCGATTGCTTCGTGATGGAATAACTGGACTGCGAACTGTCCGACAATGGGACACATGCGAAACCGGTCATAGGTGATGGATAAACTGGAAATAAGCTATTTATTCGCCTCGCCGATACATGTCAAAAAATTCGATTTATCAAATACGATATTTAATGGTCAATCCTTAACAAGATATATTTTTATGTGATACATATTATATTAGGTGTTTAGCATAAGTTGTTTCCGTTATTTTTCCAAATTAAAAATGAGCACCAAAAATAAACCAAAATGGTAAATGTTATACGTCATTCGAAAGAAAATTTTCTGCTCTACAAGATATTGTGTTTGCTTTTACGTTACATATATTATTTTATTTGATTACAAGCCTTCAAAATGGAATGTCAAGTAGACGAAAGTGAGCATTTTCGACACCTCCTTCTGTTCGCGTTCAATTGAGGGAATAAAGCTGCCAAAGCTGCTCGCGATATTTGCAAAGTGTACGGTGAAGATGCTATGAATGACAGAACAGCTCGTCGACGGTTTTTGCGTTTCAAAGAAAGTAATTTCGACCTAAAAGACATGGAGCGTTCCGGACGACCAGTGGACTTCGATGAGGACCCCTTAAACCATATTATTCATGAAGATCCCCTTCAAACCACCGTATAATTGACTGAGCAGATTAATTGTAGTCACATGACTGTATACCGCCATCTTAAATCAATGGGAAAAGCCCAGAAGTTCGGCGCATGGGTTCCACATGTTTTAAGTGAAAACAACAAAAATCAACGTTCGACAATTGATCAATTGACAACACAATATCTTGTAGAGCAGAAAATTTTCTTTCGAATAACGTATAACATTTACCATTTTGTTTTACTTTTGGTGCTTATTTTTAATTTGGAAAAAAACGGACACAACTTATTAACACCCAATATTTACACAACTTTTTTTTATTTGAAAAATATTGAATGAATATTTGCCTCGTTAAACCTATTTTTTATTAAATATACTTGAATTTGTTACTTTTTCTTAAAACTGTAGTGGAATGTTTGAAACAAAGGATATTTGAACCTTTCTTTTATTTTTTTGTTTAACTTCTGTACTGTTTTCCCAGGATTCCGGTACACTATTTTGTCTTCAGGTGGTCTCTTAAAAATATTTATCCATGAAACATTTAACAATTTATCGTACACGCTGGAGCATAATCACATTCTTAGCCTAAACTGTTGCAAGAAGAATCTGTGAAGATAGATTAAAAGATACAGAAGAAAGTCTGACCATAGAAAGAAGCAAAATAACTTTACTTCAAATTTAATGGAAGGTGACAGTTATTAACGATTGATAAAAAATAATCCAAACTGTTTACACGGCAGTGTAAGACATTTCCTAGAATATTATTTAAGAATATTCGGTGATAGGATTCATTGAGTCTGATACGTACGCAGCGCATCTATTTATTTCGCGGTGAATACAAGCGCTAATTAAAGTACGAAGCTCTTTGCAGAACGAGCGCCTTTCTCTCACAGGAGCGGATCGAGGGCATGAGCATCTGTTTTTCTTTTTATTACACACAAATATGAATTACCTGCCTCCAGCTTCAGACTGCAAAGAAAAGAAGTGTAAAGGATAAAGCCAGTTTAAGCGCGACGAAACACGTATGGTCTTACTGACTTCCGAGTCTTGGGTATTTTTATTCCAGTGCTTCATCTTAACGGCAGCACGATCTTTTAATCATTTACGTCTCAAGTAATTCACATTGACCAATGCGTTGTCCATTTAACTCTCACTCTTCCCTAAGCCCAGACTCCAACTTTCTAATACATCATTTTGATGGTTTATCTCACGACATGTATGACCAAACCATGCTACTGTACTATGTTTGATGGTACTCGAAAGATATGATTGACAAGGCAAAACTAGAATGTTTGTATTGCTTCTTTATCTATTGGTTTCTTCTGCAACGCCTATTAAGTTCGTACATAAAACGTATTCCGATATTTTCGAATGAACATTGAAAATGTTGCAATATTTTTTAAAATAGGTGTACTGCTACGTTCGATAGACCCCTATCATTTGTAGAAATTCAATCAATAAAACTAAAATATTCAGCATCGTTGGTACTCGTAATATGCTGTTTAATAATTATAGAAATTTTGCATACATATCTAAATTAACAAACTGGTCTTCACTGAACTCAATTAAGTCGATTTCGTCTTCAACGAACAAATTGATTGTTCCTAATCGACCCAATAGGACGGAGTATTATGGTAGAACTTTAGCCATTACTAGTCCTGTGGCATGAAACGCTCTGTCTCTTGGTGTTTGAGATAAAGGTAGCGTGTGCAGCTTTAGGAATCATTTGAAAATAACCCTTTTGGGAGGTCTTATCAAATTTCATGATTTATCTAATACATAAACACTACACACATTTACTACAATACATCTAAAACTGGTCGTATAATTATCACATATCGGATATTAAATATCATATAATATATAGACAAACTACAGTTTGTCTTTCCTTGGAAAGTTTTCTGCGGTTTTGTTACCAAATATACTTTTCTAAACATATGCAGATATGGGGAAGTACCTTATCTAATGGCCGCAGACACCGTCTTCTTATCCTTACACTAAATAAATTTATATTTATTTTACAATATGGTATGTTTAACCTGCCAACAATGTAACAGATTTAAAACAGAGTCACAATTTTCTCTATCAATTAAAATGGTAGATATCTATAAACGTTATAGTTTATACGAATACTCAATACAACTCTGCTCATATGAACTCGGAATCAAGCAGGTATATGTATACATATTATTACGCGCAGTAATATTATATACTCGGATACATATACGCACAATATTACATATGTGTACGTATAATCGTGATGTGCGCCATACATAGACCATCTCGTGAGCGTATGAAACTGGCTACATAACTATAGTACATATCTTAGGTTGCACCGAGCTTCTGATCGTACGAAAATAAACACTGGATTCCTGAAATAACTATCTCTGAAAATCATAGATAATGGAAGAAAGAATCATACTCATTTTTTTTCTTTAAATGTTGAATTCTAAAATTAAAATTTAAAGATAAATTCTTAACCAATATATTTAAGGAAGTTTGCAGTATCGTATTCAAAACAAGTTTAGTTTTTAGTTATTAGTAGAATGAATTCCGTAGTTAATGTTTCATCCGTAACTTCATTATTAATTGAATTAAAATAGCCAATTAATTACCTTCTTGAAAGCATTTCAAACTATGTTATTGGAATTATATTTCTCCGCTACTCTTTAAATTATATAATACTAGTTCCAGCCCGTGAAATATTCACGGAAGTAAAACACATTCTACATTTATGAAAATATATATTCATAAATGTAAAATTTGTTTATATATATAATTTATACATCGTCCCCTTTTACACCAGTTAAAAAAATGTTAGCTAGGTATTTAAAATTCGTTCAGTATCACGGACCCACCGAGATTCAAATTTCGAATTACTTTCGGAGAGAATCCAAGTATTCCTCTCTCGCTCTCTTGTATTCAAAATTCAATTCTCGTATTCTTTCTTTGTCAACAACTATCGTATGGGTGTTGGCCTATTTATACTATGATATTTGATATTGCTGTTCTTAACGAACTACACGAGTCTTGTAAGTTTTGAAAAATCGTAACTTACGCTATTAATTTTCAGATTTAAATTTAAAAAAAAACCTTCACTTATTTACAATTATCTATCCATCCATATTTAGGTTACGCATTCGTTTTTAATACCTACCCACGTTTATAAGATTTAAATTAGTTATTATAATTAAGTTATTAAGCACTCGTTCTTAATCACTTTAATCCTGTTAGATTGATCTTGTCATAAGCAGTTAGATTAAAAAAATATAAATAGATAACGCTTAAAACTTAATTAAGCTCAAACAAGAAACAAGGTGCTTTTTTTCTGCAATAGCTGTCATTTGTTGACATACTAGAGGAGGGCACACCGTCGTATTGTACGAGTAAGTGTGTCTTTTGCATGTGATAGTGTACTCGTATGTTAAGACCGGCTTGGTGGAGAGGTAAAGCGCGCCGCGAGCAAAACTAGACCTGGAATTTGCAACAAAACAGCGCGAACTCGCTCTGCACTCGGCGCTTGGCTCGAGAAAGATACGCAGAAAAAAACGGAGAAAATAAATACATATTACTTTTTTAATCTATTAATTTAGGTTATTGCGTAAAACTTGTCAAATGAGTATGGAAACAGTCGAGATATTTATTAATTAAAAATAATCCATTTCTTTAACATTATTTATTGGTATCTGTATTACAATTCTGATAAACAACTTTAATAGATGACTTTCTAGTTTTGAAGATGCTTTAATTTGATGTTAACGATACTCGCAAACCTAATTTAATGAAAAACGAAAATATAACGTCAATAGACAAGTAAAAGTTTAATATTTTAAGTTACTAATTTAATGTTACGCCTTAAATGCAGGATATACACATATCAATATATATTAAATAAAAAACGTGAGAAATCGCGAAATTTCATTCGAACAGTAAATATGAAAATCACTTTTATATTTGCATTATTTTCTGACGTAGCTATTTATCAGGCATCAGTATTTTTTTCCAAGTAAACAAAATATCAGTCTTAAAATGATCAAACGTTAAAAAAGCATTTATATTCTACTAGAACAGAAGTGAAATCACGTTCGTTTTGAATTGAATTAATCATTTAATATTTTATTGTAATTTCTGTTCAAGCAGTCCAATAAAATTAGATTGATTCTCAGCGAGTTCCAAAGATTAATAAATCTCTTTTACTTTCACCAAGATATACATTCATTTATTTTTTATCAATATTTTTTTTAATTTTGCTCGAACAATACGAGTTTTTATTATACTGTTTTACCCATCTAAATAATATTGTTAATTTAGCAAAACATCGCAAACAAAAAAATATCTAATAATTTCAATATTTTATCTAGTATGTTATATGATGTATATACAATAATTTATATAAGACTTTCTAAATTCAAAACTATTGTATTAAAAAGAGGGTAAAATGTTACCATTGGTGTACGACTTGAACTTTAAGAAACACTATTATAGAATACCAAACTTATGTTATCACTTTGTTATTTCACGAAATTTCTTGCTGAGTATTTTTACGAGTATGTTAACATTTTATGAAAAAAGATCCATATTTTATTAAAATAGTAGAAGACTGTTAAAAATCACATTTTTTTCGTTTGGAGTTATCTCAATATTTTCTGAAACTAATTTTTAATGCTTTGCAGTTAGATATAATTTTATATCTATGTTAAAAAACACATCTTAATTAATGTTTGACTTTTCCTGGACTCGTTTCTAATTTACATGAAATTGTTACCATATCAATAAATCCATCTAAGAGATATGTATTTTCATTCATCTTACTGTATGCTCCCTGAGGTCTTGCTAATTCAATCCACGCTGGCCCAGGCATAAATCAGGAACGAAGCCACATGACTTGCTTCCCAGCAAATAAAATTTCTTCCTGAGGCATCCCATGGCAGCCACCATATGTTACCTCGAGAATTCCGTCATCTTTGAAAGTATTTGAACTGGTTCAAATTACAGGGAAAGACTTTATAAACCACTAATTGATATATTATTTATAGTTGTGGAGGTTTAAAAACAGTGTACTATATTTAGTAAACTGTTTATTCCACTCCACATAACGGTATAAGCCTACCGGTTTCAAGGTGTTCACCTCATCATCAAGGGAGAACAAACAAATCTCAAGAGTCTAATAATTAATTGATATTATACGTTATCAAAATTGCAATTTATAATTATCCTTTTACGACTAAAAATTAATGATTATTTTATTTGAATACATTAAATCCATGATTTCATGGTGTTTACAATATTTTGCCCAAGCAACGTGAGATAGTTCCCAACCGCATACATCCATACTGCGAGCCTCACGGAGAAATTTATTCGCACTGCACTTGCATTTCCAGTGGCGTGGTTATCAAGCATGTGTTTCAAATTTCAATTCAAAATTAATTCCTGAAATAATAAGACTTTCAATGAATGTTTAGTAACCGTTCGATATCCGTTTGCATTTATTTGAACAAAATAAATTTTGATTGCTTATTGCAGCAGTTTTCTTTGGAAAATTGTTCATTTACCTATATTTGAACTTCGTTATTTTGGTATGAATATACTCAGACAATCGCTTCTAAGTATCATCAATTATGTTTGAAATAAGATTAAAATCGAAAAGTCAATAAAAAGTCCTTTTTCCTTTAAGATCTGCATTATTATCCTTATGTTCGAGCCAGTAAATATAGTTTAACCAGATGCAGGATCAGTGAGACTGATACATAAACTCAAATAAAGTTTCATGTAGTTATTGCCCCTAAGTAACCGTTGAAAAATAAGATCGTACTTATACTATTACTTATTATAATATATGAAACTTTATTATTACCACTCTATGCTTAAAGAGAACTTTTTTGTAACTGTTCTAAATTTCTAAACCACATATTTTTAAGAAATTATGCCAAAATAACGTCATCAAAGAAAGAAAAAAATATCCCGTACTAAAATATTTCGTACCCGTATCGAAGAACGCTTTATTTAAGAATATATAAAAGTCATTTTCAAAGTACCACCTTTTCAATTTCAAAGTTCCATCAATTCAGGAGGAATGAAATCTGAAAATACGCAAGATCAAGCCAAAATATTACAATTATGAAGAACAAGTCTACTATTTACCAGACTTTTGGCACCGGTAATGCTACTTGTAAAATTTGGATAGATATTTTTATTGTAACGTTTTTACACTTGAGGATGACGTATGCAATGAACGTGGTTAAGAAAATCAAGAGGCAGTTTTAACAGTCCTACGTTAGCGGCTAAAATAACGGCAGCTGTTTATTATGTTGTTTATTATTTAAAAAAATCATTTTAAGTTTTCAATTAATTTTCTTTGTTTCGAAAACCGTTAATGGCTTTTAACACTTGGCTACGTAGACCGTGACTCTGCAACTATGATAATATTATGGAATCATTCCAAGAAATTCGGACAGGAGTCATTGAATTTTCTCTTACTCAAAGTTTTGGCCTCTGGACAAAGGTATGATGATGTGAGTATTAATTTATTTTCGAAAAAATAATCAGAATGAAATGAAATCACCCTTCACGTCACTGCGTGTGTCTACCATACACTTGGTCCAGCATCCGATATTATTTCAGGATTGGTCATAATTGTTCGCGCGGCTCCGTAAAGGTCTTATGCTGGCTTCGTTGCTCAGTACCTGTCTTGACTCTCTCTGAGCAACTGCCTTATTTAAGATACTTCCATATTATTCTAAAAATATACATTCAATCTAAAAAATATCGTGTACATACGAGTACTATACTTCAAAATATAATTTCTTTTGATATATAGTATTTGAGAACTGATCCGATATCTCGCTTGGTTCGGTTTTGAATAAATTGATACTTAAGGAACTCGAGCGTCGGAGAGTTCTTTTGATTGTTATTTTGGAAGTCGATACTTTATAAAAAGGTTTCGGGTTTTGTGTTGTTTTTGGATTTCTCTCAAAATGGCCAGCATGATGATGAATCAAAGGTAAGTTAATTTTATAAGAATATGGAATGGATCAGAAGTCAATTGATTGAATTTTTTTAATTATTCGAAATACCTCCATTTTTTGGGAAAATGCCATTCTATTCCTTTTTTTCTAGTTTTTTGGAAAAACCATTTACCTGTTTAGAGATATAACATATTCATACATATATTTCTTTGGAACTATATTGAAGTTTTGTATTCAATTTTTTTGAAGTTAAATAAAAATTGATAAAACTATTACCATGTGGGAATGTCTTCCTAGTAAATAACGACTTCCGTTGCCTAATTGTTAAAACGATAGTTAACCACCCGAATATTTCGGGTATGGTAATACGATTACCAGTGGTGCCCAAAAAAGTTCCCAGTCTTTTAACGTATTTGTCAGCAGTTTGAAGAAATTGTCACAAGGCAAAATCATGGTTTACTGTATATGATGGAAGTTTTATACAAGATAATTTTTTTTATAGAATATTATTTTGCAATAGAAAAGGACGAGAGTATTTCCTTATATATTGATTCAATGGTTTTTTTATAATTCTAATTATTGTTTATACGAACATCAATTACTACATTCCTTGAATTATTTTTGTAAACATGTCTTTCATTTATTTTCTATATTTTGAAATATTGCATTTGATTTCGAAGTTTTATATTCATAAAAAAACTTTTTTTTTAATCAATCTTTAGAAAACTATATATTAGGTGTAAACATAAGTTGTGTCCGTTTTTTTTTTTTTTTCAAATTTAAAAATGAGCACCAAAAATAAACCAAAATGGTAAAGGTTATATATAATACGTCATTCGAAAGAAAATTTTCTGCTCTGCAAGATATTGCGTTTGTTTTTACGTTATATATATATTATTTTATTTGATTACAAGCCTTCAAAATGGAATGTCAAGTAGACAAAAGTGAGCATTTTCGACACCTCGTTCTGTTCACGTTCAATCGAGGGATTAAAGCTGCCAAAGCTGCTCGTGATATTTGCAAAGCGTACGGTGAAGATGCTATGAATTAAATGACAGCTCGTCGATGGTTTTTGCGTTTCAAAGACGGTAATTTCAACCTGAAAGACATGTAGCGTTCCGGACGACCAGTGAACTTCGATGAGGATCGCTTAAACCATATTATTCATGAAGATCCCCTTCAAACATTTTTCATCACCATTTTCAAACTTTTCATCACCTGTAATGATGCGGTAAAGGAACCTTTGCTTGTGGCCATGCGTAGCTCGATGACGCGCGAGCAAACCAGGAGAAATTGTCGAACGTTGATTTTTGTCCAGACGTTGATTTTTGTTTCATTATCCAGACCACACTCGCAGCCGGGATTCTCAACAATACCCATTCTGTAAAGGTGAATAGCCACCACGCAATGGCCCGTCCGCAAATGACACATAACAGACAATTCCATATTGTTCAATCTTATATCAAACTATGATTTCAAAGAGATATATTGTTGGGTTGATTTATATTTAGAACCCTTATTTACACCAGTTATATCCCAATCCAATGCCCATCGGTGCCAAGTATCAAGTTTAATTTTATTCAAAGTATGTATGTATCATATCTATGAATTATGTAGAAAAAAACATGCACTATTTACGAGTATATTGAGATATGTCGTTAATTGGCTCAATCAGCGTGTTATACTCGTAATTATCGGGAGAGCTATTTCGCTTCAGGTCTGAATAATTCGCTCTGACTCGCTTGGTTATTTACAAGCACATTTTCACGGCTAATAAACTTGGAAATCCGTGTAATTGATATTGATATGCCAACTATACCAATACACCATTAGATACACTTCTTTCATCTATCTTACATTACAAAATACTTAAAATAGTGTTATTTTTATGTTTATTGTGCTTATAATAAATTTCGTATACTTCTAGGTAACTACAGTTATTTAAGTATCAGCGTTTAGTTATAAAATGTGTAATTGAAATATTTTATTATTTAGTTAAAAAATATACATCAGTTAGTCTCATGATAAAATAGCTGTCACCAACGGGCTTTGAAATGTTTGAAAAGAAGGAAGAAAATAATCTTAGTACTAAGAGCTCTATCACTCACCGCTCCACGGTCCAGTCCCGTATTGGCTCTGCGCGCCCTCTGCACCAAAAAAAAAATAGAATAAAAACTTAATAATCACAAAACACAGGTATTCTAAGAATATAAAACATTTAGAAATACATTGATCTTATTAACAATAATATGTTACATTTAGAAACACATTTATACTATTGTATATAAGATAATATAAAAGAAAACAATCTTCACCTAGTATTTTTCTGATAGATATATAATTAGGTAAGCATTTGAAGTATTTCGAGTTGAATGTACGAGTATATTTCAGTATTGTATGGCGAGGTATAATTATTATTTAAACTGCATTAATATTGTAGCATTTTTTTCGTTTTGCATTAAACGGTTTATCTAAAATGAAGACTTTTAAGTTGTTTCCTTATAAAGTTCGTGTAACGATATTATGATTATTTGTGATGAGAAAGCTTCGCAGTCAAAAGAAAATTGTGTCTAGATCGTCGCGCCGTTGCCGATTCTTCTGTATGTCGTCTTAATTAGGCACTCGTTAGACAAGCCAATTGCTGCGCTTTTATGACGACTTTGTGACAAACACTTTCATCTGTCACAGTTTCTTGATTTTCCAGTCGGCAAAATGAAAATACAAGTTGAGAAAAGTGACAACACGCTGCGATAAAAAAATAGAAAATTTTATTAATCATTTAACTGTTGCAAACGCAAAATGCACCTTATTATACTTGTAATATTCTCATAGAAATTATCTTAGAAGCAGCCGCAAAGCGATTTTGAATTTTTGTTAAATAAATATCATCATTGTTGACACGCTATGTCACTATTGAGGTAGGCAGATAGGGCTGATATCAACTTTATTATATCCTGACACACGACTTTCGTTTCTGCCCCCTACATACATCTTGTCATGCATAGTTTAATATTTAAAGGCTGTTTACTTTTTCTCTTTTTTAAAATTTGATGGATTTGCTATATTTTTATATGTATTCCTAGCAAATAAATGAACATATTAAAAATATTTGCCATTATTCGTGCTTTTATTGATAAAAATCAAAGGTTTGCCAAACAATAAGTTATTTAAAAAAAACAGTTCTTTGATATTTTTTCTCGTTTTCTTTCCGTTTTTAAGAATTTAACAATAAAGAAATACAACATTTTGCTAAAATATCTGGTATTTTTATAAAATTTCATTATTTTGCTTTTTCCACAAAGCCATTGTTTCATTTTAGTAAGTAAATCTCTACGTTCATTTGCTTAATAACACTTAAATACATTTATACTATTACACCATGTCGCTTCTGGGGTAGGCGTAGATATCAGATTTCCACGCTTTTCGTCCACACACCGAACCCTCGCCTCGTCCTCATCCATACATCTCGTCATATGAGCTGTTTTACTATTTATACGTTTTTTTCCTCCGTCAGTTTAAATTATTCATCCATTTTCCACAATGCTTTCCACGAACTCTCTCTTGTTTGCTCTCCATTAATATCAAACATAAATTTATTTTGTAAATCTTTCCCAACTTCTGCCATTATGGACAAATTATTATTTTTCAACACTAAAAAGGATTAATTTTACTTTTTACCGGTTTTAAAATACTTATATTTAGGAAAACGTAACACTGCTTTCTGTAGGATGGTATGGAAAGATAAGAAACATTATTTAAAGACTTTTACTTTAATATACAAAAGTACCCGGCGGAAAGTAATACACATCGGGCTTAAGAAAGAGACTGTCGGCCATAATCGGCTAGCTTCAGCTTTGTAGAGCGTCGTCTCTGTCATTCATACACGTGTTCCGTCGCTATTTGTCAGTCGCATCGTGCGATAGAGACGATGCTCTACAAAGCCGAAGCTAGCCGATTATGGCCGACAGTCTCTTTCTTAAGCCCGACGTGTATTACTTATCGCCGGGTACTGTACATACTTTACTGGCTTAATATATTTGCACAGAATAGATTGAAAGTTTCCTGACAAGATTTTTCAAATAAACGAACGTAATGCGTTGTAGATTTGATCCTCGTAACATGTTTACGTCCAATTAATACAAAATTCACGGTATTTAATATTGTTTCATATAATACACTACGGTATCCTGATAAAAGAAGCACTCACCAAGAGGACTATCGAGGCCGGCTAACCGCTATCAAGAGTGATTATTATTAACTGTTACAAGATTCCAGCGCAAAAAAGGCGATTCGAACTTGCATGTTGATCTGTTTTACTGCAACGAGTTCAAGGCGCCATGTCGTGTCTGTGAGACCTCCTTGTATGGACATCTGACACGGTTTCCATTTCACTTGCTCTGAGACTTTCAATTATCATCTTATGAATTGCCTTCAAACTGTAATTATTTTTTTCTTGGATAACATGTTGTGTCTACGACATAATATTGCCCAAATAATGAAACCGTGGCTGGATTAAATAAAATATAATTCTTAAATATATATAAAACGATCGATCTCTGGTCTGCAGTACAGAGCCGGGACAAAGGTGGTGCAAATGGGATACTGGTCCAGATGCGATATCTCAAGGGCGCTAAAATCAGCCGACAAAAAAGAACAGCATAGAATAACGAAAAATCGTATTGCAATATTAATATTTCACTCTGTACTTTTTCTCAATGCCCGTGGCATGGAATCATGTAATTGAAGTTTTACTTAATTAAAAATAATCAAAACTTGTTTGCCATCTAGTGTTGAACAAGAGAGATTGTTAAATACTACCTTGATCAAAAAGTCTAAATACTACCTCTCGGGTGCTGTAACGCGTTCCGCGAAGCGGTTTTTTAAGTCGGTTGAACAGGAAAAAGTCGCAGGGAGCCAGATCAGGTGAATTCAAAGGCTGCTGAATAGTATTCGTGTTGTTTTTGGTCAAAAACTCATGGAAATCATTTCTTTCGCGATTTCAACGCGGTCCTTTTTTTGCATGAAATTGAGGTCTTTCGGCACCAGTTTTGCAGCGACACGTCTGAGGCCCAAATCACTAACCAAAATGTCTTGAGCGGATCCATAAGCGATGTTCAAGTCCTCTGCCAGCTCTTTGATGGTCAATTTGCGGTTTTCGGCCAACATTTCTTTGATTTTATCGATGTTTTCATCGGTTTTCGACTGCCACTGCGTTCGTCATCCTCGACCGACTCATGACCACTTCTGAAGCGTTCGTGCCACCAAAAAACACTTCTCCAACATTTCAAAGATCCGCGGACCGTTAAATCCGTTTTTCACACAAAATTTAATACAAACTCATTGATGCCATTTTCAAACTTGTAAAAAATCGAAAACATGCACAAAGGTAGATGTACTCAGTACAGCGTAACTTTTACAAATGTCAAGCTATGACGCTGAAATTTAGGAAAATAATTCCAATCGGGTGACTGACAGCGCCACATGGTGGCCGGTCCTAAAACTTTTTGATCAAGGTAGTATAGCTATTCCCTCTAATTAACATTTGATATCAAAGAAATTCAATTTCTACAAAGTTATTAATGATTTTACCGTGCTGGAAGCTAGCATAATCCAGTTGGAAATGTTTGATTTTTTTTTAATTCGTTGATTTATATTCTGAGACGAAGTAGTTGTGCATTCTCAATTGTCCCTTTTTGGAAGACTGGGTGAAAAAATTATACCATTTGGTTTGGAAAACTTATACCATTTTAAAATAATGGGGTATCCTATTATAGTTTTACCCATTCCAATAAAATTTCATCTTATTGTAAGGACGTTTTCGAATAGGTACCCAGCAGGTTTCAAAATAACCTTGACCCTTCTCTCGAGAGATTTGACAATTATTAATAAATAAATACCGTAACAAATATGTTGAAATAATTTGATCGAAATAATTTTCAACTGAGTATAGGTTACACCAAATATAATCCTCTTGTCTTATCTCTATTAAAATAGATAATTCTGAGATTCCATATTCATCACAAAATCTGAGTAAACGTAACGATGTCTCCGAATTAGTGCAAGATATTTTCTTATATACAGGCGCGGCCCTCGACTTTCACACATTCTACTTTCGCACAATTAGCTATTTAGCACATTTTTTAAAATCCTATTTTTTAAAGGTTTTTGTCGATAATGCAAAAATTGTTCGCTTCCATGCAGTCGCTCTCACTTTTTGGAAGAACTATAGTATATGGAACGCATTTAACAACATTGGAGAGTCGTGGGCTGAAATAAAAGAGTCAACGATGAAAGGTTCCTGGAAACAATTATACCCACAAATGATGAGTGATTTTATAAATTTTGAAGAAACTCCGGAAACTATCACAGATGAAATAGTTAACCTAATGAATTAACTTAACTTGGACGTCAACAACGAAGATGTTAATGAGTTGATTGAATCTCACTCAGTACATATGTCAAATGAATACTTAATTGAGCAACAAGAGTTAAATGAAATACACAATGGAAGTGAGAAAGAAGAAGCTGATAAAATCGTAAGACTTTGACAATCAAAAATATGAATGAATCCTTCATGCAGCTTGACAATTTTTTTACTCTCATGGAAGAATATGATCCCAATGGAGAACGTATATCTCAAGTACGTAGGGCGATTGAGAAAGACACAGCATGTTATGGAACTCTTTATCAAGAAAAGAAAAAAAAGGGTGGTATTCAACTAACTCTCGACAAGTTTATAAAGAAAACACTTGAAATCACTTAAACACGCCTCGTTAACTTAATCATGTATATCACATTGATAAATAAATATTTTTAATATATTATTTATAAATAAATATTATTATTGATAAATAACATATATATTTAAAAATAGATTTTTTGATATTTTTTTCACATCCCTCTACTTTCGAACATTCAACATTCGCAAACATTTTCAGGACCAATTATTTGTGAAAGTCTAGGACCGCCTGTATTATATATTATCATTTTCGAGTTGGAAGAAATTACTGCATGACAACAAGTTCATCAGACATAACATATACACCAACGTAAATAAAAAATATGATAGTTCTTACGTCGCAGGTTATAAAGCGAATTCACCTGTCATACACAATTTAAATGAGTACAAAAATAATTTCCAATTATATATTAAACAAATACACAAATTAAATTAACTAAAAAAACAATGGTAATAATTTTAAAACACTTTCTATCTAACAAACTATTTGGTATTTATTTCTGTGGGGGAACTACAGTGACGGGCGGCAATAATTATACAATATTTACTGCGCCCACATTCTCAAGACTTCTCACCTTACAGCGGCCATATACATAAACTGTGCAATTACATTTGAAATATTCAAAATATAAATCAGTTCTTCCCATTAAATAAAATCAAAATAGAGTATGTATGACAGAATACGGAATGAAGGGATGAATGTGAACTTAAGGCTGATGGGTTGAGTAAGATGAAGAAGACCACACTGAGATGGTTTAAGCATGTAGAACGAATGAAAAAAGAAAAACTAACAAAACTGATATACAATGCAGATGTGAGTGGAAGGCGTATGAGAGGAAAAACAAGAAAAGTCTGAATCGATCAAGTGAATGATATTCTGAAAGACAGTAGAAAGTCAGAAAAATCGTAGAGGTTGTATGAGAAGGTGTATGGATGTGGAATAGGTTAAGCATGTGTGTCAAGTTAGGAGAGTATGGCGCTATGTCCTATATTCTTACCCCGACAGGGCGATGGCGTGATGGTACAGTACCCGGCGGTAAGTAATACACATCGGGCTTAAGAAAGATACTGTCGGCCATAATCGGCTAACTTCGGCTTTCTAGAGCATCGTCTCTGTCCCTAGAACATTTGATAACGACTGAAAAATCGCGACGGAACACGTGTATGAATGACAGAGACGACGCTCTACAAAGCCAAAGATAGCCGATTATGGGCGACAGTCTCTTTAAGCCCGATGTGTATTACTTACCGCCGGGTACTAGTATGTATGTAATACTCCAATAATTAAATATATCCGAAGGTTCCATCAATGGTGCCGAAGATATAGTAATCTATCGATAACGGTCTTCAAAATGTCCGCATCACGAATGCGGATTCATGCGATTGAATGCACGACCCAATAAAATATCCGTTATGAAGCCGAGAAAACTAGCTCGGATCGGACGTATTGAGAGAACCGATAAATACAAGACATATCCAGACAGGTCTTCAAGAAAGTACATAGGGAACAAGGCCTTGTGGACGATCACGAATCGGGCGAGAGGATAACGTGTCGAATAAGACATTGATGACATCTTTATTGATGTGAATAAAAAAACAAATAAAACTTACGATTTGACAAGCCTGCGGTCAATAATAATCAAATTAACTATCGAATCAACAAAAGAGTTGAAATTCATGTAAAAAAACAAGTGCACTTGGAAACAATAGAATACCAGCGAAAATTCTCAACACTAACATTATTTTAAATTTCGAACACCTTTTTTCTTTACCATAATGTAATAAATAGTAGGTACTTTCCTGCATAAATTACTATCTGTGCGTTTACATTGATAAGGTTATTTATACATTATTATTTTTTATTTACATGGATAATCTTAGTGCTTACTTAGAAGTTTCGATTTGAGATAATAATGAATCAGATTTTATGTACAATTTATGAGTGTTATGAACATATTCTATAATACTCGTATAACTAGGCAGTTTTTATTTTTTACTGTTTAAAATTATTTAATAAGTAGGTCATAACTAGCGCTATAGAGAAGGAAAGGGTCCTATTTTTTGTTGAATTCCTTCCTTTCTTGTAAAGCTGTACTTTAGAAGTATTTGAAGAGAAAGCTTAACTTAACTTGTTTAAAATATTATTAAAAATCAATTCATAGTTATTCACTCTTTAGTACATGTTTTTACAAGCATTTCAAATAAGTTGTATTGCTGAATTTATTCTATACACAATGAATGTACGAGTAATAGATACGACTATAACTTTCAATAATATGTTAATGATTTGAAAACACTTTACACAAAAAATAAATAATTATATGATCTAAATATTTACAATAAGAAAAATAAATTTTATTAGTGTCTTTATCAATTTACATCAGTACTCTAGTTGGTATACTTGTCTTTCATCTAGGGATTGCGGGTTCGATACCCATTTAAATCCAGTTTTAAAAAAGATTTCCAGTCTTTTACATATGGCTGGCTTGTTGGAATAAATTTTCACAAAGCAATAAGCCCGCCTGATATGTAATATAGAACAATCATCAAACATGAAACATGCGTATGAGATAAACTTCCTTTATTAGTTTGTAATAACATTTGTATGATAATTGATCAGCTAAATCGAACCTTTTTTTCCATTCCAGAATTGATTTCAACAACCCAATGAATTCCAAACCCGCCAACCTTGCCAACTCAGCAGTTCTGCGGATGCTCGAAGAAGAGGAACAGAGACAAAGAAGTGGACAACCAGGCAGTAAGTCCCTCCTACAATATCTTGCTAACCTCTGTACAGAAAACAAACGGCTTCAATAATCGCTGTCTATCAGTTTGTTTGCTTTGGCTGCAGATTTGAAAGAAAAGAATGTATTTTTTATAGTAAAGTTATTGTGTGAATTTCTATTTGACCTAAGGCTGCCTTATATCTGAACTATTGGTATATTTTATACAAATCAATACCAAAAACTTTATGTTTAGTTTCTGATTAACAAACTTAAATTTCGCTACATATCGGTTTACAAGCTAGTTTATCTTTTAATTCTAATACCTGAATCAGTATTTTTTTAAATGTATCATCTGCATTCCATACATTCTAAGAACGATATGGAGTAATAAATACGATTTATAAAATCCTCACGATGAAGGTCGCATTAAATTAAATATGTCCGATCTTATAAAAAAAATTAAATCACGGACGCGATAAACCGATACATACACATTGTAATTATCTCTCCATTTGCGCGAATTCACTTTGACGATATTAATTGTTTGAAATTTTGAATGTATGACAGTAACAGTTATTGAGTATTGATTGGGCTCATCATTCTACAGCTGTAAGATTAAGAACTGTAAAGATGGATGGTTCTTCTTCTTCTTCGCAAATAATGACCGAAAATTTATATATATGAAAGAGTAAATGCCCGAGTCAAGTGTTGTCCACTTCATAAAATCTCGTTAGTTCTGTTCACATGTGTGACGTATCGACTTTAGTTGCCATGTCCGCAGTTGGTATTTTGAGTATACTAAAAACAACTCGGCCCGAGACTACTGTTATCTAGGGAAATGTGATGCTATGGAGTTAAACTATTTTACAACTAAACTTTCCAACTAGAATGGTTTTGAATAGGAACATCAAATTGTGCATCCTGATTTTTTCTTCTTCGTATAAATAAATCGTGCAGCTTCCATCTTACGAGTTAATTGATATTTTATTAGTTATCAGTAATCACTTATATACTTATTAAAAAAGTAACTAAAGCTTTTATCAAATATTTTAGAATATATGAAAATATTTAGCTATTACCCGCGGAAATGAAAAGATTATTATATACAAAAACCATTCATAAGATTAACTAACCAATTTGCTTGATCGCAAAGCATTTACATTACTGAAGAGGGAGCAAAATATATGAAACCTGATCAAAGGTAACTCAACTCTTAAGGATGGCAACCTTAGGTCAAATGTAAATGTATCCTCAGATTTTCTGTCTTGCAATCCAATGGAGTCCTGTTTAAATTTTCTACTAATAGATTCATATTACCTCATGTCAATAGAATTTTCATAGTTTATTTTAGTCTCTGATTCAATTTCCACGATATTTAAACAGCATTTATTTGCAAATGTATTTTTAAAATTATTAAATTAAAATTACACTATAATATTCAATAGATTTAGTTTTAAATTTATATTAAAAATGTTACCATGACAAAAATATAATAAACCAAAGGGATTCTTCTTTTTCCGTATTTTATAATACGTTTATTAAAGACATAAATCAAATATAGACTAGTGCATGAACTATCTAGTAATAGGGGTATTGAGGGATATGTATAAATTGATGTAACAATTACCAATTGATGTAACAATTACCAAATAAAAAATATGCGGTTAAATAAACTATCGCAGATATTATGTGTTCAAGTTTTTTTTTTCAATTTCAGCAATTACATCTTGAATAACTTATCATGACGATGAAACCAACACAAGATCCATTAAGCTGAAATATAATAGTTTCGAAATTTTCGTTTCATCTTCATGGGAATAATTATTATAGTACGAATGTAACTGTTGAACGAAAAATGAGACAAAAATTTCGAAACAAATCGGGTTATTAATTTATCCTTTTAAAAATTAAGGGTTTCATTACAGTTCATGATCATGAATTGCCATGTTTACGCTGAAATCTTTTTTTGAAACCGTAAGCTTAATTTTCTTGTTTGAAAAGTAATATTTTTAAGATAATAATTGTACTTTTGCTCGTTGTTTACGAAGGATACACCCGCGGCGATCGAGGATCCGATCCTTGCGTGCGCCGAACCGACCGAACTATCGACTGGCCGCCTAAACCTGCGGAATTCGCGGGACAAATCAATATGAATAATACTTATTCAGCCAAATTTTTCACTCCGAATACCTCAGGTATCGAAAGCGTTCAGCGACGTACGCAGAGAACTATCAGAGGGGTCGATTCGAGAGAATTTCTCAGATGGAACGAATCGAGACAATTTATATTGACATTATATTATATATGCCTAATATGATTATTCATTTATAATAAGAGCGTTTATCTCATTTTATAATTTGACACAAAATCATTTATTTGATAAACAGTGTCTCTTCTAACTCTGAAAGAATAGGCACTATTTTTTTCAGTTATAACGTTTTGAATTGCAGATCTTGACTATTCAATAATGAAAATATTTATTCTTCAAATATAAGAGAGAAACTGGTTTTTTAATTAACTTTATTCAAAGTTAATATTTAGAAAGTAATACATTTCATTATGTTATGTTATAAAAAAAAGTTATTTTCACATTTATACGCTACGAAAAAAATAAATATATTTTTTTAATTTGCAATAAGATTGCTTAAATTTACATCTAATAGTAGAGCTTATTTGCTTTTTAATCGCTTGATCATCTTAAATCAAAACAGAGCATTCGCTTTCATAACCTTTTTTATAACTTTACGGATGTTTTTGTTGAATTAAATGTATTTAACAAATTCCAACATATTTAATTACGTTAAATATTTATCATTATTTGAATAAAGAAGGAGAATAAAAAAAATTAAAATAAAAATGAAATTATTACCCCCTCGCACTCTGCTTACGCCACTGCAATGTCTTTAAAAATTAACTCACTGAATCAAATTAAATATTACGAAAAGTTCATTAATTTATAAAACATTTTTTTTTAATTTAACATGATTCATATGTAGGATATATAAAAACATGAAGTTGTATATAAATGCAAACATGTTTGTATAGTTCAGAAAACACTATTGGAAAAGCATGCATGAAAATGTATGTCATTAATTGTATCATTACTTCATATATTATGTATAAGTCTAAATAATACATCTTATTCTTACACAAATCGTTGCCATAACATAATATTACATTCTAATTTTGCATAAAAAATTACGTTATTAAAAACTTTAATTTACTTCACAATACAAATGTTTTTGAAACGAATGATTGAAAAAAATCATTATATAATAGAATGGAAACTTGAATCATTACTTTTGAAAACGCAATCAACTAAAAACATAATGTTATAAATAAATTAAGCACGTTTACATTATTGAACATTAAAATTAAGCGGCGTTAGGCGAATATCGGTAAAAAAATCAAATATCTTTAATATTTAACAAAAATAATATATACGATGTATCAGGTGTAAAATTTAAAATATTTTTCGTTGAAAGGACACACAGAAGCATCTCAAATACAATAAAAACTGCTTATTTAAAACAATAATATTAATAACAACTGATGACTTCATAACGTTGTTTCGTTACAAAACATCACTTCAACGATGTACTGAATATTTTTGGTTTATAAATAGTATTATATTAAAGTAGTGCTGCATCTGATATTTGGACAGTTATTAAGACCTTAATCATTAATGATGATTATTATATTTCTACAGGATACTGACAAAAAATCCGAGGCCATTTTCGAAAACGTTTCATCGTTAGCCGTCCAACATCTTATTTCAGTATAATCAAACAAAGCGAAATATATTTTTATTTATCTAAAAACCATTTCTTACCTTGTATTATAAAATCCACAAATTTCCGGTCCAGGGGTATAAAAAGGTAGAATGATTTTTTTCCCGGTATATCCTTTGTATGTAGTTTAACATATAATATTTATAAGATGAATTATTTTTTCAATACCACTAAAAAGCATTCTCAAGTTTCGTTTATTTTTTTCCTTTGTTTTATTTCACAATACAGGCTTAGTCCAATTCACAATACAGGCTTAGTTTAATTAAATTGAAATTTTCCAATTTCATAAAATAGATGACATATTTAAAAAGAATTTAATTATTCAAAAGTCACTTAAAGAAATTGACGTCCCAGTCTTAGAAAAAAAATACTATTACATTTAATAATGTGATATAAAATATGTCAATATTCGAAGTAGTCCAAAAAGTTAAAGCCCTTCCAACAAGCATAGCGACTGGGAGACCCGTTCTTGCGTATTGCCATGTTTACACGAGCTTAGTACTTGTCATTAGTACTTATCGTTTGTACTAAGCTGCTTAGTGACAACAAGCATATTAGTACTAAGATTTACTAATGCTTAGTACTAATATGCTTGTTTGCACTTGGATACAAGTGCGAGTGAGAAGTACTAATGACAAGTACTAAGCTCGTGTAAACATGGTATACCTATTTGCTTGAAAACAGTTCCTGCCGGCGCAGTCCAATGTAGTTAATTGTTTGGAATATTTAACGTTAATATTTCTAGCAATGGTGGACAGCTCACGACTCCTCGAACAAATCTGACAACGTATTACAGGGGACGAAGATATATTCTTACGCTAAAGGAATTATAATCCATCGAATCCCTTTTCGACAGAGAACATGGTACGAAACTACAGTTTCATCCCCCATGGAAATTGACTCAACTATTTCTCTTTTTCTTTCCCATCGCAGAGCTATAAAAACCCATTGCAAAATTCAACACGTCGTTGCCTTTGGATAGCACTCAAGAGTTTTGGCATCCAACAGGCGCGGCGCGGCGGTCACCAAATCATGCCAAGATAATCGTGCAGAATTCGAGGGACTTTAGTTTTGAAAAGTCCACACCTTGCTGCTATTTCTTTTTTAATTTTATTTGTAACTCTTATTCTTGCACGAAAACAATTTTTTTGGAATGAGTGCTTCTGCTGGTCTGCCTTGCCGAAGGTCATATTTAATCGATTCTCTCTGCGTAAGTGAAACTGTCTTTCACTGTGGAATATGACGGAGAAGATTCTAAATCTCATATACAATCTTAAAAATAAATTACACACTATTCGCAAACAAAAAAATAATAAAAACTCAAATTCATACATTTGAGAATAAACGCTAATGTTCTCGATCACATTATATTTTGAAAGTTCTCAACTTAGTTGATTCTTTGGCACGCTGGATTCCTTCAGCATGACTCACTATATCGTACTTATGACTTAGAAGATATAAATTACATACAAAAATGTCCATCACGTAACATTTCATCTACAATCCAGGTGAACTTAATTCACGTACATCTGACATGTTGACATTCGCAACCTACGACTTGCTAACGAATTCGCATGTACGATTAATTTGTCCGAGTGTACGATGATACATAACGGTCATCATAGACTATGACTTCAGCGACGATCTACATTTTCGTTATGATTTCATGGATATATTCTACGGTGATCACATAGAAATGACTTTAAAAAAACTTAAATCTACGAAACGCTATTTTGATAACACTTTAAAAGATATATCTTATCTTTCTGAGTTTTATTAAAATATATATTATCTTTTTGGTTTATGATGGCGGTGTTTCGAAAACGTTGTAGTTTTAATCTTCAGGACTTATGCGTAGTCAACGTCGCCAGTTGTTGATTTTATTATCAGGGATTGTTCACGAACAAGCCTTGAAGATGAAAACTGCAACGTTTTCGAAACGTCGGTTTCATAAACCAAATCACTCGGTACAAAACTCCGGAAAACCTTATACAATTGATACGAATAACCGCGAAAGCCTCAAAACATATATCCCTTGACCATTTGTATGATAATTATTTTAAATTATATAATACATGATGAACTATACTAGGTTAGTCAAAAAGTTTTGAAAGCGGAAATGAAAATACATTTTTTTTGGGGGGAAATCACTTTTATTGCTCAGTATAATCTCCCATAAGATCAATACACTTGGTCCAACGATCTTCCAACTTTGTTGTCCCATCACGGAAGTGACTTTCTGGAAGGCCTGCAAAATACTCCTCTACGACGGCTATAACCTCTTCGTTTGATGAAAAATGCTTTCCACGAAGGAATTTTTTGAGGTGTGAGAACAGCCAGAAGTCAGAGGGAGCTAAATCTGGCGAATAGGGTGGATGCTGCAACAATTCGTACCCCAATTCACTGATTTTCGCGATGGTTTTTTGAGCTGTGTGAGCAGGTGCATTGTCTTGATGAAAAATGATTTTTTTCTTCTGCAAACCGGGTCTTTTTTCACAATTTTTTTCATCCAACTGGTCCAAAAGGTCACAATAATAATCATAGTTGATTGTCTTACCAGTTTGGAGATAATCTATCCATAAAATTCCTTTTGCATCCCAAAAAACTGACGCTAACACCTTCTTGGCCGATTTCTGGACACGAACTCGCTTCGGAGCCAAAGTGCCTGGTTCACACCACTCCTTAGCCTCTTATTTTGATTCAGGATCATGGTGGTAGACCCAAGTCTCATCCATAGTGATGAATCGACGCAGAAAATCCTTTTTATCCTTTCGAAATTGCTGCAAATGTTGCTCCGAAAGTCGCATTCGAACGTGTTTTTGTTGCATTGTTAGCAAATGCGGCACCCATTGTGCACACAGTTTTTTGAAACCCAAAACTTCAGCCAAAATATGCCAAGTTGTTCCATGTGAGATGCCTATGGTGTCAGCTATCACATCCACAGTCGATCGATGATCTTTCAAAACCATATCCTGTATTTTCGCTATGATTTCTGGTGTTGATGCACTTTTTGGACGTCCTGAGCGTGGATCGTCTTCAACGCTTGTGCGGCCACACTTAAACTCCAAAACCCATCGGTGAACGGTTGGAAATGAAGGAGAAGACTCCTTTAATATTTTCACCATCTTTGCATGGATCTCAGTAGCCGATAAACCTTCCAAAACAAAGAATTTAATCACTGCACGATATTCGGATTTTTCCATTGTTAAAAAATACACTGACACGTCAACTTCAAATGGCTTGTAAACAAAGAATGAATTGACAGATTGAAATGAAATTTTGAGTACGTTCTTATGAAAGATGAAATATTAAAATGGCGTAGAAATTTTGTTTTTTCTACTGCTCCATAGATGTCGCTTTCAAAACTTTTTGACTTACCTATTATAGTATTATTACTTCAACGTTAATCAATATTTCAGGTCTGATTTCATGAAAGCCGCTTCTAAACTGTTAACGCTGGCAAAGTATTGTAATATGATTTACATCAAACTTTACACCCTCTGAAAATATCATATTTTTCTTTAAAACACTTTCAATATCACATAAAGATGTACAATTCATTTGTCTAAATTTAAAACGACAAATTTCTTATTATATTCTCGTATCGATTAATTATAACGTCGCGGTGTTTGTCAAATATTTTATGTTCATTTAAATTTCCCTACAAAAATATGAAGTGGCTTTGATATGACACTGAACACAGCAGTATTGAGGTCTTAATTGTTAAATTCATAAAGACCAACCCTAAACGATAAATATGTAATTAAATGTACATTTTTTTAAATCATCTGCCATTTAATATAACGTGCAATAACCATTTTGAAACTCATTGTCATGCATCGTGACATCAGTGTTAATTTGACTTCAGTTGTGATTTCATGGGAACTATTTGCTATTGTGACCACATAGAAAAGTCTAAAAAAAAACTACGTGACAACAGAAACGAAAAATTTTCTACAAAATATCTGAGCATCTAATTTAAAAATACAATTTCTAAGTACATTGTATATTTAGTGTGCAGCGTATCTGAAAATAAACCAAGATGAAGAATAAAAAAGCTGGTGTGACAAACGAAACAGACGTCATTGCATAGGAGCCGAATACACAAGACGATGGTGTACATGTGAATAAGAAAGCGATGATATTCCACATCGGATCGAGCCAGATTATTCCCCCGCCACAGTAATCGGGCTGGTGGGGATCGGACATTCCCGAAATGTTCAGGAGAAGTTAATACGCGCCAGATTTATTTTGATTTCACCTTACAATTCAGCAGGACTACCTGCTCATCGTAACGGTATACTCGTTCGGTTCGTTACAAAACTTGTTCGGTTCTTTTCGTGGCGGCCATTTTGTTAAAAAAAACTAAACCGTTTTCACCACTACACACGCGCACATAGTTTTGCATTACTCTCAATACCTCGTAAGTTTCCAGTTCGCATTTTTTTTCATGTTTAAAAAATTCTGACATTGTTTTATAAACACGTCAGTGTTTTTTTTATTGTTCCAAGGACTTCATATGTTTTATTTGTTGTGAAGGTTATCTGTGTGAATTGGATTTATTAAATAACACACGTATCGTTTTGTAACACTGTTTTCTCTTTCAATAAATAACACCATTCTGTCTACGTACGAGTATGTTCTTAATCCTCTTAATTTGTAAATAAATATACCAGGCATTTGTTACAGCTGTGGGGGATGAAATTTTTTTAAAGCTGCTGAATATATAAAAAAACTCGTGCTGAATTTTATACTTACTTAAAATGTTTTAATATTTTTGTCAACGTTTGCACGTAGAAAGGTTTAATTGGTCGATTCAAAAGGATGCAAGTTACCTAGAAATTTTCATGAGATATAATTTTATTAGATATAAAAAAAATAACCCAAATTATAGGAAACAAACATTATCTTGACAAAATTTTGAAAATTTTTCGATTTCAGTTCCACTAATTGTCGTAAAAATATTGGACATGGTGCGCAATAAGTTTATTTTTTATCAAATATACTTTTTGCATGCCTGTTAAGTACGCAATATTTTTTTTTATATTGTTCAATAAAATATTATGTTAATAATTGAAATATACCAAACTTTATGAAAAATAAACCAAAATGTTTCATTAAAATCACTCATCAAGTCCTTATTTTATGAAATATGTAAACAATAATCTATTTGATACGAAATTAATTGTTGAAGAGTAATTTCAAAAGTGTATTAGTATTTAAACCGTGATTCAAACGTTATTTCTGATAATCCAGTTACAGTAGTTTTGATGCTTTAAATAATCAGAAAGAATAATTTAATCACTGAGTATACTTCCACAGCGCATATCAATTAAATTTCAATACTTTATTCAATCAAGCTTTTTCAACATATGTTTACTCCTCTTCATTTGAAATTGAAATCTTGACAAACCTAAACACATCTGTTAACCAAAACGTTAATTCTTTGATCATAATAAATCTTTTTTATTTCAAATTTACTTGCATCCAAAAATGCACAAAAAAACTAAATTTCGTAAATTTATCATCCCTTTCTGTCTAAGTATAATTTATGTCATTTTTTAATTTTTTAGACTCACTATTCTTGAGTAATCTGTGGCATACTCGTATAGTATATTTTAACATTCTATCTTCACTTTTTTAACAGACTTTAAAAAAATTAAACGTATCAATAAACCTACAATTATAACTTGAAACACAGTAATACTTGTTAATCTATAATTTTGTGCTCGTATTTGTGGCATCGTTTATTTTAATTTAAAGAATAATAACAATAATAATTAATTAATATTATAAAGTTTATTGATAATAAAGATATCTGACTTTTTCCACACTTTAGCAGGTTTGACCCAAGTTCTAGTAACTAGACTAAGGCCACCCCTGACAATTAGAACAGGCTGACAACTGAACATGACGTGACCGAAAAGTGTCGTTATTTTTGGAAGCACGAGTCTAGCTCAGTGACTTCAAACCTTTGAGACTTTGGTGTCCATTGAGTTTTAAATTATAATTTAATGCGATTTTGGTATTTATAAATCCACCACGAATTAAATGCCAATAAGATTCTTCTTTTTTACAAGTTGTCTCCAGTATAGAAGCAGATTACTTGTTTTCTGAGACTGTGACGTAGGAAAAGCAAAAAACGTCAATATTCGAATTGACATGTTACAGTGCATGGCCAAGAGACAACATAGTCTTCGCCTCCATTAAGGGTGCAACTGTAAGAGCCACTGTAGTAGGCGCGTTCATCATCGTATGTGTTGACAATACTTTAGCAATTGTGATAGTATATTGTTACGGAACGAACTCCTCGATCAGTTCCATTTTAAATTTTATTTTTATTTGGGTTTTTTTTATGTTTTACCACATTTTATATGAATATTTTTAATTTCCTATTTATGAAGAAAATAAAACACATTTTAAATACAAGAAGGCAAACATATAATTATTGACTTTGTCAAATAGTACAAATTTACACATCATCTCTCTGGTTTTATCTCACTTGAACCGATTTATATATCACAAATGTTCGATTATTTTAGATTGTTATTTTCTTAGTTAAGGTTTTTTTTTCGATACAGTTATCAGCCTGACCTGATTTGAGCTTGACTTCTTAATCAGAGCTTAATGTTAACGTCAAATATAGGCAACTCGAACAAGTTTTAAGCTTTCTTTTCACTTCCATTTGACCTGTGTGGATCGAAAATCCGGTGCTTGGATGATAACCCTCAGGTTGATTAAACTCTTAGGCCTCGGCCACATAGGTAGAAGCCTCGCTTGGTGCTTAGAGCTACGCTACTAGGTAAATATAATTGTCACGTAATGGGTGCGAAGCGTGCAATGTGGCCATTGCGATAGTATGGGGTGCGTTAGTTCGCTAGGATATGTCACCTAGCTTGCAGCGTAGCTCTAAGCACCAAGCGAGGCTCCTACCTGTGTGGCCGAGGCCTTAGTTTCTACTTACTTTTGCTCAGTCCTGCATTATTTTCTTTAAAGTAATGACCTTTTTGAACCATTTTATTTGTTCACCTGTAATGAATCACTCACTAAATATATTTTTAAACAATGATCTAAGTTTAGTAAAAATAGTTAGTGTAGTGTATTACACTTTCATTGTATACAGTACAACCTAGAGAGTTAATTGGCTTGTAACAATCTTTCCCGACCATTTAAAAAATATTAAAAAGACCAGACTGAAACTCTTTAAATAAATTTAAATCAAATATTCAAACCCCGGGATGGAAGATAGGCATTTTATTAACTAGATCATGGAATAATAAGAATAAAATGATAATTTATGCAGCGCCATTTAGAAGGCAAACTTTCATCAAGGGCTCTCCAATGAGGGGCACGAACCTATTATTATTGACAGATAGAAAATACCACAAAATAAAACTTATATAGGTTAAGTGTAAAGATAGATAGTTACTGGGGTCATTTAATTAGGTACTTCCTCGCATCTGTATATGTTCTGAAAAACATATTCGGTAAGAAAACTCACCAAGGGAAGACGAACTACAAAGAAACCTTTGTAGATCTTCCGATATGTGATAGTAACACGTATGTGTAAGGTCGTTATTAATATAAAGTCATTATCAAATATAAATCAGTACCAAATGAAGTAAGTTGTATGAAAAATTATTGCGTCATCCTTTGGTGATTTTCGAGTTACATGTCTCCGCAACATTTGATGATATCTTAATTCGCTCGGATTCAACTGGTGACAGTAACAAAGATGACACACCTCCGTTGATCATCGCTATTTCATAACGTGATGATGGTAAAATATGATCTGGCCCAGTTTAACTCCGAACCGAAGTGATTCAGCAACAGCCGAATCTTGGCGAGACTCTCCCAGATCTCATCAGATAATAATAATATTCGTTCAGATAATAATAATATCAATTTATTTTATTCATTAAACCCAGCAAAAACTATTTATAAACCCGAATTCAAAGTAAAATCAGAAAAAATACATTTTTAACGAATTGATTTGTCATCAAGTACCTGAAATTGAAAAAAATCATAGTAATCGGTTTTCAAACAAACGTATATACATTCCATCACGCCGTCTCCCCGTGGGGATAGGCAGAAATAATAAAGCGCAAGACTTACCTATCACGACATGCTAATTTCGCCTCTTCTACATAAATTCACCATCTCATACAGCTCCAACGATTTCTCAGACTTGTACAATTTCCTTCTTTTAAAATATCATACACTTGATCCAACCATACTTTCCTTTATCTTCCTCTACCACGCCTTCCATTCACATTTACACTGTTTATTTGTTTTGTTAGTCTTTCTCCATTCGCTCGTTGCACATGGCCAAACCATCTCAGAGAATCGTTCTTCATCCTTCTTATTGCATCAGTCATGAGTTCACATGCATCCCTAATCACTTAGTTCGCTATTTGTCATGTATTGTCACCTCATGTTTTTTTCTAAGTTCACATAATTGGTTTTCCCTTTGTGAAATTCCACAACTTACATTTTATAATACAAGGGTTTTACAAACAAAATATTAATTATAATTATTCCACAAATTGATTTCATTCATCAACATATTTTAGTATTTGATACACATATATACATACTCATCACACCGTGTCCCTTGCAAGGTTAGGCAGAGAGAACAGAGATCCATACTTTTATATTCAAGCACACAACTTACATCTCCTCCACGTTCATTTGTACATCTCGCCATACATAATATTTTACTATTCACATTTTTCACTTTAATTTCTCTTCCGATCCAGTGACATTTTCCTAGGTTGAATGTTTATATTTTAATTTAAAGTATATTATTTTAATTGAAGACATTAGTATTAAATGTCAAATTTCACACAACTTTTCCGTAGCTTCGTTAAATGAGGAAATCATGTAGTTTCATTTCCTCATTAAAGTTAGGTGCGTATAAGGTCCGACTCGAAATACAAATCACGAAATTTGAACATAAGAATTTAATATTTAGTATTTAAGGTCAGACTATAAGTTTGAGCCTTACATTCATACACAACTATATTCATAACATTTACATTACGAGTAAAAAACACGATATTCGTTAAAAACTATATTAAATATTGACAACTATTAAAGCTTATAATTATCTAGTAATGTCAGTTTAACTGAATATATATAATAGCTTGCATGGTAGAGGAAAGCATAAAACTATATTTAATTAGTTTCAAGATCGATTCACGGTGGAAAAAAGGCTCCAGTCTGCTAAAAGAGCTCATCAGGTAAAAACTCTCACAAGCACTAGACTTGTGCTAGTTTCTTCACATGTTTGGTAGTATAACAGTAAAATCCGTGGTTTTAAGTCCGAAGGTTCGATCAATCCACCTCGAAGGATGGATCAAAGCAATGTTATCTCCTAACCATTATCATGTTATGTCCGAATCACCAATCCAGATGTGGCAAAAAAAAATACTTTTTGAAGTGAAACTTCTATAGGCGCGGTAGGGCAAATTGGCCTGAACGTCACGAAAAGTGAAACGCTTACCTTTATATTTGACAGATATACGTCTTATCAATTAGGCCATGAATAATGAGCATTATTTATAATAATTAATTGTTTATATAATATTTTATTATATTATTATTATTATATTTTGTATCAGAACTCTTCAAAAACGTCTTAAATCCGAAAGGATATGATGCAATGAGCCATTCGTATTATATCCATTGTTGTAAAGAAAATACGATATTTGGGCGAACAATTAATTATGAGAAATGAGTTGAATAATTCTGCTACTTGAGAAGTATATTCTCAGGCAACGGAAAGGTGGAACGACATAATGAAATGTCAGTTGCAATAGGAAACAGTCAATGGGTCACTAAAGAACATATACATATATTAAAACCAATCAGTATCAAGATCTGCCAAAATGATGGTTCACAACAGATTATTAGTGCCAACGTTTGTGTATGGGAGTAAAACATGAACATCAAAAATAAAACAGAATAAGAAATGTAATATGTTAACTAAAGATGAATGTAAATTTTAAATTGCTGAGTTTAAAAAAAACACTTTTTGCTAGGCTGGAAAGATGAGTGACGAAAGACTGAATTAATAAATTTATAATGCAAATATAAGTGGGAGTCATGGTAGAAGACGACCAGAAAAATTATGATTAGACCATATGAATGAAAAAGGTAAAAAATAAGATAAACGGAAGGACCTTTTTCAGAGGATATATAGATGTGACGATGAATATGGAAGAGGCGAAGGAAGTACCTATGAGAGAATAAGCCAGAACATATTAGAAAATGCTAAAGAAAAAACACACGAAAATAAATTATGCATGCTGGACTCGAATTAACGAACTCTACTCACCAGATAGTCTTTATATATAGTATATATTTTTTTTATTTTCGGTCAACAATAATTTTACCGCCGAAAGTAACACATGTTGTAACTAAATCGTTCAATAACTTGAAATTCGATCCTCAATACATCCTGTACATTTCAGCCAATATGAGAATTTTAACTTTCCTGAATATGTGGACAATCGGACTATTTCATATGCATTCTTGGCAGCTTTCCCCACAGCGCGAGTCGCTGGTGAAAATAAACTCAAAATCGCTTTTGCCTAAAACCATTTTCTAGAAATCAAATCAACACGTCGAATTCTGCAGCTGTTTGAGAAAATCACAAATTTTGAATGAACACCACATTGCTTCGTTTTCTCACTTTTTTTCTTGTTTTTTTTTTTTTATACTTAATAATTTTATATCAAATTCTGTATTTGAATTGTTTTCTTTAAAAAGAGAATTCATTCAAGTACGAGTAAGTGTGATTTGTGTTGATGGATTTGAGAGTTTAACAATATTCAAACAGCTGAGGCGGTGCAAACTGGTCATCGATAATGTTGAGCAAGTGATGCAATTTAAATACTTTAATATCGACATCTCCAACCCCAATGGTCTCTACAACGAAGTGTGGGAACAAACAAATAAGGCAGTCACAACATATTATATAAGGTTGTCTAAAATATATAATTTGAAAAAAAACAAACACATGCGCATCGATAGTAAACCTCGAATTGATAAGACCTGTGTCAGGCCGGCTAGACTGAGCAGGCTGAGATGGGCTGGGCATGTGCAGAGAATGCTGTCATCACGGGTACCTAAGAGGATCCTTGAGGGACATCCGGGCGGAAGAAGAAAGGTTGGTAGACCTAGGCTGCGATGGGAGGATGAGGTAAAAAGAGGACGCGGCCCAACTACTGCAAGTGACAGATTGGAGGGCCGCGGCGGGAGACATGAGGAGTTGGAGGCGAGGATTGATGGAGGCCAACGCCCGATATCAGCTGTAGAGCCATCGAAGAAATGTCAGGCCGATCATAATGTAAAGCGTTGATACCAGAGTCGACATAAATGAAACAAACTTTCTTCGAGATGAGAATATTATGAACCACCATGGGATAACTTATTTGATACAGAATCAGAGATTCTCGCACCCGACAGACCTGCAACATAGTCAGATAGAACAGGAAGAGAAAGCGGTACTGGCGTGACTATTTGGATACGATAGGCAATTACGGGATCTCATACATACGAGTACGATACACATCTCATCTCCCGCAGGGCATATCATGCTAAGAAAACCACCTAGAGACAAATGGTGCTCTAGCCTCCCAGGAATGATTTTCGCAACCTAACAGATCCATGACCTACATCAAGAATTAATGTTGACACTGTTATCTAAAGAGATGTTTACTAGTAAAAAAGCGTCATTGTTTTAAACGGATTAAAATATTTTTTTATACGATCTACGTAAATCATATAAAATAGGAGTCAATCAATGTAATTAAAATAATGGTTGCGTACAGGGGCGTGCTGGTGCCAACTTTTATGTATGGAAACGAATCCTGGGCATTGAATAGGGGTGATAAGAGCAAAATAAATGCGGTAGAAATACATGCTGCGCAGAATAATTGGTATTATAGGTACAATGATAAAGTAGGAAATGATCGGATAAAGGATAACTGTTTATTAGATACGAGTATGGATGTTGCAGGTAGAATTATAGGTACTTACAATGATAAATTAGGAAATGATTGGATAAAGGATAACTGTTTGTTAGATATGGATGTTGCAGGTAGAATTATAGGTACTTACAATGATAAATTAGGAAATGATTGGATAAAGGATAACTGTTTGTTAGATATGGATGTTGCAGGTAGAATTATAGGTACTTACAATGATAAATTAGGAAATGATTGGATAAAGGATAACTGTTTGTTAGATACTGATGTTGCAGGTAGATAGGTACAATTATTTTATCAATAACAAAATGCAAAACGTATAAAAACCCCGAAAGGGCCACACAAAATCTTAAATAGGGCCACATGTGGCCCGCGGGCCACGATTTGGACACCCCTGCTCTACACCATATACAAATATTGCGAAGTCAAGAGACTTAACTAGACGCATTTTCGTAAAGATGGTTTCGTTGGTACAATTTTGCTATGGTAGTTCTGTTCTTCCATATCTTTTCCAGCTTTGACATCATTAACAATCCTTACAAAGTTAACAATCCGTAATATAAATGTTTACATACATAATATTTATCTGTATAAAAATCATACTTCAAACACTGCGCCAGTGGCTCCCAAACTTTTTCGGTTTACGGCGACCTTAGTGTATCAGGATTTTTCCAGGTCACCCAAAGTAAACATACCTAATAGTTGCACTTGTGTTGAAGCGGTTAGGTTAGTTAGGTTAAAAAATAAATGACACCATATTTTGAACAACAGTCTAATTAAATAAATAAATCGTCATTATAAAAAAAGTTAACAAATTGAGAAAATGTAGCATGGTCCCTGTGACAGTTCACAAAATTGCCAACAATACACCTTGTAACGACGTTCAGTAATTTTAATTATTTTATCAACTTTAATATAAGCCTCGATTCTAATAAATAGCAAATTATTTAGGTAAATACTTGACATAAAACTAACAATAATGACAAATTAATACATCTTGTTATAAATTAGCAAAAATGTGGCAGTTACAGTGTGACATTAGTCTGCATTGGCTAGGGGATGGGGTATACGATAATTGGATTTTCGATGTTTTTATACCTTAAATTAAATGTTCGTAATTAGTATTAATTCATAGAGGATCTTGACCTATTTAAAGATAGATACGAATCATACAATACGAGTACATTAGAAAGTCAGTATAATGAAAATTAGGAATTAAAACGTCAGTTTAGCGAAAAACAATTTTTCGATTTATAAAAAAACGATTCGATTTGTAAAAAAAAACGATTTTACCCTATCCCTTTGAGACATGACATTTCAAATGTCACAGGGACCATCCTACATTTCCTCAAGTATAGTGAGATAAGTAAGTCTGTTGTTCATCGCACATTTTCTCAAATCTGGAAGTCAAACTGAACACAGCCACCCTCATTTCCTATTCCACGTTGATTTTCGAACAGTATGCTTTATATCACAGCGACCGGCGAAAACCCAATTTTGTACAAATATGTTGTCGCAAACGGAATTCCGATTCGCTGAGTTAATATTTTTTTTAATTAAAAAAACATTTGGTTGAACTTTAATTTTCATAACATGATATTTTCTGATGATTTTGTTGTACGAATACTATTATAATAAATAACATTAAAAATGTTACTAGAGGTAGGAAAATAAGACTATACTCAAGAAAATATAGCATGGTCCCTGTGACGTTTGAAATGTCATGTCTCAAAGGGATGGGGTAAAATCGTTTTTTTTAACAAATCAAATCGTTTTTTCATAAATAGAAAAATTATTTTTCTCTAAACTGACATTTTAATTCCTAATTTTCATTATACTGACTTTCTAATGTATTGTATGATGTGTATCTATATTTAAATAGGCCAAGATCCACTATGAATACTAAATACGGACATTTAATTTTATGTATAAAAAAAATCGAAAATTCAATTATCGTATACCCCATCCCTAGACAATGCAGACTAACGTATGTTAGTGACTTTTGACGACCGTTTCCAAATATTATTTGATTTTAACAAACTGACGTATTTTTGGTAATTTGTAACAAGATGTTTTAATTTGTCATTATTGTTAGTTTTATGAAATGTATTTACCTAAATAACTTGCTATTCATTAGAATCGAGGCTTATATTAAAGTTGATAAAATAATTAAAATTATTGAACGTCGTTACAAGGTTGTATTGGGGCAAATTTGTGAAACGTCACAGGGACTATGCTACATTTTCTTTAGTATAAGTTATATCTAAGTCTGTGCATTTATTTAATCCATTATATGATTTAATACACTCAATGTGAGCTTACATAGAATGAAGCTTATTCAAAATTTAATTTTACCAATAAAATAAATCAACATTTCACAAGCTCGTTTTTTTTTTCAAAGAAAATAACATAACATGTATATTCTTAGGAAAAAAGAGTTTTAAATTTATAGACAAACAACAAAGAGAAGAATCATAAATTATATTTACAATTTACTCAAATTCAGAAGCATCTGCCTGGTCTGGAAAACGGCCAAAACGAAATATTTGTTAAGAAAGCATCGGTGTTCCTACGTAAAATATGTCCACAGTTCTGTTTATCTTAAAGTGGCAATTAATCAGGTTAAAAGACCATTTTAGCATTTGTGAATAAATTTTTATTTTACAGTGAAAATATTTTATTTCAGAGACAGAAATTTATGGTAGGTTAGACAAAAAACTTTGAAATATCAAAGCGAATTGTGCTTCCTAAGAAAATATGAATGCATTTTTAAAATAAGTTGGTAATCAAACAAAAATGTAATCAAGTCTTATTTTAATGGAATCGGCTGATTTGTATGAAGGGTTTAATCATATTAAAACTTTAAATCATATGAAGGAAACATACGAGTATACATATTCTGTTTTAACATGTACCTAGGCACAATAAGAAGAAACATTTCTACAAAACATACACATATTCCATTTTAACATGTACCTAGGCACAATAAGAAGAAACATTTCTACAAAACATACACATATTCTGTTTTAACATGTACCTAGGCACAATAAGAAGAAACATTTCTACAAAACATACACATATTCTGTTTTAACATGTACCTAGGTACAATAAGGAGAAACATTTGGACAAACCAATAAGAAGAAAAGAAAATTGCTTGAACATTTACAATAAATTTAAAAACAATTAACCCTGTTCCATCTCATTGCATTAATATCAGCGAATAATCATAAGACGTGTTATGCATAAATAGCACTTTTCTTTTTATTTGTATTATTAACATATTAGGTTTTGAGAATGGCTAAATTTTACATTAATGCTTTACGAAATCAATAATAGATTATGTAACAATGTAACTTCTTTATGTAACAATTCTTTATATAACAATAAGAAATAATATTTCTAGTATTAACATTTGTTATAGATATTACACAAAATTTGTTCAAAAAGACATCTGCAAAGAAAATTATTTCTCACTCTTAGATAGTATGTTCTTATTTTTAATAATATTAAGAAATCTTAAATGAGTAAGGACAAATTATTTTTATTTTCTTTTAAATGATTAATGAAATAAGCAAAATCAATTCATAATCAACTATGTTCCTTTATTAATATTTTTTTAATATCACTAGCTTTTTTTTATTTTTAAACTTCTTTCATAGATGCCTCTTGAATAATATTTTTTTATATGATTTAAATGTTATCTTTATTTGTGTAAAATGTTACGATGAAAATTAAACAAATATCATTTATTTTTGGAATAATTTTAGGTTTGAAACGAGTTGCGTGGCCACCTCCATCAGAGGAAACTAACGGAGAAGAAGCCGAACACGAGATTCCCGTGCAGAGACAGGTACTTCCACTGCACTCCAACTCCACAATGAGAATCTCTTTCTCTCTATTGAGCCTCTGCTCCAATTATTCTTGTATCCAGAGATAATATCTTCAAAAAAATATGTCTTTAAGATTTTCACTCATGGACTAAATTCCCTTTCACAACAGTCGTACCACAAGTTGCTTACAAGCTGCCTTTGGTTTGACAATGAGCCAACCGTAGTATGTACATCGTTTTTTTTTTTTTGACAGGGCTTTTTTTTTCAGGGCATCAAGAAAAATTGTTACTTTTTTTTATCATCGGTTGATCATTGTGAAATTCGGGCAAGCAAGCTTGTGGTATAACCCACTTGGGAATCCAAGTACACTTTAATCACTTATTACAGAACAGAACTTAAGTCCAGCCCTTCTCTCTTTTTAAAGAACGGAAATTAAAACTCAATTTTCTCCATATTATAAAAAAGACCTAGTCTGCAATAAGAGGGACAATTTTTATGTAGCATAAAAGGGATTTTTTTATTTTTTATGGCATAAATACAATAATGATGTTAAATCAATTGAACAGTTCCTTGTGTCTCAAAACCTGTTCTGTATAATAAGTGACATAAAAGCTGATTTTTTTTAAAGAAGATAGCGTCTCTTTTTTAGTGTCCAGCAACTACTGCCTTTAAACTTTAATTGATAAAATAAATATAAAAAAGGTAGTTTTCCTTAAGGATTATGTTTGAATCTATTTCTGAGAAACATATAAAGACTTTAATTCCAAGCATAACTTATACATAAAAGAGAGATGTTATTTTTTTAACACACGGTATTTGTATCTTTATTGTGTTGAACAATTAAACATTTCTATTTTTTTCTACCTGTTGAAGTATTTTGCATACACTGTTAATAAAGATGCAAATACAAAATTGAAGACTTTTTGTAAATATGTATGTACGGTACTTTAATTGAAATATTAACCATATTTTATTGAATTCCTATATTTTTTCTCATAAATGGAATGTATTGAAAATATCTGGATATGTATGAATACAGATAATGAAAAAACATGCTTTATTAGTTGCATCACACTTGCTTTAAATTGTAAACACTCTTTAAGTATACTTAATATTTCATTTTTTATACATCTACTGTTATTTTCATGAAATAATTTGATTGGCAAAACCGTTGTGGACTGTGGTGTATTGATACTATTAAAAGAAACCATCATAAAGAAAACCACCATGGTCTTTTTGGTGAGACGCCTGTCTCCTAGCTCAGGGGTTGCGGGTTCGATTCCCTTTGGTATATTGGTTCCAATTTGATTTTTAACTTAACCTCTAAACGAGTATGGCCGTACAGTGTACGGCGAGCAAATTTTTACCCCAAGAGAGTATGGACGTACACGGTACGTCCGATGTTTTTATTCCCGAAGACATGAATTTATCCATTAAACGGACAAGGCTACCTCGAAGATAAGACAAGACAACCTCCGTGGCCTGGTGGTAAGACACTTGTCTGCCGATCCGGAGTTTGCGGGTTTGATCCCCGCTGGAACCCAGATTTTTTTAAATAGGATTCCAGTCTGGTTAACACTTAGGGCCTATAAAAACATCTTTCTGGTTGGTTGGAAGAGATTGCCACGTGGCAATTAACTCGCCAGGTTAAAAAAAAAGGCTCAAATGTTTTTATCTATTCTATTATTTTGTATATGGCGGTCGCAATTACGTTATTTATATTACGTACAAAATCATTTTTTTTATTTTACTTACTAAATCTCACTCGTTTAGAGGTTAAGGCTTGTTTAAACACCTTTTTGGTTATTTGGAAGAGATTATTACATAGAAATAAACTCATTTGGTTGTACTGTATACAATGAAACTATAATATTATAAAATACAATCATCTTCAAACAAAAGTAATAAACTAATACTTGGCACAATATAAACAACAAATATCGATGTTATTTAACTAATATTGATTACGATTTAAATTACCTAGCATAAATTCTTTGTTATAGTTCGGAAATTCTAGGATGAGTCCTGTGACAGCTCACAAATTTGCCCCAATACAACCTTATGTAATGTATTTACCTAAATAACTTGCTATTTATTAGAATTGAGGCTTATATTAAAGTTAATAAAATAATTAAAATTACTGAACATCGTTACAAGGTTATATTGGGGCAAATTTGTGAGCTGTCACAGGACTCATCCTAGAATTTCCGAACTATTAATATAAAATCAGTATTTCACAAAATGAAATTTAGGTGTACTTACAGTTAGGTTTATCAACAAAAATCTAAAACCTCATGCGCTCACTTTATAAGAGTAAATTTCATTTATTAAAACATAATAAATGATTTGACTTGACCTAAAAGTAGGGTGCTGGGAAAACATATTTTCATGCGCTACTAACATTATCGATCCTGTAAATATTTCGCCAAGCATGAAAACATTGCCGTATTTATTCAGCAGAACATTAATATCCCAAAGGAATGAGGGTTTGGTATTGCCAATTTGAAAATTTCGAAGGAATAAAATCTTTTATTTCATCATAGTCGGTTGTAATAAAAATAATAACAAATCCTCTCCATGAAAACCACCTCTAAATACTAAGCGTCTTGTAATTGTAGATTTGCAGAATCTTAAAAATTAATTTTAATGAATGAAATACAACATTGTGTTTGTTGAACATTTAGTTTTGTTGTAATCATTGAGCGTAATAACACCTCTAGTATCCAACCTGACCGTAGTCTCTTAACCAAATCATAAAGAAAACAAAAGATTAACTTGTGCGGGTGGCGTTGCAGGCTGCCCCAGTCAAGCTCCACCAGTCCCCTGCTCTGTCTCGCCTCATCCCCTTCGAGCAAAATCCTGAACCCGTTTCGCATAGCGCTCCTCAGGCGCAAGTCTACTCACCCCAACCCAAGCTCTCCCAGCCCCATTCTCCTCAACCCAAGTTCTCCCAGCCCTTATCTCCTCAACCCAAGTTCTCCCAGCCCTTATCTCCCCAGCCCAAGTTCTCTCAGCCACTATCTCCCCAATCTTCTTTGGGTAAGCCTGTCTCACCTCAACCGACAACTCCCACTCAAACCTTCCCCCCACCGGTTCCGCAATTTAACACTTTCCCCAGGAAAGCTCCATCTACTTTTGCTCCGGTATCCAATAAATCTTACGCACCGGTATCTCAGGTAGCTCCTCAGCCTTTTGGAGTCCAACCCTTTGAGCCGAAGACATTTGCTCCTGTTTCCTCTCACGTGTATGCCCCAATCCCACCCTCAGCTTTCTCTCCGATCTCTTCCTTGACCCAGCGGGAGTGCGAGTTGTTGTCTCCCCAGCCCTACAGCCCCGTGCACTCGCTGGGCTCCTCTCCGCTGACCAGGGCAGAGCAGCAAGGTGCTTGGGCTCCTTCCATTCAAGGCGTTGCCCCCCAACAGAACCAGGTATGCGGTGTTTCTCAAATGCAACTGCTGTACTGGCAATATGTCAACTAAAGTCCCCTTCTAAATTAGATTTTTTGGAAAAAATAAACCATTATTTGGACTCGATGGGATTTTATAAAGGTAAAAGTTTAATTGACTTATAATTTTTCAATTACTCCCAAATTTCATGAAATGGAACCTATTACACGGAGCAAGTATAATAGAACAAAGCTTTATATCAAATAGCAATAATTTCACAGGTTTCCATTCAACTCAACGATTCAAAAGTTATAAATTTTTATTTCAAATTACAAGAAACATGTATAAATAATAATGTCAAAAAAATATTTTATAAACCAAAGAAAAAAAAGTCAAATGATAATTCAAAGAATTTCGATGTTCAAAAGAGAACTTAGAAAATTTGAGCTTTCTTTAAAAATGATTACAAGGAATATTGACATAAAATGAATATTTGAAGAGTACATAAAATCCAATGAATCAAATAAAATGACATATTGCAAGTGAAAACAGTGAAATTGCTATTGTGTAGTCTAAAAATTGTGGATGCTGCATTGACCCTTTTGCATTTTTATTGGTTTATCCAGCTTACAACCATTCAGCGGAGCGACACCCTTGGATTCTAAAAGAAAGTTAATTCTTGAAAATGAATTAAACCTTTATAACCTTTAGGTATACGTTTGATTTGATTTGATTTATGACACAATAAAAACATTGAAAGTTTGCTTGTGTTTTCAGAAGTATGTGCCATGTTTAGGGTTATCAGATGTTATACAATACATGTGAAAAGAGAACTATTTGAAGTATTTCCTTTTAAAAGAGGACAATTGAAAAAAGAGAACATCTGTTTTATTAAGTATTTATAAATCAATAGTTTTTATATATGATTAATGATTCAAAATCATAGTAAATATATTTGTTCAGGTCGTCGCACTCACGTCTCACACCACTAAACCCAAACGGGTAATCACTGCAACACGATACCAACAACCAATGTGCAGCTAACTTTGTGGTTATTTATCCGCTAGTTTACATAATTTCACTAGATGGCAATAGATGTTAAAGATATCTTTATTAGATAACTATAAAAATCACTGCAAATATTAAATAATCGTATAATTTGTTTGCATAAAGAAAGAGAGGATAAAATGCGATAATTAAAAATAAAAGAATACAAGGGAAAGGGACACCCCAAAAAGAATGCGTGTACTCTTGAAAGAGTACATCTGGTAATTTTAGCTATGTTGTTGAATGATTGTTTTGCTTACAGTATTTTTTTATTAGATTATTTTTTGGACCACTTACACTCAGGTATCAGTATTTATCAACTTTGAAAATGGAAAGTAAACAAATATCTAAACAACAACATTTTTCCATTGATACCATATAAAAAATATTTATTTCGTTTTGTTTGATGTATTTAACAATCACTGAAATGAAAACTTACCTTTACATGTGCTTTACTTACTGTTTAACTTGTGTTTATTTTATATTGTGTTTTTATTTCATTTAATGTTGAAATTTTAATACAACATGGAAAAAATTCAGACATGTACTCAAACAACTTAATTTCATGGCAACACATTCCATGTTGCTCCGCTGGGAATCAAAATTCAATGTTATTTTTTGTTTAATATCAACTCATTCTCATACTCAACACAAACTACACAATGAAGCAATATTAATCAATTTGAGAGGCCTGTATCTGGTTTAAGAATTCAATGTAATTATACTATACTAAAGAAAATGTAGCATGGTCCCTGTGACATTTCACAAATTTGCCCCAATACAACCTTGTAACGACGTTCAGTAATTTTAATTATTTTATCAACTTTAATATAAGCCTCGATTCTAATAAATAGCAAGTTATTTAGGTAAATACATTACATAAAACTAACGATAATGACAAATTAATACATCTTGATACAAATTAGTAAAAATATGTCAGTTTGTTAAAATCAAATAATATTTGGCGACGTTCGTCAAAAGTCATTACGTTAGTCTGCATTGTCTAGAGATGGGGTAAACGATAATTGGATTTTTGATTTTTTTTATACATAAAATTAAATGTTCGTAATTAGTATTAGTTCATAATGGATTTTGGCCTATTTAAAGATAGATACAAATCATACAATACATCAGAAAGTCAGTATAGTGAAAATTAGGAATTAAAATGTCAGATTAGAGAAAAACAATTTTTCCATTTATGAAAAAACAATTCGATTTGTAAAAAAAAATATTTTACCCCATCCCTTTGAGTATGACATTTCAAACATCACAGGGACCATGCTACATTTTCTTGAGTATAGCTTCTTCATTTTCGAGTTTTGTTTAACATAAAACTTTTTAAATTATCTTTCAATAAAGGGTCCTATTAATGTAGGTTAAAAAAACAATTTAGTTCACGCAATTCAACATTATTTTTTCCATTTTGTAAAGTTACTTTAAAAATTCTAACTTAAGTTATGTAAAAACCTAAAAATAAAGCTTTTTTGTCATTAGGAAATCTTAAATTGAGTCCAGCAAAAAACTCGCTAAATAATAAAAAATGCGTAATGAAATTTTAAATTAAATACTTTTTATGGATGTCCCAATAGCAACTGGCATTTTAAATTGCGCTACATTTCGAAACTGTCAAACCTATAAGCAGCCATATTTTAAATAATTAAGCGCTACACAATTACACAATTCGTACAGTTTTATTATGAAAACAACAGGAATATTACGAATGAGCTTTGTGAAATTTGTGCTGTTTTTCCTTCCAATTAAGTGCCAAAATTCGATTAAGTGAAAAATTTTAAGAAATGGATTGTCAGTTGGGAATAAACAAGCACTGATACATCAACGTTCAGCTCGTTCACAAAAACATATTACTGTGGGAAGTGAGTGTGTCAAACAATAACCATTAAAATCATTTCGTCATCTTTATCAGCAATTGGAACATATCCAGAAGCTCAATACAGCAAATTTTTACTAAAACTTTTCATTGGCATGTTTATAAGGTTCAATTGTGTAAAGAACAAAGCCAGTTGATAATTTTCAATGTCATGCATTTGTCAATTGGTGTGTAGAAACAAGCAAACTGAAGATGATTTTTTTTAAATCATCTTCGGAGATGAAGCACATTTTCATTTAAATGGATACGTTAATAAACAAAACTATCACATTTGGAGATGTGAAAATCCAAGATACATTAAAGAACTTCTGATACATCCACAAAAAATAACTGTCTGGTGTGGATTTTGGAGTGGCGGTATGATTGAACTGTATCTTTCGAAGATGGTCAAAAATGGGTAATGAAATGAAAAATTGCCAAAAGTCAATGAAAAATTGCTGTAGAAACAAGATTCAAAACTTTTTATGGCATGAATTGGATGAAATTGACTTGTAAGATATCTGTTTTCAACAGAATGGTACCACCTGTCACACAAGTAATGCAACAATGGTGTTGTTGTAAGAGAAATTTCTTGAATGCGTAATTTCCAGAAGAGGAAATGTCAAATGACCACCTAGACCAGTGTTTCCCAACGTGGGGCCCACGCCCCACAGGGGGCAATTAGATTTTTAAGGGGAGCAATTCGAAAATTGACTCGTTCAGAGTTAAGTCGTATTTTGATCGCTTTGTCGCATCACCGTTACGTAGGGGGGCATAAGAATTTTAGAAAGGCTTAGGTGGGGCATAACACAAAAAACGATGGGAAACACTGACCTAGACTGTGTGATATAAAACCACTGGACTTTTGTTGGTGTTTCAATAAATCTATGCCAACAATTCAAAAACAATTCAAGAGCTAAACAGCATTCATTGAGTTATTGTTGAAATTGAACCACAATTATGTGAACAAATCACAGAAAATTTTGCTAAAAGAATCTATATATGTTAGAGGAGCAGAGAACATTTGGCTGATGATGTATTCCATACATAATTCCCAAATGTCTACTTTATGTTAAAATAAATAAACATTAAAAATACTCTTTTTATTCATATAATTAATTTTCTAGTTGTTATCGGGACACCTTATACTCGTATATAATTATGTTAACTTACCATTTTTATCGACATCAAAATCCCTTAAAATTTATATTATAGAATGTTAACCAACACATTATAATTTTTTATCGTAAAATATATGGAAAGATAGAGGTGGACCATAAGTCCTTAATTTCTCGGAAACGCGCGGCGCGGGGAGGCAGGGGGGTATATTGCTCAACGCGTCGCTTCTCGGAAATTTAGTAACCATGGAGCCGTACACGGGAGCGCAGCGCGCATTTTGTGTCCGTGCGTATTATGAAAACAATAAATCTGTGATTACTGCACGACGATTGTACCGACAGGAACATGGTTTGCGGGACATACGTGAGGCTCCAAGCGCCAATGTGATACGTAAATGGATTAGAATGTTCGAAACAACTGGGTCGACAATAACAATAATTGATTGCAATGTATAACAATGTATAATTGAAGGCAATTTTACGGAAACACCTTCCTCATTGTGTCTTGAACAATATTTTATACAAATAAGAGAAATAAAATGTCAGAAATTCTTTGAAACTATGTACTATAAAAACACTTACTGCTTTGACAATATATTTTTATGAACTAGATTTTTAATAAAAGCACATTTTCTACAAATGTTTGGTTGGATTCGACCATTAAAATATTTACAAGATATAGAATGCAGGTGAATACTAAAATTTAAGATGTTACAAAAAAGTATATACATAAACCTTACTCATACACAATTACAATTGGAAAGAAGTACATACATACTACTATATTTACAAGCACACAAGTCAAGCATCAGAAGGCCCATTGCTGTGTTCCATAATAAATAAACGCATATACTCATATAATTCCCCTCATCAACAAACATTAATAAATATGAATAAAGATCTCAACATACATTCTCTTTTCCTTCTTATTGACTAAAAACATTCTTTATAAAAATAAAAGTTTTCAAAAGATATTTATAGTACTCGGCGGTAAGTTATACACATCGGGCTTAAGAAAGAGACTCTCGACCATAATCGGTTAACTTTGGCTTTGTAGAGCTTCGCTGTCGCACGACCACACCCTAAAACGCTTGACAACGACTGACAATCGCGACGGAACACGTGTATGAATGACAGAGATGACGCTCTCCAAAGCTGAAGTTAGCCGACTATGGCTAACAGTCTCTTTCTTAAGCCCGATGTGTATTACTTACCGCCGGGTACTGTACAATAAATTGAGAATCACAAACAATGAAAGTGAGGTTAATGAAAAATAATAAAAGAAACACACATAATAAGACCAACGAAACAATAAGATTTCAGACCACACATCTGATAAGAAAAAATAATGTGCTTTTGAGAAAATTACTTAAAAACAATACTTGAATGACATGTAAGTAATATTCAATCAAACAGAAATCTTTTAATAATAAAACAGAAAAAAATCACTTTCAAAAAGTTTTTTGCAAGTATAAGGGAAAAAAAATTCGTGATATTAACACTGTGCAACCAGATTCAAGGTTTGAATACACAAAAATGCTCCCTGAGAGAACTGTTTATATTGTCCCCAAATAATTCCACAAACTCACAAAGTAATAATATATAAGGTGTATGGTTCCAAAATAGTTTGAGTTTGTATGGGACTCAATGGGTTTTGGAACTGTATGCCTCATATGTACGTTTTACTTACCAAGGTACATCTAGTACTTTACTTACCAAGGTACATTACTGCAAGCAAATATTAAATTATATATTAATAAAAGAAAATATTTACATCAGAAAAATGTTGCTAAAAGTGCTTTCAAAATGTTAAAAGCACCACTTGAAGCATGTTTATAAGAAACAACACTATAAAAGTAATTTAACTTCAACAATTTCTCAGTTGTATTATAAAATTACTTTTTTTGGTATTAGGGGTGGTTTGTATATAGGCATGCCTTTTTATTAATTCTGTGTGAGACTTTAATTTTTAAAAGTGTTAAATGCAGTTTAATATTTTTCATGAAAATTTATTTCCTAAACAGAGTGAGTTTTGATTTAGAGTATAATCTTGTAGAATAAAATGGCCTACATAGAAACCATAGATTGAAAATCAAAAGCATAAAACCGTATATCTAAAGATATGTGAATTAGATGTTAAGTATCAATCAACCTTATTATATTGATAAATTTGAACCTGAATCTTATTTTATAAAAAAATATTAAAAACTTGTTTTATCTATCCTACAGTGATACAGCGACCTGAAATAACAAGTTTTATAATTTTGATGAAATTTGAAAAATATGTAATGCTTTATGTTCAATATGTTAATGAATCAATAAAATTATCACGCCTCAAGTTAATGTGTAATACATTTTAATGAACATTGGGCCATTATTAATATTTCTAATATATGATCGTTTGTTTTTTAAAGGCATTTCTCTAATAATAAATTGATCTGTGTGACAAAACAGTTAAAATTCCCTATAAACACTTTAATTTAATAGTAATTTATTTTTATCAAACACTGTTTATTCCACTTTTTTGTGATGGTATAACCGGTTTGCGCTCCCCTGAAGATGAGGTGAAAGCCTTGGAACCGGTAGGGTTATACCGTCACAAAAAAGTGGAATAAACAGTGTTTGATAAAAATAAATTACAATGTCTTTAAACCTCCACAACGTTAATGCCTTAACTATAAACAACACTTTAATTTAAGTTTTTTATGACTCAGTTGATTATGTAAAAAATAAGTATTCACCTTATCAAAACCATTCACATAAATAGACTTTTTGAAACAAGTTTTACTGTTAACACTATTAGCTACTGGTTGCCTGTATGGAATGCTATGCCATACCCACCGAAATTGGCGTGGACCTGCCAGATCAATGCAAAAACACAACAAAAATGTTGACTGTTTTGAGCTCAGCAGATAGTTTTCTTAGGAGATAATATGTTACATAAAAAATTGATATTTGCAAACAAAAGACTGTTATGTTAGGTTATTTATTTATTCAGGTAACTCAACACATCAATCAGCCTTAAGTTCACAGTCATCCCTAATCACTCATTCCGTATTCTGACATACATGTGTATTCTTCTAATGCACGCATTTCTACAGCATTTATTTTAGTCCTATCAGACTGTATTTAAGTATATTTATTAAAAAAGTTAATTATGACAGTAGATATTGTTTCAGGACATGTATTATTTCAAAATAAAGAGTTTTATATTCAATTAAATATATTTGATATGCTTTTGGTTTACAACTATCATAAAATACAAAATTACTTGTTTTATTGATTTTTTTTGAGCTTTTATTAATATTTTATAATTTCATTTATAAGAATGTCAATAAACTTTATGAAACAAACTTTCTAAAAGTAACAAACCTGTTACGCTTTAGTAAGCAAAGTTAAACTGTCAATAATTTTGCATTGTTTTCATACTGGTAAAAAGAACTGTGTATTTCTTAAAGTTTACTGACACGTTTCATTTACTTTTCTGTAAAATTAATTAATTCCAAAATAAATCATTGGCATGCTACAGGTTTTTTAACACAAATTCATTTTTTAATTAATTAAAATTAATTCCAGAATTCAATTTAATATGTGACATTGTATGACGTGTAAATAAGAGAAAAAATTAATAAAATTTCCAGTTTACGGAACCACCCCCGGCTACCATCACCCTCCGCCCCACAGCCCCCGTGCATCAGAAACCAGCCCCAGTCGTGGCGAGTCAACCGGTCGCACGTTCGTTCCGAGGTATTTCTCTATAGAATCACAGAAGACTGATAAGATATGTATATATGCAAAAAAGATCTCAACAATTTTTTTTTATTGTGATTTCTAATCAACAAACTTCAAGTTTGTATATGCAAAAATGTCAAATTATTCTAATATTCAACTTCCATCTTTAAAAAATTTGATCAATATACAGCAAAAGTTCGTTAGTTATAAATTTTAGGATATAAATTTCACAAAATTATTTTAATTATGAATTACACAATCACTGAAAAGTTATGTTGACATATTTCCACAATATTAAGATACAATTACGTATTTAATGGTAAAATAAATAATAAACATTTTTTTTCACAAGCTACCAATGCTTACGAATTGAAAAAAACACAATAATTGTCACTTATTTGATTTTGACATGGTTATTTGTTTGCACCGATTAACTTGTTTATGTTTGCACGTGTAATATAAATGTGGTGATGTTACTGGTTTTCACTTGATCGCGCACTTGATTATATATTATATCTAAAATCAAAGTTTTTGGCAAATCAATTTTCACAGTTATGAATTTGTTTAATGTAAACTTAAAAATATGCAAAAATTTATATGTAAAGAACATTCAAACCCCCAAACTTACGATAATAACCTTAAAATATTTCGATATTGTATCTTTGAATATGCAGGGAACCCCGGGAAATGAACCCCTTGCTAACGCCAGTATGTAATACACTCCACTGCCTTGGCCTGCTACTATGTGGATCTGTGATTAATGTGCAAATTTTTGAATTATTAGAATTCATAAACACTTCACGGCGAAAAAATATTACGAAGTATGAAATATGTAGGTTTTCGTATTAACAGTATAATTTATTACGAAAATTCTATTTAAGAACATAGAAAATCGCAAACAATATGAATTACGAATTAATTCTTGTAATTAACGGACTTTAATTACTGTAAAACCTATACAAAGTGAAGTTATTTTCATATAAAATCTCCTAATATATAACAGGTAAACTGCGGGTTGATTCTTTTTGTATACATATATATTCCATTATGTAGCCAGACTGTGTTTCTACAGAGAAGTAATGTCCATATAACATCATGTCGACATTACTATAGGATGTGACGACGTAAAAAGACTATAGAAATACAATATAAAGACTAAAAACTTTTTCGCTGATAATGAAAATACTCAGCAAAACTCCTTAGTGGTACGAGTCAAAAGTCAAAGAGAAATTTGTCCATGAAATATATTATGACATATCAATGGATGTTACAATTTGACATTTCGTATCGCACATTATTTGATGAGTTAAACATAAACATTTAAATTTTCAAAAGTATTTTTTTCTTTTCATATGTATTATATTTTATGTCATCATTTGACACTGGCGTATACTCCTTCATATATAGGAGTTCACGGCCAATATTCAAAGAGAGAGATAGATTATCTCTGGTATTTTTATTTCTATAGTATTTTGTCAAAAGTCATAGATACAATTCCTAAAAAATATAAAAATAAACAAATAAAATATTTATTGAAATGCCCAAACAGAAATCCGATAATAGTAGATAGACTAGATAGTAGTTTTGAGTAGTAGAACAGTCAAACCTCGTCAATTCATGCAAACAAATATTATTATTAACTGAATCCTTGTTAAATTGAAAATTATTTTGTTATTTAATTTCAACTGTAGTTTTTATAAAAAAAATATAATAATAGGTTTTTAATTTTTAATCCACTGAATTGATTTCTTTATAATTTATTATTTCTTTATTTTACAATTTATGTTATCAATAATTGGTTGATTTATTTTATATTAGCAGGGATATGTTAATAAATATTAAAAAATAAATTTATTTCATAAATAAGTTTTAGGCTTTCCAATTAAAAATCATTCTCAAACTTTAAATTACTCGAGGAAAAATCCCAATTTTTGAGATATTGGCACGATTCATAGTTATCTAAGTAAAAGAAATTTGGATTAAAATTTACGAGGTTTAACAGTGTAGCGAATTAGTGTACGTGCACCCTGTTAATTAAAAGGCTTCCTCATCCTTCTTCAAGCACTAGTAGATGAGGGTGATATTGCAGGAGGAGCAAACATGAGGGGCGATCAGAAGTGGCCACCACAGTCAGTGAAAGAAGCAGTAGCTGCCGAAAATGAAGCCAGGATTACGCTGGCGAAAGGACCTGCGTGTCGACCACGAAAGGTAAGCACAATAAAAAAACGAGGACAGTTTAAAAAGTTTTATTGAATATTGAAGCAAGAGAGTAGTCAATTTATGTAGTAAAAAAAAATTATTACAACGACCTCTGTGGTCTGGTGGTAAGACGCTTGTCTACTGATCCGGAGGTTGCGGGTTCGATCGCCGCTGGAACACAATTTTTTATTAAATGGGATTTCAGTCTGGTTTTCACTTAGGGCCCACTAAAACATATTTCTGGTTGGTTGGAAGAGATTGCCACGTGGCAATAAATACGCCAGGTTAAATAAAAAATTTTAAAAAATAAAAATTTCATTTCCATATGTCAAGGTGGGCATCAACATATTATTGTGTATTGTCATTTTTTTGCAATTTTGGTAATACACGGTTATTGATAATATACATGCGATAACATTAAGTTCTCCATTTACCTTGTTCCCTGTCACTACCATTCCTTCAATGTCCTTTTCAACTCGCGTATCACAAGTAAACATATTGCCTAAATAACAAAACTCATCAACCTGATGTAATCGGGCACAATCTATAACGTTACAAAACAATATAAATGAAAAGAAGAAAGAACTTTCGCTTAATTTGGATCTTCCAAAGATATTTCTGACAGTATTTTGGAAATCTTCTTCTTAAACTTTCTATAGACTCAAGAGTCTGTTACTGCATGATTGTTCTCCTGTAATGCTGAGCTCCAGCTATCTCTCCATCATTTCGGGGGTCTCCCTGGTGGACGCCGTCCATCCGAGATCCATGTTTTGAAAATATTTTTTAGAATTTAAATATTGTACTACTTATACAAAATTGTGAATTTTAAGATTATTTAGGGATTTTCTTATGATGAAATATATAAAAACAATAATATGTTAAAGTGTAAAAACTTGTTTGATCTTCTAGAGACATTTTGACTAAATAATGAATAAAAATATTGTACTATCTATAACAAATCGTAGAAATTATATGAGATGAAAAAAGCAAAGGATATATGTTGAGACAGGAAAATCTGGTGATCTGTCCTCTCTGCCTACCCTGACAGGAAATGGTGTGATGGAATATATGGATGGTTGCGGGTTCGATCTCCGCTGGAACCCAGATTTTTTAAATAGGATTCCAGTCTGGTTAACACTTAGCGCCTATAAAAACAACTTTCTGGTTGGTTGGAAGAGATTACCACATGGTAATAAACTCGCCAGGTTAAAAAAAAAATATATATATATATATACTCGTATATATGTGTGTGTATGTTTGTATATATCTATAAAAAAAGTAGTTTCAAAATTCAATAGAAAAATGTTGCATTCCACACTTTATATAGGTCAGTCACAGTGGCCTAATTATTGAAAATATGTTACGCACCTGGAAATTTCAAGTTTGACTCCTGATAATAACTTAACAAAAAATATCTCTAGCAATAAGCCTGCAAGAATATATGGATCATAATACACATGTATTTATTAAATTTCAGGTTAAAAAGGATTATACAAAATTCTTTGCCAAGAATGCTCTACCAAATAACTACCCAGGATACAAAATCCCCCCAGGCACGCAGCATTACGATGAACAGAGTGGCGCAAGCCAATACTAACTCTTCAGCCGATTCCATCACCACAGTTCATTCATCCCATCTTCATTATACGAAGGCATAGCACCGCTATACTATAATACTTGTGAAAAGAAAAACAATTTAACATACATAAAAATAAATTTTAAAAAATGGATATCCAAATTTATAAAAAAGCAGATATTTCATTTAAATCACAAGTTTTGTAGTAAAAAAATCACTTTTTTTTTAGAAAGTAGATATTTTTTCTTTCATCATGATTTCATTTGGAAAGTTTTTATCACCGTATCCTTAAATTTGTGGGCATATATGGAAATAGTTCCAAATGTATTATGCTAATCAAATGCACAAACAAATATTCTATATTTACAATCTGAAAGTTTCGAAGAGTCAAATATAAATATATAAAGATAAAATGACAATATTTAAAATTTTCTCAATTAAGAATATTGTCATAAATTTGATAATACATACAAAAAATGAATCAATAATTTTACATAACTGGAAAGATTTTGTTTACTTTTAAGTTTTAAATATTAAGTTTTAATCATAAGCATCCTGATTTTTTTTTAAATTTAGGCAAACGGATTTGATAATAAAAATTGCTTCAATTATGTTGAAAAAAAAAACAATACTCGCCATATGTTATTATAATATTAAATATGCTTTATAAAGCTTAAAATGTAATAATTATATATTATACATTGCCAAAATTGATAAAGTTATTTATCAATTTTAGTTTGTTTTCTCATTTGAAATTCATATTGTATTTATTTATTACATATTTTAAAACTAAACAAAACCTATTTTGATTGAAAATATTCCAGTTCTTGATTGAATTGATTACTTACAAAATTATTTTTGTGTACATATTTTTATCATCTTTTTCATATTGGTGTTATAATATATACAATAAACTATTTATTTAAATATAAACTTAAAAAAAATATCATTTTTTTATTGATTAATCTCTCGTGAGTGAATAACAATTGTGATCCCTTTGAAGTGAGTTTCTCAAGCTGGCATTTCCTTCCATTTGTCTCGTCACTACGCAGTATGAAGAAAACCGATAATAAAAAAACCAGTAGCATCAACTGGTCGATCCAACAAGTTGGAGATCACCCCCTTGCCTGACTTCTACGCCACCAGTCACCACCTGTCTCTCCGAGTTGTCATCTTCCCTACGTGTGATATGTCTGAAGAAATATAATATTCTTTCCTGGTTACCAAACTCCTCAAAAATTGAAGTGGTACGAGAATTGCTACTTAAGTTTTGAGACAGACAAGTAAAAACAAATATTTATCATCGAAAATGGCTTTATTGTTTTTCAAAACCCTCTCCATGAAGATCAATACACTTTTTGTTTGAACTAATTTTCAAAGCACTTTTCCGCTCCGAATGAGGTAACTTCAAAACATGCATTTTGAATACATCAACCGCTTCTTCAGGCGTCGAAAAACGTGACCTTGAAATTTATTTTTGATGTTCGGGAATAAAAAGAAGTCATTGGGTGCCAAATCAGGGCTGTACGGCGGATGACCCATCAATTCGATGTTTTGAGTGCTCAAAAAGTCACTTGTTTGAGCCAATTGTTGTGGTGGAGAATGATTCGTCTTCGGCGGTTGGTTTTCCTCATTTCTCCGAACACTTCTGGCAAACAAATGGTGGTGTACCATTCAGAATTGACCGTACGACGTTCCACTAAAGGCACTGTTGCGACATGACCATTTATACCGAAGAAACAAGCCACCATTTGCTTCGAAGTGCTTCGTGCGCGAACAACTTTTGTTGGATTTTGCTCGTCTCAAAAGACCCATACAGTCGACTGCTGTTTAGTTTCTGGCTAATATGCATAGATCCATGATTCGTTGCCTATCACGATCTTATAGACGTCTTTTGAAGCACCTCGATCGAATTTTTTTCAACGTTTCTTTGGACCAATCGACACGAGCCTTTTTATGAGCGATTGTCAAATTATGCGGTATCCAACGCGAACAAATCTTTTTGACGGCCAAATGTTCATGCAATATTGAATGTATGCAAGTGGAACTAATGCCCAAACATGCCTCAATCTCACGATAAGTCACATGACGATCTTGCAATATCAGTTCACACACAGCATCAATGTTTTCTGGCACAACAACCAATTGTGGACGGCCTTCACGAAATTCGTTCTGGAGCGAACTACGACCACGATTGATATCGGAAAACCAGCGAAACACAGTGGCCCGGGATGGTGATTCATCACCAAAAGTCGAAGCGAGTTAATCGGCACACTGTTGTTGTGTTAGTCCATGTCGAAAATCAGAAAAAATCATTGCACGAAAATGTTCACAATTTAATTCCATTTTTGGCCGAGATTAATGTTTCAAGTAACTGTAAACAACACAAATAGCGCTCGTATGAAAAAACTTTCTGAGCACGTATACCATTAAAAACGTCAAAATTTACGATGCTGATGTCAGATTTGACGTATCTACACTGGTGTTGCCATATCTCAAAACTTAAGTAGCAACCTTCGTAATACACATTGCTGCCTATGGGGCACATCTAGTACATCTCGAATGTGTCGATTCTCCTCTCACAAGTTCTCAATGTCCATATTTCAACAAAAGAAATATAATATATGTATATAGGCCTTCGTGGCTTTGTTAGTAAGGTGCCTATCTCCTATCCCAAGGGTTGCAGGTTCAAGTAATAGTTGCAGGTTCAAATACCCAATTTTAAAAACAGTTTGTCTGGTTTTCACTTAAGGACTTTTTAAGTTTTTTTCTGGTTGGTTTGACAAGATTGTACTACATACAATAAAAGTGCTGCACAATATAGAGAACAGAATTTAATTTTACAACATAATTACTAATAAGTAAAATAGAGGACTTCAGGAAAATAAAGAAATAAAAAACTACATTTGACTTATCATATATGTGAAAATTTATTAATTTGTCAATACAAATAACAAAACAATTGTTAATACTAAACAAGATTATCAATCTAAGACATGCAAAATAGTCACACATTCATTTTGATCTAAACAAAATGTCACTATCCATTAACAAATCATACAGTTTAAAATGTTTTGATCAAATTTCAAAAATATCACGGGATTTTATTTTATTCTATCACAAAATATTTACAATCGAAAAAGCAAATATGAAAAAAAAATTCATTCCTTGTTATCGAAAAAAAAACTGTATAATTATTTATCAGAACTTACTTTGTAATATAGTTTATATGAAAATTATGCATCTTTGGTTTTGGACTTTTTTGACATAGCTACGCTCATTGAAGTCTGTTCGGACACCCTCGATCAAAACAGCCAATTTTGTAGTCCATTATAATTAAAAATATTTAATACATAATAGTAGCCAAAATCACTTAAAACTATTATCAATCCACACAATTCTATCGCATCAAAAGAGCCCGCCCGAACCATTAACGTTTTATTTAAAATCTAAGCATTTTTAGATTTATAATTGAATCACTCTTAAGTAAATGAAATTTGACAAGAGATGCACTTTAAATTTCTGAATGAATATTGAATTAGAATGAAGTGTTTCGGTGTTGGAAATGAAAAAAGAATTTAGTTTCAGCACTGTGATCATCACAACATGAAGAAATCTATTCTGAAAGAGATTGTGTTTCTAAATAACAATGTCAGAAAAATTAACCTGTTATTTATTCTCAAGATAAAGTAAATTATAACAAAACAATCAGACCTTGCTTAAAAGACAAGAACTTATGTACGAGTAACATCACTTCAAGAGTGTCTATGAAATTTACGGTAGGTAGCTAATATGGACCAGTACAACAATAAATTGAGATGAAAAATCTAAATAAAATGAATCCATAACCCATAAGGAATGCATAACCAACATGAATGACTAACAACTTCACCCAGGAATGGCAGTAAAGTAATTGGAACTCTATTAAACGTAAATACATTCCGGTGTGATTTTTCTAAAATACAGTTATCACCATTTTTAATATACTTTATGACTTCCACAAATCAAAAAAGGAAAACTTAAACTTATTTTAATTTACAGATAAAGTACTTAAATAATTTAATAAAATCCTAACAAGGGTTGATAAACACTTCAACATCACGTTTAAAATTTTGAAGACGATATAAATTCAAAACAAAAAATTGATTTTATATATAATGGTAAAAAAAATCTTTTAGTACAATTTTTATAAATTGAAATTACTTAAATTTTTATATAAGCATTTTAGTAATAAATCGACCAGCACATATTTTGAATATGTCTATTTTGGATACAAACACATACTCGTATTTATACATTTAAAAATATTATGGCCGGTTTTTTTCTCAATTTTTGGTTTCCAAAATGTACAGAAGATATACCGTATTTTACGGACTATAAGACGCACTTTTTTCTTCAAAAAATTGCCTCCAAAATTCAGGCGCGTCTTATACTCGAAATTAATATCAAAAATGTCCAGTGTTTGATTTAAAATTCCCGTCAGTCTTAAAAATGGCCATATATTCGATGCCGCGGGAAACCTATCTCTATCTGGCAACATTGGATTCAACTGGCAGCATGACGATGAAGAGGAAGAAGAAGAAAGTTCAGGTGAAGATTTTCAGGGATTTTAAAGGTCAGTTTGGTTTTATAAACTAAGTATTTTTTTTTAGTCTGGCTTTGCAATCTAATAATAAAAATGGTAAAAATGTTATTTTTTTTTAAAATTGCCTAAAAATTAAGGTGCATCTTATAGTCCGTAGCGTCTTATAGTGCGTAAAATACGGTAGACTGTAATTTAATTTAAAACTTAATAAATCGGTAACATTCCTTAAAACACTAATGAGAAATAAAATATTTGTAATTTGTAAAGTATCAAATAGTATAGAATACATTGGAATATTTCTTTGTATAAAAAATAATATCTAGTTTCTTTCCACTTGGGCATTAGAATTAAGACATATTCTAGAATTTAAAAAAAATGTTTATGTAATTTAAAAGAAAAAAATAACATATAAATTACATCTTCGTATTTTATTGCTTAATTTTCATTTTTACATAATTTTAATCAAAAATACAGGGTGGCGCAGAGCAAACGCATATTTTTTGAATGGCTAGTATTTTGCAAAAAGAGGAAATGCATGTTTTTCATTTAAGAATAACATTGTTTATTTTCAAGATAATTTTTTGATTAATACAGGTAAATGAAGTAATAATATTGTACCTTTAAATTAATTTTGAAAAATAATGTCAGGCAAGTCAGGTGGCGCAGACGCCACCCTGTACAATGTTGGGAACTCTTCTTTTGTTCACCTTATTAACATGATCATACTACGTACTTTAGGCCCATTGCTAGAAAGTCTGGAGAAGCTGGTGATCACGGGGACAGTTGAGGGAAAGTGAGCAAGAGGAAGGTGTCCTAGGAGATGGGCGGATCAAATAAAGGAGTTAAAAGAATCCTCTTTAAGTGCTGCATTCATCATGGTCCAGGGGATGGTCCAGCCTAGAGAGGGATGGAGACAGGTGGTGTGCTAAGTTCGAGACATAGTAGATGAGCACAATACTAAGCATTGAGCACATAATGACTACCTTTTTAACCTGTCTAGTTTTATTATGACTTCAGCAACACACATTCTTTTGGTTTATATTGAAGAGATTTTCTCTGCAATACATCAATAGATTTTCATCCTTACTGGTAAATTAAGTAATTATATTGCACCTTTAAATTAATTGTGAAAAATAGTGGCAGGCAAGTGTTGCCCTTCTTCGCAGGCATATATCTGCAACCTCTCTTGAAAGTTATGCATCACTCTCACAAACATTTCTTCTGGTATTCCTTTGATTTCTTGACGAATAGAAACTTTCAGTAGGCGAAGAAGGGCAACACTTGCCTGACATTATTTTTCACAATTAATTTAAAGGTGCAATATTATTACTTCATTTACCTGTATTCATCAAAAAATTCATTTGAAAATAAACAATGGTACGCTTAAATGAAAAACATGCGTTTCCTATCTTTGCAAAATACTAGCCATTCAAAAAACATGCCTTTCCTCTGCGCCACCCTGTATTATGAAATAAAGAAAAATAAATGAAGCTTAAAAAATATTTCTAGAATGTATTCACATGAGTTTTGACTAATGCAAATGCAATTGAAAAATTTATAACTATACATAGAGAAATGAAAAAATCCTCAGTCTCAAATAATCCAAATATATAGATTATCCCCAATTTAAAGCGAATTTGAAAAATCCTCATCTTCCCCCTATACTTTGCATCAGGATCACACGAATGCTATGAAATGTCTCCATTCAGATCAGTCCACAGTCCGGCACTCCATGTCCTTTCATGTCAGGCTGAATTATTGCTGAATATTTAAAAATAAATTAATTGCCCTCGTAATTCTATAATTAAAGCCTTTACAAAAAATTAAAACCATAAATAATAACAAATAATCATAAGTGGGACACAAAATATCATACAATAGGTTCGCATGATTGTTCCTTTTGCAGTCAATCATTTCAATAAAAACCACATCACCAATTGAAATTCTAAATGGACACAAGAATTAACAGTGTAAGCATACATACTTCAGGAAAAAGTGTATCTTGATATACGTTATGATCTCTTTGAAGTAGAAATCTGTTAAATCTGGGTATAATATAATCGAGGTTTTACTTTACATCAATTATAAAACTCAAAATTTTTAATTCTAAAATTAGCATGAATTGAAAACTTTCATTATTTTATTCTCAAAATGAGGATAATAACTGTATTAGATAACTATATTACATAATAACTGTATTAGATAATAAATATTAGTTGTATTAGATAATATAAAAAAATTTAGGTTTATAAAATTACTATAGTTCAGAAATTCTAGGATGAGTCCTGTGACAGCTCACAAATTTGCCCCAATACAACCTTGTAACGATGTTCAGTAATTTTAATTGTTTTATCAACTTTAATATAAGCCTCAATTCTAATAAATAGCAAGTTATTTAGGTAAATACATTACATAATGTTGTATTGGGGCAAAGTTGTGAGATGTCACAGGACTCATCCTAGAATTTCCGAACTATAGATAAAAATATGCATATAATGGAATGTTTACAAAAAAAGGGAATTCTTTTTTTTAATGTGGTTTGACACACAATGGTTTGACTTTGCGATCCATTCTATATATGAACATTAATTAATTATGCAAACAAATTGTATGCATAAAATCGCTTCTACTACTTCATCATAAAATCGTTTCTACTAATTCATTATAAAATCGCTTCTACTAATTCATTCATTCATACTAATTCATCAAACTCCTGAAGAACTACCACTAGGAAGATTTAAAAAAAAAATATTGTAGATACACAAACACCTTTACCACTCATAATTAATTTGAAATTATTGTATGCACAACCATTGGATCTATTCCAGGTTCCCACCCAAGTATGTACTCGTATTAGAAAATCATAGGCCACCTCTTATTTCAATATATAGCGCATTCTTTTATCCGGCTTTATTAGAAATTAACTCAATTCTTATAAAAAAACTTGCCACATTTTATAGCCTCAGGTTACTATTTTTTTAAGTCAAGTTTTCAGGTTTGTAAAAAAATAATACTTTAATATCAATTAATTAATGAGTGTAACAAACCTTGCTAAAGGGGTTTTTCGAATACGTAGTAATATCAGAATATTTAATTATATTTATATAGCAAAATATATTATACATAGTTTTGAATAATGTGAAGAAAATTGGTTTTCTAAATTATTCCAAAGAGCAAAGAAATGTATAGCACTTAAGGCTGGATTTCACTTACCATGGTCATACCACTCGAGCTTTGTACACTAACTCCATAATGATCAATCAATTATCAAAAAATACTGCAGACAGACAATCTCACAATAAGACTTGACACAGTGTAAATTTTCTATATGCAAATTCTGTTGTACCATGGGCATGCTAAGGTTAGCACATGGTCGATCCAAATGCAGCTCACGAGCAGTTTGCGGTATGACTGTGGTCAAATATCGATTAAATCTAATAAACTTATTCTATTCAGAAACTGTAAAATAATGAAGAGAGATTGGTATCAACATTTACTTAAAATCTTTACAAGCCATGAAAATGAAGTAACTACATCAAGCCATTTTTCAGATGAGCCATTAAAAACTTTTGAGTATTCCAAAATTTGATAACTTTAAAAACTAATTTTGAATAGTTAGGTTCACGATTTCCTTATTATCTATATCCCCTTTGATTCATAGCAATCAAAGTTATGTCGATGATAAAGTTGACGCACAATATTATTTTCCCTAATTGTGACTAAAATATGACATACCACTTTATTTACAGTTAGTACAGAAATAATGTGGAGGCAAATATTTAGCTTTAGGCCTTTTTATATGAATTATGGCCAGACTGCTCAAACGCCTTCTTAGAAAAATATCACAAAACATTAATAAAAAAAACAGCAAATGTTACAGAAACAAAGGAATATTTAGCTTTAGAGTATAAACAATTGGACTATAATATACATGGCACTGTTTAACATACTGTATCTATAATTAATTTGTGATAAGTTCACGAAAATTACAAACTAATTTATTTCTGTACATTTCATAAGGGCCTTAAGAAGTATGAAATGAAATTATTACATTTAATAATTGTTTTTAAAAAAGTACAATTTATCTAGATTTTAGTGTTGGTATTAAAATAAAATCTCTGTTACCTGTAATGCAATAGTCAGTGTTATTTAAATTCATTTTAAGGCACATTAAATAAAATAAAACCAAGAATGTCTAAACTATAAAAAATAAAATATGTTAAACACTTTTTTCTCTTTTGTATTTACCACTGTTTTATTTTTGTGAATTCACAACCGGTTTCAAAGACGTCCGTCTTCCTCGTCAGGTGGAAATTAGCTGACTAGGAAGACGGAGGTCTTTCAAACAGGTTGTGAACTCACAAAAATAAAATAGTGGTGAACACAAAATAAAAATTAAGTGTTTTATTTATTATATTAAAAATTAATAAACATCACACCACAAAGTGAAACAAACATCTTTTTCAAGATTCTATATATAAAAAATTTGTTTAACACATTCAATGCTAACAACGCGCCTAGTGCGTTCTTCTTCGCAACCATCGGGTGCTAACAACGCGCCTGACGCGTTTTCGTATGCAAACCAAAGATACTATTACCGCTCCTAGTGTGTTGAAATTGTATACATATACTCAATTCCTAGCAACGCATGGATGATTAGTTTATTAGTATTAGCACACACAAATATTCACCAGTGTTCAAATATACTTCGAGCGGAACGCGTGTATGTCAAGTGATTTTTTTTTTATTTTAATAATTAGTCAGCCACACGTGAATTACCTTAATAATTTGATCGCATTGAATGTGTGCTTGAATTCATTTAAATAATAAAGAAACATATAATTAAAATGTAATTTATTGAATGCCCGATAAAATGACTGGTATTAAAATAATAATTGTTTTATCATAAAAATAAAACATAATAAAATAATCTACAAATTTAAAATTATTTAAAAAGTGCATTTTAAAGAAAAATAAAAAATATATGTTAACTCGAATGATTTTAAGAAAAGTTTTTGAGAATATTAGAGAAGGTAAAGGATATATTAAGAAGAAAATTTGCTTTTCCAGACATAAAACACTTGAAGATGTAACACTATGAGAAAGATCATCCATCTGTCATTGATAATGCTGAGCTGTGTGTTTCTGTTGAGAACAATTCTAGGAAAATATGTCAAGAATTTTCTCAAATGTATAATATAAGCATCGAAACTATTTGTTTACATTTGCGTCAACTTGGAAAGACATGAAAACTTAGCCAGCATATTCCCGGACATTTCTCCGAGTGACTTCCACAATTTTTAGCACTGAATAAAATAGACAGTTCCAAAATAAAGAAAAGATTTAAGCAGAAGTCTCAGTTTTTTTATGTAAAAGAAAAAAAGTTTAAAAGAGGAATTTAAAAAGTTCTATTAAGTTGGGAAAGAATTGAGGTTATTTTTTCGATGAAAAAAACATTTTGAGTAAATTTAATTTTGATTATAAAAAAATCGCACAATATTTTTTGGTTACCCAATAAAAACAAGAATAAATTATATTTCTTTCAAAGTACCTGATGTAAGCTTCAATATAGAAGGTAAAAATATGTGTTGTAGTAATAAAGTATAATTTGTGGAATAGCTTTAGATGCACTTAAATAATATAATATATCTTGTTGTCGAACATTATATGTCTATATATCAGTTATAAATTAAAAGAATGTATTCTCATAAACATAATTAATCTGAAGCTGTTCACTCCACACCATTCTGATAAGTAAAACAGGGCAATGGTCAAAAAACTAGTCATAATATTTATTTCTGTTTAATCAGGACTATTAATACTTATTACAAACTGTAAAACATTCCTATTACAGTTGAATTTTTCGAGATCTGACAACACAAATACAAAAAGATGTATTGACTTAAATGGTGACAAAAAAAGATATTAAATTTTTAAAAAAGCTTTATTGATAAATCACTTTTTTCGATTTTACCTAAATATATGTTTATACAATTTTTATTGAAAATGGAGTCAATAATATTAAAGTCCTTATTGCAGACCAGATTAGTTTAACATACAAATGTATGTAGTCAGAATAACGCTGTAACTAAATCCAGTATATTGTCAAAAAATATGAATATATACATAAATACAGAAAAACTTCTATGGATATAAAAATAGTTTTAACAAACCTATATAGAGGCTGTTTTTTTTTTTCTGAAAACACAAGATGATTTCAGTGTGACAAATAATAAAAAAAATTGTCGCTTTTTAATAAAAGCTATATCGTCTGTCTGTCTTCACTGACGGTCAGAATCAGACATCAATCTGGTGGAGTATGAGAGAATTTCTGAATAATTTAAGGATAATTTGATTTGTACTAAGGGTGGAGGCTGGAACTTGCCACCATTCCAATATAAACATTACATCTCTCCATAATGTAGGAAGAAAAAAATACTGGCAGTAAGGATTATTGTTTCCATTTGATAAAGTTTTAACAAAAACATAACACTTCTATCAATGTCCCACAAAACAAATAAATTGAAAATAGTTTCATGAATTGTGAACTCCTGAAAACAGGATTATCAATGAATAAAAGTAACATTAGAACTTCGGCTAAATAAGTTTGCAAATGGACTGAATTACAAATATGAAAGAATACTAATGTAAGAATGAATATTTTCATTGTATCATGTTGCCTCCCTGTACGTCAAGAAACTGAACCGGTAATGGGCGTAGTAATTATTTTTACGGCACTTTTATTCATTTTTATGTCCTGTGATTGAATTAAATAACATTTTAATACATTTCAATACGCCTTGAATTGTGTTTGCCCTTGTCTCTAAATATACAGGGATCATACTCTATGGCACCCCTTAATGTCATTACTTGAAACTCTTACCTAGTGTGTTAAGCGGGTAAAAAACTCTGATTGCAAGGCACTTTAAGTAGCAGTACAGCTAAAGTCTCATGTTTAACAATTTTACATCCATCATACAAAATATTAGGCTAATTTTACAGCTCAAACTAAACCGAAGGATCAATATTATTTATTTAATAACAACAATAATAATAATAAGTTTGCAGGAAGTATTTTTCTCAAAACTGTAATAGATACACATAAAAATCATTTTTAATAAGTGCCAAGCATGTTTTCATTAAGTGTTAAAATCAATTTTATAAAGTAGTCAAATAAATCAATCCTAGGCGATGCTGCCTTTTTATAAATTAAAATAATAATTAGAATGCATATTTTTTAGTTAAATCACTGTTTTTTCTATATATTCTAAACATATGACTTTCATATTAAAACTTTATAAGAGCTGTAAATTAAAATTTATGATTTATTTAATAATATTACAACATATGGGGATTTTATGACATTTACTATCTATGCGTAGAAAAATACCTAATTTTATTTTGACATCTAAATCAATAATAATCCCAAAATGAATCAACATCAAAATTAAAAAGTTATTGACAAATTTGAACAAAAAATTAATAAAAGCCTTTTTACTAAAATTTGTTCCAATAATTTAAAAAGAATCAAACGAGTTTCACGAATTCTTGTCAAAATAAGGATTTATGTATGTGTGTGTATTGAAATTTACGTTAAAATTTTTAAATCCAATCCAATTTTAGTTTCGTATAAAGTATTTACAAACAACACTTTTAAAAAAAAATTAATGTGCAAACAAATATTTTAAACACTGAGACTTAAAAAATTTAACATTTGAACTGTAATTAAAATATCAACAAATGGGTAGTCTCTAAATTTCATTATATTTCTTTCAACTCAAATAAACGGTTGAATATAAAAAAAAATCCACAATACAAGATTATATTGAAATCAAAAACATGAAAAGTAAATAAGCTTCTTTACTAACATGTTATTACACAATTACATTTATTATTTGAAGTATTCAACTACCCTGTGTTTTAAAAAAAAAAAAGAGAATTTGAGATATAAATAGCTAAACAAAAATGTTAACTTAAAAAACCCCTGAACCAAGTGATGAATAGCAAATAATAACGGTCAAACCAAAGAAAATCCTTCAGTCTGTTGAATGGCTTGGAGCAATTTATATCTGAGCTTTTCCTTAGTAGAGTACCTAGGTAGGTCCAGAAGATTAAAGCAAGTGTGGGCGACGGGCAGGAACTTGTCATCAGTTGTTGGCTGAATTGTTATCTGAAATAGAAAAACACTAATTATAGAAAAAGATCACCACACAGTTAAAGACTTGGAAACAAATATAAAATGGGTTAAGAATAGTGTTGCTCGGAATTTATATTTTCTATTCAATTCATTTAATGAAAAAAAATTCTCAAAATTTAAATTACAACATGTTCACAGTAAGCTTTGTGCATACGTACACAACACCATTACTAATAGATACATTGTGATTATTGACAAAGATTTAAAGGTATTTCCAAGATCTTTTTAAATTTATGATAATTCTGTTACTTTTCAAAACGTTCGAAAGTTTTTGATGTTGCTTTTAATCAAGGGAATTTATATGTGAATGCCATAAAAGCCTGGATAATAATAGCTCACAAAAAACTTAGTGTGAATGTATTAAATTTAAAATGAATTATTGAAATATATTCCCTTAAATCATACTTTCCCTTATTTTACATTTTCATTTAGAACATGTATTAGGTGTTAACATAAGTTGTGTCTGTTTTTTTTTCAATTTATAAATGAGCACCAAAAGTAAAACAAAATGGTAAATGTTATACGTCATTCGAAAGAAAATTATCTGCTATACAAGATATTGTGTTTGTTTTTACCTTACATATAATATTTTATTTGATTAGAAGCCTTCAAAATGGAATGTCATGTAGGCGAAAGTGAGCATTTTCGACACCTCCTTCTGTTCGCGTTCAATCGAGGGAATAAAGCTGCCAAAGCTGCTCGCAATATTTGCGAAGTGTACGGTGAAGATACTATGAATGTAAGGACAGCTCGTCGATGGTTTTCCTTAAATAATGATGTCAAATTGCGGACATGGTTGGACGAATTCCTCGAGTCAAGACCAGATGGTTTTTATCGCACAGGCATTGAAAAACTTGTAGAACATTGGCAAGAAGTTGTAAATAATGAAGGAGAATACATTATTGACTAGTGTTGTAAAATAATGAAGGAGAATACATTATTGACTAATTTGTTATAATTTTTTTTGTTGTGTCCTCTTGTTCTCTTCATTTGGAAAAAAAACGGACACAATTTATGTTAACACCCAATACTTGAAACTGTTCCAGGTAACACTTCTACTTAAAAATGCAAGAGTCAATATTTTACAAATAACTCACAGTTATGGCTTTCATTCCTTGAATAGGTATCCTATCACTGCCAGTGAGGAACAGCAAGAAGTTTCTCTTGTCCTTCTCTGACAGGGAATGCAGCACTTCCCAGAAAGCCCTTATGTTGGTATCCGAGGCAGTGTAGCCCCCACGATACTGAGCGGCAGTCTCCAGAGCTTCCCAGTCGTACTTTTCATTTCCCACGACCACTGCCATTAATTCATGTGGTTCAAACAACTTCAAAACTCGTCCACCACATACCTGAATTAAAAAAAAGTCAAAGTCTCAATACTAAAACAATATAGTACTAAATTTTGAAGACATACATGCACTAAGAATAATTGAAGAGTAAAACTCATAAACCACTCAAGAGCCAAAAAATATGTAAAGAGTTATAAGAAAAAAACTGTGCGGTATTTGAGTAAACTGCTTGTGGAGATGTGCCCAGTGACATCTTTGGTTGTAAAACAGAATCACTTTTAGTTTGAATTCACATATATGCCATTTATGGGTATATTGTCGCTTGTTGATTAGACTGTTTTTCCATAAAAAAAAATCAAAACACGGTTGTTATGTGGTTTATGAGTTTTATTCTTCAATTGATGGTGTGTCAATATGTTAAAGAAGAAACAACATGCTACACGTATTGACGATAAAGCGCATGCGACTCGGGGAGTCAAAATCCGCATGCGACAATGTTAAACTTTGTGGCACATAGTCACACACCTAGGAACAGGCAACACTAGGAAACATGTCACATGCCTCATGTCGTTCAGCGTTGCCTTAGTTGAATTGCGCCTTTAGAAGCATCTTAGAAAAAAGTAGCTTGTTTGGTGTAGCAAAAGAAATATTTGTTTATTTGGGAACTATATATTATATTACTTGAAATGCAGTTTTTTTGATAAAAACAATTAAAAATGGATGAAAAACTCTCACTGATAATGCAAGCTTGCATGGAAAAACTCATATATGGTTGTATTAACAAATACAGATGTCAAATTTTATTAAATGTTATGTCATAAACTAAAACGCACACAAAGGAGTAATTTGATGCTGATTCAAAATTTGATTATCCATATTAACTTTGAAAATGATTGCTAATTTCTGGCTTTATTTTGTAAAAGAGGAAAAAACCACGAAATGAACCTATTGAGAAACTCACCTTGTAAAAACCATTATAAAATGCTTCAAACTTTGTCCCGATTGATTTGTTGAATATAAAATCTACATATAGATCCACGTATTCCTGCTTATTCTCTTTGGTAACAAGTATATTGGCTCCATCTTCTTTCAGAGCGTGATTCCGTATTTCCCCGTAAACCTCTCGAGAAAGCTCAAAGTTAAGGCAAAACACCTGGAAATTACAAAAATTTTGGCATTATTGAGCAGATTTATTTGAAAATATAATTCATTGTGTTTAGACAATTTAACATCATATTTAGTCAATTTCAATCTACTGGAGATGTCTTTTTTTTTCCGGGTTACAATCCTAGGATTGGTCTGCACCAATCACTCGATCCCTCCACTCATATCTGTCATCCGCCAGTCTCTTCATCTCCTGGTAGCTGCCACAGCGCACATCCCGGATCACCCGGCCCAAGTAGCTATATCTAGGGCGACGATGGTAAGGAGCATGCCTGGGTGCCTGATTTTATGGCCTATCCAACTGGATCGTTGTTGGGCAACTCTATTTAGGAGTTGCCTTGTTTCTCCGACCCCGCTCAGTACCTCATCGTTTCGGATGTGATCTGACCAATGGATCCTGGCCATGCGCCTGTAGCACCACATCTCAAAGGTAGCCAGACGCCCGGACTCGCTCTGGCTGATGGTCCACGTTTCGCAGCCATACAACAGCACACTCCAGACAAGAGTTTTCACTAAATTCTTCCTAACATTGATATCAATGTTAGGAGATTCAAATATCTTGGATTTCTTGTTAAAAGCAACTCTTGCCTGTTGGACCCTACTTATTATTTCTGCCTTTGATCGGCCATCTTGGGATACTCTGCTGCCTAAGTAAACAAATTCCCTCACTTAGATGATGGAGATGACTATTTCTTATCAACTGAATTCTTTATGTAATAAGTTCATAGCAAATAAAAATTATTAAATATTGAAATTTTCGTAAAAACCGACAGTCTTTGAGGCCTAGTAAATTATATTAGGTAAAGCGGAAAGTAATGACAATTTTTTTTGATGCGACAAAAAATGGATTTAAACAAAAACTGTACAATATTATTCCGTTAAATAATTACCGTTGTTACCGATGATCTTCCTCCACAGAATAGGCAGTTTTTAAATACCTTATTCGTATAATTCTGGCGGTTTTTCGGTAAAATATGACTCCAAGTGATTTTGGACTAGTTCAAAATTCGTAGATTTTTTGTCTCGAAGGGAATGTTCCATCGACCTAAAAATACGGTAATCCAAAGGTGCAATATCAGGTGAATATGGTGGATGCTGCAGAACTTCTAAATCTAGCTCTCTTATTTTGTCCTGCGTAATCCTTGCTGCGTGTGGTCTTACATTATCATGTTGTAGAATTCTTCTCTGATTCTTTACTAAAACTGCTCATTTTTTAAGCAGTTCTGCCTTTAATCTTTCGATTTGGGCACAATACACATCTGCTGTAACAGTCTGACCAGATTTTAGTAATTTATAATGAATAACTTCCAAAATATCCAACTTCCAAAATATCCAAGAGTCAATATCGGCTGAGGGGTAGACACAGCTACCTGATTTGTCGAAAACCAATGTTTTTTGTTTTTTTTTCTCCTCGGATTGGTGTAAAGGACCCACTTCTCATCCCCAGTAATAAATTTTCTAAGAAATGGATCAGTTTCATATCTGAAGAGTGAAGATGAACAGATTGTTATTCATTGTTCCATGGCCGTTGAAGAAAGTTCGTGCGGCTCCCAATTTCCTTGTCTATTTTGTTTTCCGAGCCTTTTCAAATAGTTCTTCACTGTTGTTCATGGACAACCGATATCTTGTGACAATTCCTTGATGGTTTTACGCGGATCGGACCTCACTAATGAATTTAAAGTGTCATCATGGATTTTAAGAGGTCTTCCTATTTTTGGTTTGTCCTTCGATTCCCTTTCATAACTTTCAATTTTTTGAAACCATCTTTGGCACTTCCGAGAATTCAAGATGTCTCTATAAATATCGCAGATGGTCTGGGTAGCTTATTTTGACTTCAATCCTTTATCGAATAAAAACAGCATAAAATACCGCAAATTTGTCTCTTCAATCTCTGGCTTTTGCAGTTTTGTACTTTACCAAAACCAAAAAAAAACATCAAAACAGAAAGGATATTAATCGAGCTTCAAAACGATACCAACCACGACGTATTAACCCAACGGTAACTGGTGGCAAACTGGTTTCAACGTGACGCCTAATGAAAATTGTCATTACTTTCCGCTTTACCTATTATAAAGGTTTCTCATGACTGCTAGACACCTTCCGAAAATTGCGTACAACATTTCAAATATTACATTATTGTAGAGCACAGGCTAAAATTTATATTTTTATTACATTCACAATCAATGAGGACCTCATAACGAAATGCCACATTGCAATGGTAGCAGCGCTAAACTGTTTGGTGGTGGACTAACGTTGACGGGATGAAGAACTAACGGAACCATCTAGAAAACTAGCACAATGTATTCTGAGAATCGGATAGCTAAGCAACTTCTCTCAACATTCTGTCAACATTATTTTGCTTTACAATCCCAATCCTCCACCATAAATTTTCAGAACACGGAAATTCTCTGTGATAAAACTATGAGCCTTAGCATGCCAATAAATCACACCACTTTTTACACGTTTTCATTTGCAGTTAACGTGACGTGACTGTGGAACGAACTTCAAGCTTTATCAGATATGCACCATCCTTATTTACGTTTAAGAGAGAGAATTGAAAAAAGGTTACAGAATATACATTCATAATATTTTCCTTTGATTTCCTTCCTTATTCTAAAACGAATTCCTTTCCTCTAGTTCTATCATTATTGATATATATTGGGTGTTAACATAAGTTGTGTCCGTTTTGTTCCAATGTAAAAATGAGCACCAAAAGTAAAACAAAATAGTAAATGTTATACGTCATTCGAAAGAAAATTTTCTGCTTTACAAGAAATTGTGTTTGCTTTTACGTTACATATATTATTTTATTTGATTACAAGCCTTCAAAATGGTCTTCATCGAAGTCCACTGGTCATCCGGAACGCTCCATGTCTTTCAGGTCAAAATTACCGTCTTTGAAACGCAAAAACCATCGACGAGCTGTCCTTTCATTCATAGCATCTTCACCGTACACTTCACAAACATCAGGAGCAGCTTTGGCAGCTTTATTCCTTCGATTGAACGCGAACAGAAGGAGGTGTCGAAAATGCTCACTTTCGTCTACTTGCTATTCCATTTTGAAGGCTTGTAATCAAATAAAATAATATATGTAACGTAAAAGCAAACGCAATATTAAGATATTGCGTTTGCTTTTACGTTACATATATTATTTATTACGTTACATATATTAATTACATATATTACTCTATAAGTAGAGCAGAAAATTTTCTTTCGAATGATGTATAACCTTTACCATTTTGTTTTACTTTTGGTGCTCATTTTTAAATTGGAAAAAAACGGACACAACTTATGTTAACACCCAATATTAGTCATTTGTTTGGTTTTTTTACTCAAAATTTAATTTAAAGTGGAACAGTTTAAGGTGTCAAAGATGAGCTGGTTGGTATAGCAATAATCCCGCCAGATGTAAAGTGCTTAACCATGTACACAAAACAATGAAAAATAAAATAAAAAAAGATTCTAAAATCGAATGGAGAATCGGCCACTTTCAAAATGTGGAGTGGCATCCCCACATAACTACAACTTCAATAATGTATCTGATTACGAGCATATCATCTACCATATAATTAGCGCTCGTACCCTTGTCTGAGACATTCAAACAGAAATCCAAATTTTTCTTCATAGCTTCTTTCTTTGGTACTCAGAAAAAAAATCTGTTGGAGTGTACTGACATAAAGAATAAATTCTATTACGATTGTATCACTGTAAAAAATTAAATACATACATCTTCAACATCATTTCCATCGTATTCTAAAAGACTTTTGAGCGAATTGGCTAACACCGGACAAAGGTCTGCCAGATCCTCCAGAGTGACTTGGGTTTTGAGCAGCTTCTTGTACAGAGCCAACGGAAAAGGGACGTTAATTATAGTAAAGTTGTATATTGCCAGGCCGCATATAACACCTGAAAACAGTTTACAAACTTCATTAACTATATTATTATTACAGGCAGGCAGCATGAATGCTGTTCATATATAAATCAACAAGTTTAACTATTGTAAGTTCATTGAAGAAAAAAGTGAGGGAAAAATAAAAAATCACTAAAAGAAAAAACAAATTAAAGAGGACAGCACTAAAACAACACTTCTTGGTTTGTGTGTAATTCTGAATTAAATAGAAACATTTAATGAAGAGGACTTCCTAATTAGGAATAAAAGGATAGTTCGAAAAGTTTGGTAAATTTCCATGAGATAGCGCCACAATTCATAAAGTAACTGCTGGAACGTATCATTTCTCACGTGACCTTTGTCAAAATTTTAACTAGATTCTTTAACGTTTGATGGTCATCTAAATCAATCACTTTAACATTTACCATGCATGGGGTGCCGGATGGACGGCGTCCACCAGGGAGACCCCCGAAACGATGGAGAGATAGCTGGAGCTCAGCATCACAGGAGGACAATCCTGCAGTAACAGACTCTTGAGTCTATAGAAAGTCTAAGAAGAAGAAGATTTACCATGGAAAAAAACTAGTTCCGTGGCATCATAAAGAATTTTTATTTGAAGAAGTTAACCACCGTGCAAATCAAAACCGAGTTGGATGAAATTCACGGGGACTTTGCACCAGAGTTGAAGACTGTTTATTTCTGGATAAATGAGTTTAAACATGGTTGTATATGCATCGAAGATAAATTACGCTCTGGATGCCCAATTGCATACAACATGAAGCAAATCATTGTAAAAATCAATAGAAGACCACCGAGTGCATGTGCGCGAGATTTTTGCATTGATTCATGACTGTGGATCATATGATTGATTGACTACTTGAAAAAGTGCAAGACAAAAACGAGAGCTGTTCTCATCAGCATGTGGCATTATTGGACCTTTTTAAAGATGAATTGAAGGAAAACGGCCAAGATCAAAAACAACCAGCAAAAAAGTGCTCTTCCGCCAGAACACGACGTCCCACAAATTGACCGCCGCAATGGCAAAATTGCACAAATCGAGCTTCGAATTGGTTCCTCATCCACCATACTCCCCGGACTTGGCCCCACATAACTTCTTCCTGTTCCAGAAATTCAAAAATTGGAAGAAATTTTCGTTGAATAGGATGTCATTACCGCAGTAAATGACTATTTTGCAGAATTTTGACAAAATTTATTTTATTGATGAGATGAAAAATTGGAAAATCGCTGGACCAAGTATGTTGCCCTCAAAAGAGAATGTTGAAAAATAAAAAAGTTTTTTCCAAAAAAAAATATTTTACTTGCTCTTTTACCAAACTTTTCAAACTACCCTTATACTTAATTATATTATGCCTAATTTACTAATACATATCAGTAATAAATTGATTTGTCAGCTTAATTGTTTAAAATTAACATACATACCATCATAGTTTGGTTTCTAACTGTGGACCAAAACAAATATTTTGTTAATGCAAAAAAAATGTGAATTCATAGCTAAACTGAAGTAACCTGATAATTCAGAGGCAGTCGAGTAAAACTGCTGTTGAAAAAACAGCTCCAGAAAAGACATAACATTTGATTAGCCTATACCCTACCCAAAATTAGTGTTCAAAAAATGTTCATAAGTATTCATTCGTTGTTATTAAAAATTCATCTTTTTTGATTTCATCTTTCTTATATTTCAGGTATGAAAGTTAACCATTTAAATTTAAATAAGCTCTCACACCATCAAACCTAGGCTTTTAACAAGTGTATTATTATTTCAATATCATAACTTTTAACAAGCGTTAGTGTTTTCTGGACATCAACAGCATCCCTCAACTCAAAAGTCACGCCACGCCACTGATATCTATCAGTGTAATATATTGAAAGTTGTGTAGAAGAAAAAATATATTATAGACTTTAATTGCTGGTCATATTCAAGACCATTTTATAACACTTGTTAACCCGTCATTTGTATCAACATATTAAAAAAAAATATATGTAAATTGAATAATTTGATAATTGCATTATGTAAAAATAACATACCAATAAGGAGATACATATCCTCTTCCTCGAAGGAATCTTCGGCAAACCACGCAACTCTAGTATCTGGATAATGACGGAACATGCCATATTTCGGATCTAATATCTCACGGAGCAAAAGCATGAAAAACTCTTTGCGCACTCCACCCGCATCTTCCGCTTCCTCTCCGTAAAATTTAACCTGTTAACAGTTATTAAACAATTCAATATTAAAAATACTTCTGCCATGAGAAAAATCAGTATGGCAAAATTAAGTGAGAGAAAAAGAGATTTTATTTTACAGGAGTTGTACTTTTGAATGAATCTACTAAAATTAAACCAAGACAGTCGATAAACAAATAAAATTAGTATAAGAAAATTTTCAACAAAACATACGGTTGTAACATATTGTTTATGTCCCGTTTTCTCCGCTTAGCATAACACCGCATTTTCAACCCATTATCAAGTTCATAGACGCAAATATGTTATTTGAAAGATGATATTTTCAGTCAATTTAAAAAAAAATGTGGTTTGTGAGCTCTATAATTTTTAGTGCAATTTTTAACATGCCAGAAAATAAATAACATTTTCGTCATATTATACTGTTTTTACTTCCGAAAAGACAAAATCGCAAAACTTGTGAAAAAAATTGTGCTATATATGGAGACGATGATTTAGATAATTCAGAAAATGGTTACAGAGATTTTAGGTAAAATATGCATCTCACGCCAGATGGCCTGTCATCACACCATGATTGACAGCAACCACCATTTGATGACACATAAGATTGGGCGGGTACTAAAAATTACTGCCACTATTGTTTCGCGACATTAATGGTCAACAAGCTAGTTACTTGAATGCCACCTCAATTGAATGAAAAAAACATTTGACTGATTTTCTGCTTGCAACTTGCAACTTAAACAAAAATGAGATTTTTTTCAAACGAGTCATCAGCGGCGATGAAAAGTGGATTATTTACAACAATGTCAGTCAAAAAAAGATCATGGTCACAGCGGGATAAGCCAGTGCATACAATAAGAATAGCTCAAATGCACCCGAAGGTCATGCTGTGTATCTGGTGGGATTGAAAGGGTATCGTGCACTAAGAGCTGTTGCCACCAAACCAAACTAGTAACTCCAATAAGTACCGCTCACAATTAGCCAAAATGAAACAAGCAAGCAACAAGAAGCCAGGGTTGGGCAGTAGAAAAACAACATTATTTGTAAAAAATTAAATTCAGGAAATGAAAACATTAGTTTGATAAATTGAGAGGGATTTATATTTATTTTTTGTGGAGCCATTTAATAACTAAATATCAGTCTATGATTTATAGAAATAATTTATCTAATATATTTTAAATCATGCAGGTACATTCATGTTTTGATTTTAAATCATGCAGGTACATTCATATTTTGATTTTAAATCATGCAGGTACATTCATGTTTTGATTTTAAAGTTTGATTGAAAATATATAACAATCAGATTAGAATTTTATTAGATTTTTAATTAAATTACCTTAAGTGGTTTCTTTAAATCACTGGTTCCATAATTGCCTAATTCTCGAAGAGTATCTGATACAATATGCTCTCGTGAGACACTGAGCGTGACAAACTGCTGCACCCCGTGCCTCCCTCGGAAAAACAGTTCCGAGAGAGCCTGTGTAGCCGCCTGATTCATCGCCGCATGCATCTGTATGGCCTGGTCAACTTCCAGCAGAGTCGTCTTGCACAGCACGTCAAACAAGAAGGGATAATTGCAGAGGTAAAAATTATTTGCCTGTAAAAGAAAAACAAAAAATGAAATATTCGAAATATTGGAAAATTTGAATAATCTGCGGTAATCTTAATTCTGAACTGGAAGCATTCGAAATGTGGATGCACCGGAGAATGCTACGGATACCCTGGACGGATATGGTCAGCAACACAAGGGTTCTTCAAAGAGCCAAAGTTGACAGAGAGTTTGCAGACTAATATTAAAATCCGAAAGGTGTCCTACTTGGGTCATGTACTTAGAGGAGCAAAGTACAAATTACTCCACCTGATCATCCAAGGCAAAATAGAAGGCCGAAGAGGTGTTGGCAGGAGGCAAATCTTCTGGCTCTGCAATATACGTGATTGGACTGGCCATAAGAGGCGTTGGGATTCTTTTTCGGGCTGCCGGGGACAAAGATGTCTCCTCGCAGGTGATATTCAACGTTGGGGGGACCTGACATGACACTGGGAAGAATCTTAATTCAATGTGTGGGTCACAATGACAGGAAGTGACATTTAATTGAGATATCGCTTTCTACGTAGTATTTCACAGTTTCAAGATCACTAGCATTATACGAATAACTGCTAATTCTCTACGGCCCACAGTTTGTAGAAATGGTTTAGTTTTGGATATCAGTATAGGATGAATATTCTTTGTTTAGTGCTGAAGCAAAGCAAATTCTGGTTGCATTTGTGACACTTACCTCGACTTATGAAACTAGATTTTCGACAGTAGCTACAAAATTGATCAAAACTCAACATAGATCAGGAAATGAGGGTAGCTGTGTCTTGTTTGATTCCAAGATTTGAGATATTATATAGTGACTCACCTATCCCAATAATTGAAGTTTTTTTAGGGTGTCGTGAAAAAAAACTTTAAATATTAAGGACAGAAAAAGTTTGAAAAACCCTCTTATAGACAATAAGTAATGTAATTAGAAGAATGATACCTTGTGCCGCTGGGATATGGTCGGGATACACTAGAGGAGTGGTCAAGGAATCTCTGATGATTGTTAATGTCAGATTGTTCAGATTGTTTATGTGCTTTTAATGTTTCAAACTTTTAATTTTATATTCCTGTTTTTTTTATCATAAATAATTGTAGTTTTTGTAACTGTAAGAGAGATCATATCCAAAATATGAAACATTTTCTTTCTTTTGTAGAAATAAAATTACAATCATTATTTTTTTTAATAATCTAGAAATGTATTAGGTGTTAACATAAGTTGTGTCCGTTTTTTTCCAAATTTAAAAATGAGCATCAAAAGTAAAACAAAATGGTAAAAGTTATACGTCATTCGAAAAAAAAATTCTGCTGTACAAGATATTGTGATTGCTTTTACGTTACATATATTATTTTATTTGATTACAAGCCTTCAAAATGGAATGTCAAGTAGACGAAAGTGAGCATTTTCGACACCTCCTTCTGTTCACGTTCAATCGAGGGAATAAAGCTGCCAAAGCTGCTCGCGATATTTGCGAAGTGTACGGTGAAGATGCTATGAATGAAAGGACAGCTCGTCGATGGTTTTTTCTTCAATAATGACGTTGAATTGCGGACATGGTTGGACGAATTCCTTGAGTCAAGACCGGATGGTTTTTATCGCAGTCATTGAAAAACTTGTAGAACGTTGGCAAGAAGTTGTAAATAATGAAGGAGAATACATTATTGACTAATTTGTTGTCATTTTTTTTCTTGTGTCCTCTTGTTCTCTTCATTTGGAAAAAAACGGACACAACTTATGTTAACACCCAATATTTGCGATTTCCCTCAATACACTTTGAAGATTATAAAAAATGTAATTTGAGTATGTAAAGTTTATAAGATATTTTTTCCATAAATTCAAGCATGAAACCATATTTTTGAGTTTATCTTTTTAATCTAGAAAAAACTAGTATTTTATTCTCGATGTTTACATACAAATACGAGGCATATCCATAAAGTAAGTGTACTGAATTTTTGTAGGCTACAATTTTTTTTATTTAAACAAAAAAATTACGTGGTTACCGTAGTACATATGTAAGCTATTTTTCGACATAGTCGCCATTCCTCTCAATGCAGGTGGTGAAGCGGGGTATCAGCTTTTTGATGCCTTCCTCGAAGTAGTTTCCCGCCAACCCCTCCATCCACTTCTCTACCTCCTCCTTTAGCTCCTCGTCGGTTGAAAACCTTTTTCCACCCATGTACAGCTTCAAGGAGGTAAAGAGATAATAATCTGAATGTGCTAGGTCATGGGAATGCACGGGATGGTTCAGGACATCCCATTTAAACGAGGCGAGCAGTTCCTTCGTGGCGTTGGCCGTGTGTGGTCTGGCATTGTCATGCAGCAGGCAGACTCCCTTTGTCAGCATGCCTCTCCTCTTGTTCTGAATCGCCCTCCGCAATTTTTTTAGGGTCTCACAGTATCTTGCAGAGTTGATGGTGTCCCCTTGAGGCATATATTCAATTAAAATTATGCCTTGACAGTCCCAAAACACGGATGCCATGATTTTCTTGGCTGAAATTGTGGTTTTGAACTTTTTGGCGGAGGGTGAAGAGGTGTGACGCCACTGTTGAGACTACCTTTTGCTTTCACGCGTGTAGTGTGCAACCCAAGTTTCATCTCCAGTAACGATGGAGCGGAGAAATTCATCTCCATGGAGTTTGCAGCGCCTCAAAAACTCTTGCCTTTTTACAAAATTTCGCACTTGGCGGGAGATTGGGTTGACATTTTTCACTAAACGTGTTGTCGCGTCGACACTTCTCAACGTACTGACCTCAAACCGGTCTCGCTGCGGAGGGGAAGGGTCAGGCTACACGGAAATGTAGCCAACATGTCGAAAATTACATCCATCCGGTCGTGAGAGCCTCAGTACACTTACTTTGTGGATACGCCTCGTATATCCCATCCAAAAAAGTATATTTCTTAATAGTAAATAACTGCGACATAATACTATTCACCATAATCTAAGGAAACATTATTTTGCTAACCGAGTAGTGGAATCTTGGAACAAACTGCCTTATAGTGTAGAAAGTGCTGTGACATTGAATCAATTTAAAATCCATCTGGACAAGTTCCTACACACAAGTCCAGAAGTGCTGTTTTAGTGGTGTTTTGTTTCCTTTGATTATTTTCTTAATTATATTTATTTGCTTTTCTTTATTAACATATGGCAGTTAAACTTGATATAGATATTAACAGTATTTATGCTGCTTATATATAATGAAAATAATAATGATTTACATTCAATTTTATTTACAAAAGCAAAAATAATGCAATTCACATATGTTTATGTAAGGTGTAGAAAAATATAACTCGATAAAACAATTTTAAAATAAATTAAATATATGTGTATGAGTGACTCCTTTAAGTATCTTGGGTCACTCATCCATAGCGATGGAGGATGTGCAGCAAATGTAACACATAGAATTAGTGTGGGATGGATGAAGTTTAGATCAATGACGAGAGTTCTATGTGATCCGAAAATGCAAGTAAAGTTAAAAGGAAAAGTATACCAAACGATTGTCAGACCCACACTCCTCTATGGCTCCGAATGCTGGATGATGTATAGCTCTTACTCTAGGCAACTAGAAACTGCTGAAATGCGCATGCTAAGATGGTCAGCTGGTGTGTCCCTAAGAGACAAAATAAAAAGCTCACGCATTCGTAGAAGCCTAGGTGTTACAGACATCAACAGTAAGATGGAGGAGAGACGATTGAGATGGTATGGGCATGTTGGACGCAGAGCACCCGATCACATTGTGAACCAGGCAATCTCCATGGATCTTCCTCGAATAACAACCAGAGGAAGACCAAAGAATTCATTGGTGGTGCAAAAAGATAACCTGATGCAGAGGCACGGCCTGGGGGATGTAGTCCAGGACAGTAGAGCATACAACCTGAGGACGAGGAGAGCTGACCCCAACAGTCTTCGCAGACAGTGAGTTGGGATGGAGCCAGGGAGAAGAAGATGTGTATGAGTATGAACAGAGTGGGAATTTTATACAGTTGTTATAGGCTAAATTTTATCAATAATATTTTTATTTAAAAAAAATTTTATGTTCCATAGATACACATAAGATGAAAAAGAGCACTCTCGTGTGTTAGGTTAAGTTAGGTTCGAAAAAAGGTAGGAATACCGTGTGTTAGGTTAGGTTGGAATACCACATTAGTAGTGTATTATTACAATTGATTTGTCTTCTGCAGAGTTGAATGATTCAAATGAATTTGAAAGCAAATAATACAGTTAAATATGATTATACTGTTGGACGACATCCAAGATTTATAAGATACACACCATCTTTATTCACATTTGAGAGAGAAATGAAAAAATATTACATTACTCTAAATATCCTTTTATCCTAATTTTGCTTGTTTCCCTTCCTTATCGTTGAATTAATTATTTCCCTCCAGTTCTACCATTATTGATTGAGATTAGTCATTTGTTTGTTTTTTTTTAACTTAAATTTAAACAAACATTTTTCTTTTTTTTTTCTAAAATCTGTCATGGATTTGAGCTGGTTAATTGGAATAAATCACTGTATCAAAATAAACCCGCCAGATGTACCATGTTTAACCGTGTACACAAAAGAATGAAAATAAATATAAACCCGCCAGATGTACCATGTTTAACCGTGTACACAAAAGAATGAAAATAAATATAATAAGTTTAAGACCAAAATTAGTACATGTGTGGGAGTTGTGGTAGAGAAGAACCGAGACATTAATTGTTTTGAAAAAAAAAAGGAATGGTAAGGAGTAATAGAAACCGAAGGAACTGTACAAATGTAATGCAGAAAAGGTTTTATGGATATAAAGCATGGTATGTATATATGTGCATTTTATTAACATCAATACAGGTTCACTCAATATGGGATGTACATCATTTTTTATTTTTTTTATTTCACCTGGCGAGTTTATTGCCATGTGGCAATCTCTTCCAACCAACTAGAAAGATGTTTTAATGGGCCCTAAGTGAAAACCAGACTCAAATTCCATTTAAAAAAATCTGGATTCCAGCGGGGATCGAACCCGCAACCTCCGGATCGGCAGACAACCGTATCAATCACTGTACACAATAAATTAACTTTAAAGAATTACATAGTTAATTAATTAGCTAATACTTTTCAATGGGAAAAATTCAGGTGAACTTTATTCTTTTTAATTTTATTTAAATTGCGTTATAGCGAAACAGCAATAAAGTGGGATAATGTATAACAAGGGATACCTGTATGTGCATTTGATAATGAGAGCGAAACAGACCATTTGATTTTTTAACCAAAATGTGTATTGCATTGCCAAAATGTGTTTTATACAAAACAGTGTTTTGTTTGGTGCATTAATTGAGAAAATTTAGACATATGTATACTTTTACATATCATTTTAAGGTTAAAATCAAAATCAACAGAATAGGTATGAAAAAGATTTTAGATATTTCTAAAATATTTATAACACTTAAAATAAATTACAGAAAAGAGAAATATCAAAAAAAAACATGAAGAAGACAATTTTGTTAATTTGTCAATAAATGTTTATATTCAAAGAGTGTCTATAAAAGATTTTTTATTTATTATTCCAATTGATATATATTTTTTATGTGAATAATTCATTTGAATATTTATAAAATGTTAAAAAAGAATTTAGTATGCAGTAAAGCCTAAAGGTACAGTAGTCCCCCACATTCAGGGTTCCTTTTTCGACAGTTTCGTCAAATTTGGTACGAAAACATTAAATGGAAAAATTAAATGTATCATCAGCAGCTCAATTGCAATCTAACACTACATTATAGACCTCAATTCATCTAACACATCAACACAAAAAGGGTGAAAACACTTATTGTATCTAATTTATAAATTAAATTTTATCACAGATATGTATTAGGTGTTAACACAAGTTGTGTCCGTTTTTTTCCAATTTAAAAAAGGAGCACCAAAAGTAGAACCAAATGGTAAATATTATACGTCATTCGAAATAAAATTTTCTGCTCTGCAAGATATTGTGTTTGCTTTTACGTTACATATATTATTTTATTTGATTACAAGCCTTCAAAATGGAATGGCAAGTAGATGAAAGTGAGCATTTTCGACACTTCCTTCTGTTCGCGTTCAATCGAGGGAATAAAGCTGTGAAAGCTGCTCGTGATATTTGCGAAGTGTACGGTGAAGTTGCTACGAATTAAAGGACAGCTTGTCGATGGTTTTTGCGTTTCAAAGTCGGTAATTTCGACCTGAAAGACATAGAGCGTTTCTGACGACCAGTGGACTTCGATGAGGACTGCTAAAACTATATTATTCATGAAGATCCCTTTAAACTACCGTAGAATTGGCTGAGCAGATGAATTGTAGTCACATGACTGTATACCGCATTCTTAAATCAATGGGAAAAGACCAAAAGTTTGGCGCTTGAGTTCCACGTGTTTTGAGTGAAAACAACAAAAATCAACGTTCGATAATTTCTGCTGGTTTGCTCGCGCGTCATCGAGCTACGCATGGCCACAAGCAAAGGTTTCTTTACCGCATCATTATGGTGATGAGAAATGGTTTGAAAATGGTGATAATATGGTTTAAGTGGTCTTCATCGAAGTCCACTGGTCGTCCGGAACGCTCCATATCATTCAGGTCAAAATTACCGTCTTTGAAACGCAAAAACCATCGACTAGCTGTCCTTACATTCATAGCATCTTCACCGTATACTTCACAAATATCACGAGCAGCTTTGGCAGCTTTATTCTCTCGATTGAACGTGAACAGAAGGAAGTGTCGAAAATGCTCACTTTCATCTATTTGCCATTCCATTTTGAAGGCTTGTAATCAAATAAAATAATATATATAACGTAAAAGCAAACACAATATCTTGTAGAGCAGAAAATTTTCTTTCGAATGACGTATAACATTTACCATTTTGTTTTACTTTCGGTGCTCATTTTTAAATTGGAAAAAAACGGACACAACTTATGTTAACACCCAATATATATAGGAGAAAACCTGGGGACCCGAGGACAAGGGAGGACTACTGTATTGCCAAGCCACTAAAACATACGGTGATATGATATGCAAATAAATTATGACATACCTAATAAAATTTGTCTAATTTAATAAACCTTCAATAAAAATGAACATAGGCAACAGAAGTATTAATGGAATTTCGTAAATATAAATAAATATTTATTTATCAATAATCTAAGAAATAATTAATATCTTAATGTTTTCTGAAAAAATATATATAAAGGATATTTCACTGTCTTAAAAAAAACCTTTCATAATATTGGAAAAAAATATATAAATAATTGTGGAAGCTAATATTATACATTTGTAGGTGATTTTTCATGAAAACCTAAAACCATGCTCTTTCGTGTACTAAGCTTCACACCTTTAATACATCTGAGTAATCCTAATTTAAATACCATTTTCTTTCTCCTATTTGTTGATCTACGCCTTGGCTAAGAAAAATAGACAAAATTAATTGGATGAAACCAATAAAAACAGAATACAGTAAAATCCCGTTAATTCGTATACTGACAATTCATCATTTTTTCGACAATGTTTAGTCTCAAGTGGATTTCTTGGTAATCTCTCTGTACTCATAAGTAATATTATCTGCTAACTTGTAAGCATTTTGGTACTTGAAAGAAATAACACGTTCTTGTAATTAATAAAAAAAAAATTCGAATTCCTTCCGATGGCAAAAATCCACTACTTTAAACATTTGTGTTGACCTTGTTAAATAAATTAAACATCTATGACTAGCTTCGCCCACTAGTCAACCACGATTCTCCTGCTTACCTAACTAATGTTTAGCTTTTATAGCTTAATTGCCAGGTTTAGCTTTGGTCTTTCCGTATACCTTTGATACCTGCGTACAGCCATTAATTTACTATATACAGCCATTAATTTACTACTCACAATTGAGTATGTACATGTATCTTTTTTTCTATTGCTTAAAAATCGAAAATGTTAAAATTAAATAATTGAAATATTTTCTTAAAATTTCATTGTAACGTTGACTTTGAAAAATTGTGTGTTCGTAATTTGTAAGTCGCATTAGGTTTTTTAAATTTGATCCCGTGGCTTACGACTTAACGGGGATTTACTGTAAATTAAAAATTATACATTAATAATATACGCAAATGCGTGCACACATTTTAAAAAGTTTCCTTCCCTCCTTATTAAATGTACTTACTGCCTGATACGCAAACAGGAGAGAGCCACAGATAGCAAGATAGCGCCAAACCTTTATTTCGCAACTAACACCCTTTTCCCTTTACATCCGTACACTTGCTCACAAAGCACTCTCTGATTTTTTGTTTACTTTTTCTTTTTACTTCTGTAGCGGCTTTCATAGACTAGTTGGTACTACAACTATCTTCCACTCAGGAATTCTCAAGAAATAAAAACTATCCTAGTCAGGTTTAAAAAACATTTGGAAGAAATATTCTCACACGCTACACCAGTGTTCGTGTCTCCCTTTCACAAAACTGAATTTTCGAATTACAGTAAAAGTCCGTTAATCAAAGAACAATTTGTATATTTCGCCATTTTCCATGTCCTGAAATAGACTTTTGGTAATAAATTCGTAACTAATAAAGTATTTTCGATAAAAAGCATACTTTTAAAATTTTCGACACGAGGGATGACCAGTGTATTACGAACATTGAATTCTCAGGGATCATTCACGATTCAATATCAAAATTATTATCGTTAGTATGGGGTTTTGAGTGTTCTTTTCATATAAATTATTAAGTATTTTTTGTTTAACCCTTTAACGGACATAATCAGAAATCGGTCGCATATGCGACCACCCTTATGGTTATACTTATAAGGATTCATTTTCTTAATGAAACATTTTTAAGTAACACAAATGTCAAATTGACAAATGTTGTGGACGGGCAGAGGTCTTATTTAAGACGGATCGTCGTGAAGTTAGTTGCATGTTCAGTAGCACCGATCTGAACATCCGGTCAATTTATTGTCCGATATGTAAATAGGTATTATAAGTAAATCACCATTCATTACGAGTATATCTCATATAAGAATTTTATTTCCTAATACAACCTTAACTTAGATATTATTACCTAAACATTCATTGGTCACTTTTGCGGCCACTGACATGACCCCTGAAATGGGCACAGCTCTCATATGCGACCGCCTCGTTTCCAAAAAAAAAAATTTTTAAAACACATTTTTGAAGAAATAAAGTTGATTTGATACACATAATAATGATTTATTCAACAAAAAACTCAATATCTCAAAAATAAAAACTTGCGCTATAAAGGGTTAACCTTTGATTATTTCACAACGGTGCTTCTACGCATCTACACATACTTAGAAAAACAAATTTGGCAAGAAAACAGCAGAAAACTTACCAAAGAAAGACGAACTACAAAGAAACCTTTGTAGATCTTCCGATATGTGATAGTTACACATTCCACTTTTGTTGTAATGTGTTTATAATACAATCGTGAATTTTAATAAGACTTCTCAAAAAGGATTGTATTTAAGTGCTTCCTAAAGCTGCACACGCCACCCATATATCTACGACTAAGAAGTAGATTATTCCACAGGACCAGCTATGGTAAAAAGCTCTAACATTATACCCCACCCTATAAGATTGATTTGGAAAAATCAATTTATTCAATGCGAACTAAATCAACCTCCAAGTTCTATTCCGCTCTGAAGGAACATCTCTCACAAAGAGATACCAAAGATACAATGGAGACATCCCTTAATTATATTTGACACTTTTCAATACAAAATTCTTCTTGAGCATACTCCATCTCACCCTTACACTTTTTCCCACCCCCACTATGTTAAGCCTTCTTAGAAAATAACTCCATCATCAGGTACTTACTGAATTAAAGACTTCCCTACATATCTCAAGAAACTTATACATTGTACAACAATGATTTGAACTTGGTACTGTATCATATTAGTGAATTACACTTTTATTGTATACATTACAACCTGGCAGGCGTATTGCCATGTCGCAATCTCTTCCGATCAACCAGAAAGATGTTAAACACGCCTTAAGTGAAAACCAGACAAACGTCCTTTTTTTTTTAAATGTCGGTTCCAATGGAAATCGAACCTACACAACCTACGGGTCAGGAGTCAGGCGTCTTACCAACTAGGCTACAGAAATTGTCTAGTTGGTAAAACTGTAATTTTTTTAAATGAATACGTTCATTTTTCTCAGAAAATGTGTTTTTTCCCTTTACTACACATGAGTTATTTTTGTTTTTGTGACTCCCCTGATATTTCACCACCGCAACCCCCCAGGGAGTCGCGACCCACATGGGGGTTAGAACTTATTGACTCATAGTGAGTCGCGACCCACATGGGGGTTAGAACTTATTGACTCATAGTGAATTGTCATAATATTAGTAATTTACTTCGACATTGTTAAAAAACACGCCCATTTCAGTTGTGGTCATGTAAAATGTCATCGTAGTCTGTATCAGGTCTGTAAATATGAAACCGGATTTTTTTATAGAAAATACACATTTATTGTATGAAAATGTTAAAAAATATTTTATTCAAAGTATTGCCCATCGCTAGTTACACATTTTTCCCATCTCTCGGGCAATTTGTGGATGCCACGCCAAAAAAACTGTTGCTCTTTTGAGGCAAACCAATTTTCGAGTCATTTTCGTATAAAGTGAAGCGCGCTACTTAGCAAGTGCGTGTCCCATCGATGCAAATAAGTAGTAATCGGATGGAGCCAAGTCTGGTGAGTAAGCCGCATGCGAAAGAATGTTTCCTTGACCAGTTTTGCTGTGTGCGATGGTGCATTATCATGAAGCAAAATCACTGTGTTCTCTCTTTTGATATTCTGGTCGTTTTTCATGCAATGCATGGTTCAAATCCATCATTTGTTGTCGGTAGCGTTCAGTATTAACGGTTTCGCAAGGTTTTAGCAGCTCATAATAGATAACACCCTCTGTCCCACCAAATACAGAGCGTTGTCTTCCACCCATAGCGATTTGGCCTTGCAGTCGATGTCACTGGTTTGCTTGGAGTTACCCATGATTTTTTACGCTTAGGATTCTCGAAATATATCAATTTTTCATCGCCAGTCACAATTCGATGGAGAAATGATATTCTTTTGTACCTGGCAAGCAGCATTTCGCAAGTGGTTTTTCGGTTTTCCAGCTGTATTTTATTCAGTTCATGTGGAACCCACCTTCTGGATCTTTCCCATGGCTTTCAAACGTATGGAGACGGCTTCTCGTGTCACATTTAATTGATCCGCAAGTTGTTGTTGCGTTTGAGCATCATCCTCATCCAACAATCCTTGCAATTCAGCGTCTTCAAACTTTCTCGGTGGTTCTTCATTTCTCACGTCAAAATCGCCACTTTTGAATTTTTCAAAACACTCAAAGCACTGTGATTTACCAAGAGCATGCTCACAGTAAGCTTCGACAAGCATTCGATGCGATTCTGCAGCAGTTTTCTTCAAATGGTCACAGAAATCAATGCTGCCCGCAGAGAGTAGTTTTCAGGCACAAAAACAGACATGATCAACGCTATGAAAACATATGTAGTTATATTAAACTTGTATTGTTGCGAGTTTAAAGTCTTTGACGAATGTAAACACAAGAAAAAGGCTCCAATGATGCGGTTTGACAGTCACTACATTGACAACTATAGTTCGGAAATTCTAGGATGAGTCCTGTGTCAGCTCACAAATTTGCCCCAATACAACCTTATGTAATGTATTTACCTAAATAACTTGCTTTTTATTAGAATTAAGGCTTATATTAACCCTTTCCAGTCCTATGTCGAATGTCATTCGACATCGACTTTATTCCAGGGAGTCCTATGTCGAATGTCATTCGTAATTTTTTTCTTGTGAACATAAAAATAGTTTTATTAAAAGCAACCTTGTGAACATAAATATAGTTTTATTAAAAACAACCTGCATGTATTGTTTTACCCTGTAATTCTGTAAATCTTTTGTAGACCTGATGGAACATTTTTTTTTTTTTTGTGGACCGGAAAAGGTTAAAGTTGATAAAATAATTAAAATTACTGAACATCGTTACAAGGTTATATTGGGGCAAATTTGTGAGCTCTCACAGGACTCATCCTAGAATTTCCGAACTATAGAGCCATCTATGAGCGAATTCCGGTTTAATATTTACAGACCTGATATGCTTCATTTTGACAACAAAATTAGTATAGATCTTGATATATAGCAGATATGACAGTTGGACTGCCTTGGGAAAACAAGAAAAAATAAATATATTATGAGGAAAGGTGCTCTCACCTGAGAATCCGTTAACCAGTCGAGATAATCTTGTCTAACATCCACCAGCTCTCCCAAGTCGTGGATGTAGAAGGCCTCTGAAGGAGCTCTGCTTTGGTTAGGATTCGATACATTAATCTTATTAAGGCTCTCTAAAGCATTTAATATATGAACTATTTTGGAATCATATTCCAGTCTCTGAAAAAAAAATATCATCATTAACCATTTAACAGTCATAAGCAGAAATCGGTCGCATATGTGACCACCCTTATGGTTATACTTATAAGGATTCATTTTCTTAATGGAACGTTTTTAATTAACACAAATGTCAAATTGGCAAATGTAGTGGACGGGCAGAGGTCTTATTAAAGATGAATCGTCGTGAAGTTAGCTGCATGTTCAGTAGCAACGATCTAAACATCCGGTCAATTGATTGTCAAATATGTATTATAAGTAAATCACCATTCATTATATCTATTGGGTGTACAAATAAGTCACCGCTGTTTGACAAAAGTTGGCGCCACCAGTAAGTTATGGTTAAAATTGTCAGATGTAAAATGTCATTATCGTAAGGTTGGACATCTGTCAACAACATGACCTTGAAATATTAGTGAATTTTTATCAGTATAACATATTTTTTTGTGTTCGAAAATGTCAAGTTTTGAGCCGAATAAGCGTCATTTGCGGGAACTTTTGATTTACTTCTTCAATTTGAAGAAATCTGCAGCTGAGGCGCATCGATTGCTTGTAGAAGCATATGGTGAGGCTGCCTTAAGTGAGAGAAGTTGTCGTGAGTGGTTTCAAAAGTTTAAGAACGGTGAATTTGACATCGAAGACAAAGAACGTAGCGGAAGGCCGAAAGTGTACGAAGACGCGGAATTGGAAGTATTATTGGATCAAGATTCGTGCCAAACGCAAGAAGAACTTGCACTTACATTAGGAGTGACTCAACAAGCAATTTCACATGGGTTGAAATCATTGGGAATGATTCAAAAACAAAGAAATTGGGATTCATATGAACTGACACGGAGAAACTTTGAATGCCAATTTTCCACATGTGAAATGCTGCTTGCCAGGCATAAACGAAAGGGTTTTCTGCACCATATAGTCACTGGTGATGAAAAATGCATCCATTATGATAATCCAAAAAGGAAGAAATCATGGGGATCCCCTGGTCATGCTTCAACATCTACGTCTAAGCCAAATATTCATGGAAAAAAACTCTTGTTGTGTATTTGGTGGGATCAGCTTGGTGTCGTGTATGAGTTGCTCAAACCGAATGAAACCATTGCTGGGGCTGTCTACCGAACATAATTGATGAGATTGAGTGGAGCACTCGAGGAAAAGCGCGCCCACTACTACGCCAGACACGACAAAATTATTCTCCTGCATGATAATGCTAGTCCACATGTTGCGGCACCGGTCAAAACCTATTTGGAAACACTCAATTGAGAAGTTTTACCCCACCCGCTGTATTCACCAGACATTGCTCCTTCTGATTACCACTTGTTTTGATCGATGACGCATGGCCTGTCTGAGCAGCACTTCACATCATATGAAGATACCAAAAATTGAGTCGATTCGTGGATAGCCTCAAAAGATGATGATGATGACTGACGCGGTATTCGTATGCTGACAGAAAGATGGGGAAAAGTAGTGGCAAGCGATGGGTACTACTTCGAATAAAACATGAGGTTCCGTTCTTTCACAATAAATGCCCATTTTTTTATAAAAAACGGCGGAAACTTATTTGTACACCTAATAATATAAGAATTTTATTTCCTAATACAACCTTAACTTAGATATTATAACCTAAACATTAATTGGTCACTTTTGCTCCCACTGACATGACCCGTGAAATGGGCACAGGTCTCATATGCGACCGCCTCATTTCCAAAAAAAAATTTTTAAAACACATTTTCGAAGAAATAAAGTTGATTTCATACACAGAATAATGATTTATTCAACAAAAAACTCAATATCTCAAAAATAAAAACTTACCCCATAAAGGGTTAATAAAAAACTTTCAAACTCTTATATTGATTTATGTCAACAGAATTTACCAATTATTTGAATGCCACTATTGCCATGAATGGGGGTCTCTGGAATGTGCCGCCAACGGTGCTTTTATAAACTTGAAGACCAAATAGGATTCTCCAGTGTTTAATCTAAATATGAAGTCTCGGCTTATTGGTGTCTGTATCCTTCCTAGTTTTTTATATGACTGAGTATCAAAGACTTTTTTGAAATCGAAGCAGCAAACAAGTGGTGATTTTAGCTCTTGTGCTTGTTGGAATACGATAGTTTTGAAAACAGGTGTCTCAGGAGGATATTGGGAATCAGGTGGTATGACCACATAACAAACGACGCTGTACACCGTCGCACCCGGGAGGGTCTGTCGTCTCTGTAATTTGGAAGAGGCGATAGTCCTGGCTGGGACATGTTCTGAGAATGCCCGATGATAGTTGGCCAAGGAGAGCGCTGTTTTTCTGTCCATTGGGGTCCCGATGGCCTGGAAGAGCCTCTCTCACGGTGTACCATTCCTATGACAAGGAAGTCAGAGCGTTAGGAATGTTGTGGAGGGAGATTACCAACACTGCCCGAAACCGCTCTGAATGGAGAAGACTGGTGGCCTCTCTATACTCCCTTGTGGAGCTTTAAAAGAAGGGTGAATTGAATTGAATTGCTTGTTGGAAGATGCAGTGGATGTTAAAAATTTGATCCACACAAGAGTTACCAGGAAAAAAATCCTCAGGATGGTTAGAATGGAGTCCTGGATGTGACTGAGGATCCCTTGAGATAAGATCTTTCTAGGCAAACTCAGCAATGTGACCCCACGGTAGTTTCCACAACTGAGAAGTCACCTTTCTTAAGAAGGATGACAATGGATCCATTTCGCCAATTGACATTGAACAGTACTCCTCAACCCATACCATTTTATAAAGATAATCATAATTTTATAAATGTATCGGAACACTGATCTTATATAGGGTCTTTCAAATTGAGCGATTTTTTTGACAAATTTTTTTTTAACTCTTGAATAAAACACACAATTCGCTTTGATTTCAAAAAACTTTTTATTGGTCATTGAAGTATAATGTATGCCATTTAAACACAATAAACAATATCCGCCAAATGTCCACCTCTTGCAGCTCCACAGATGTCCACTCTTTTGTCAATATTTTCGATGACATTTTGGCATAATTACGATTCTAACTCACCAATAACGCGAATAATTTCATCCTTCATCTCAGGAATTGATTGGGGGTCATTCTTATAGACCTAGATTTTCACGTAACCCCAGAAAAAATAGTCCAACGGTGTCAGATCACATGATCTTGGTGGCCAATTAACATCACCGTTTCCGGAGATCACAATAGATACAATAATTTTCAATTTGAATGCATTGTTATATTGTATACAATTCCATTTTTATAAATGCCATACATTACACTTCTCAAATGTAATAAGACCCAGGCAAGTTCGTGACGCCATCTGTGTTTTATCCAAGAATTAAAAAAACCGCTCAATTTGAAAGACCCTTTACTTGAGAAACTCGGCAATAACTCCATCTTTTTTTTTTTAACCTGGCGTGTTTATTGCCATGTGGAAATCTCTTCCAACCAACCAGAAATATGTTTTTATAGGCCCTAAGTGTTAACCAGACTGGAATCCTATTTTAAAAAATCTGGGTTACAGCGGGGATCGAACCCGCAACATCCGGATCGGCAGACAAGTGTCATCTTCAGGAGACTTACAATTTTTCAGCTTCCTCATATTTGTTATTAAATTAAATTATTATAATTTGTTCTTCCTTGTGAAGCTTATTAGCCTCTTATACAGGTTGGGCCAAAAATCATTTCTCATCAAATCACTATGGTAGTGGGAAGATGCACCATTTTCCTGGAAATAAAAGTCCTCATCCCTAGACTTCTCACGAATGCACGGTATGACAAATTCCAGTAGCAAGTTCAAGTAAATAGCATGGTGTAAGTGTATACATTTTTTGGGACTCTATACCTACATGTATCATCTTGAGTTAAGTGACTAATTTTATAGTGAATTTTTTCCTCACCTTATTCTCACTTGACTCTTTTAAATAGTAGTGCACTACATTCTTAAAGACATCTACAATCCTCTCGAAGTGCTCACGCTTCATGGCGTGACACCATGCAGTTATGAACTTCTGCGGAACTGGCCTCAATGCACCGAGAGCCGAGGCCAACGGCACTTGTAGATGTATCCACCTCCGCGGATTGAGAGACTCGTGGTAAAGTGGAAGGGTCAAGTAACACCTTAAGGCCTCTGCATCAGGAGGATTAGAAGATAAGGATTCTATTGCACTACTTATACTTTGTAATATCTAGAAAATAATAAACAGATTTATATTTCTTGAATCTTCGAAAAGACTATATATAGTTTCCCTTTGTGGTGCCATATTTTAAGTAAAAGGAGAAATAAGTAAATAAAACACCGCCGAGGGGGATCGCAGTTTGAAAATTTGGAAATTCTCGAGATTGAAAAATGTATACAATTAAGTCTAAATATCATCAACAACCAAACCAATTTTAATATTAGCCCTCTGCTTAATATGTTTCCTATTTAAAATCCACCCCCTTGGATATCCAGACCCTGGCCTGCCCGAAAGATTCATTTTCATTTTAATTTTTTCCCCACCCCATTTACCATTGAATCACATCTCTCCCCACTTCTCTCCCCCTACCTCATTCCTCTTATATTATTTACACTTGTACAGGAAATGTATTTTTAGCAATTTAGTTTATCTTCACCCAACAATGAAGACGGTGGTCTTCAAAACCCAAAAATAAACCAGTGGTGAAAACAAAAATATAAAATAAGTGTTTTATTTACTTATTTTTTCTTTCACATAATTTATATATATTTACCTTTTCACCTTCATTTTTATATCCATCATTTACAATATTTAAATCAAGTATTTTTAATAACAATTTATGGCACGGAAAAATAGTTCTTATTGTCACTATTGTTATTTACCCCTGATTAGGAGAGAACAAACTTCTTTTTTTTTGGAATAGCAATGAATCTTCATGGCTGGTAAACCAGCTTCCCTATTACAACTTTAAAAATCCTCGTCTGTCACATTAAACAGCTTCTTCCTTCTTGACACTGACATCATCCAATGAGAAAGCACAGACAATACCACTTTAAAAAGAAAATAAATCTACCTAATACGAGAAAAAAAAATTGTCAAGTTCTGGTAAAAAAAGTCACTGTCTCACTGATAGTAGTAGATTATTAAAAAAAACTGTATATAAGCAGTCCCTCTTATATACAGGTTTTTTTTAACAATGTTGCTCTTGTATGAGACAGCAATATGTAAACTATGTAAAAACAATGTTGCTATTCAACTGTTTTTAACAATGTTGCTCTTGTATGAGACAAAGCAATATGTAAACTATGTAAAAACAATGTTGCTATTCAACTGTTTTTAACAATGTCGCTCTTGTATGAGACAAAGCAATATGTAAACTATGTAAAAACAATGTTGCTATTCAACTGTTTTTAACAATGTTGCTCTTGTATGAGACAAATTAATATGTAAACTATGTAAAAACAATGTTGCTATTCAACTGTTTTTAACAATGTTGCTCTTGTATGAGACAAAGCAATATGTAAACTATGTAAAAACAATGTTGCTATTCAACTGTTTTTAACAATGTTGCTCTTGTATGAGACAACAATATGTTAAACTATGTAAAAACAATGTTGCTATTCAACTGTTTTTAACAATGTTGCTCTAGTATGAGACAAAGCAATATGTAAACTATGTAAAAAAAATGTTGCTATTCAACTGTTTTTAACAATGTTGCTCTTGTATGAGACAAAGCAATATGTAAACTATGTAAAACAATGTTGCTATTCAACTGTTTTTAACAATGTTGCTCTTGTATGAGACAAAGCAATATGTAAACTATGTAAAAAAATGTTGCTATTCAACTGTTTTTAACAATGTTGCTCTTGTATGAGACAAAGCAATATGCAAACTATGTCAAAAATCAAAAGTAAAGTTCATATTTAATCTGGTTTAATTCTTTACTCTCTCTCTACCAATATTTTGTAAACAGCAAAGCAGTAAATTTAAGAGAGAATTAAAAAAATATTACACGATTCAAAATATCCTTTCATCCTAATTTTTCTTTGCTTCCCTTCCTTATTCTTGAACGAATTTCTTTCCTCTAGTTCTTCCATTATTGATAGAGATTAGTTTTTTTTTTATTAAACAAAGTAATATATTGTACAAATATTTGTCAAGGCTATACCTATATACAAATTTATTACTTAACTAATTTTTACTTAATCTTGTTTTCCTACATGTCATTTTATTTTTATTTTTTACAATCTTAATATATGATTTCTTAGAAATAATTAACACCTATAGTACATACTACTTATAACTAGATAACAATTCTTACAACTAATTATTTAGCAAGAACAAGTCCACTCGTTCAGGCTACTTGTATTCCATCATATTCACTCAGACCTTGGTCGTCCCAGCTAATACTGTAGGTGGACTAGTCAGGCAACAGATAATGCTTCGGGAGCCTGTGCTTATAACGGAAGGGTAGGTCTGATTTACTCTCGTAAGCCCCCAGGGCAGCGACTAAGGAATTGTTGTGATTTTGTGACTTTTATAGAACTTCACGGTCCAAGCGAGGATGTGGTTTGTATGTTAGGGTTTCTTCTCACTGTTAGGCGTGAAGTTGGGTAAGGTTTGTTCTGGGATGGGTGTTAAAAGATATTTTGAATGCCTTGTTCTGGAGTTTTAGGTGGATTAGTTATTTGTTAGTGTTTTTTTACTTAAATTTAAAGGTATATTTATAAATATTTTTTTTTTGCAATAGATTAAACAGTTTAATGTATCCAAAGTCAGTTGGTTAGTTGGTTGGAAAAAATTGCTATATAGCAATAATCCCAATAGATGTACCATGTTTAACCATGGACACAAAAGAACTAAAATAAAAATAAATTAAGATTTCTATTCAATATGTTCGACAAACCTAAGTTACACTGCTTGATTTAGACAAAAAATCAGTACTAAGATGTGTTTACTTTTTGATATCTGCTATAAATGATTTTGTTCTTATAAGAACAGAATAAAATATACGAAAATCAAATTTGACATTTATTTCAAAATAAGACTGACTGTCAAGGTCATATCTGTTAATTGGCAATACTTAAAGACAGTCTCATAAAAAGTCAACTCAAAATGTGACATAAACGGTGTTTAAACTAAATTAAAAGATTACATTCTAAAAAGATAAGGTTGTTTTACTGAATTCTAAAGCCAATGCTTCAGTTTTGACTAAAATTAACATTCTCTATATAAATTATTTCTTATTAAAATGACCTCATTCAATATGTCATTGACGTATTATCTAATATGGCAATTAATTAACTACAAGGAATTAAATGTTCAGAACTCACCACATCTCCGACTGATGTATTTTCTATATTACTAATTATACCAAACACTTCTTCCGCTTTGGTGTAATCCACACCGCTGGTTTTAGAGTTACAACAGTAATGGTTATTATTTGGTAGTAAAAATGATCCATTAATACAAGCGAGAGATTTAAACGCAGTCTCTAAGTAACACAATATGTCCTGAAAATAAAAACATATTTATTGAGCATGCAGGACATGCTAATCGCACATATTCAGGGTGGATGCACATCATCTATTTATCGTCCAAGATTATTGAGAAAAAACTTCAAATATAATCAAATAAAAAATAATCTGCTATCTATATATGCGTATACATACATATAATGCACTATAAATGCAGTTTTGTAGAATTAATTAAATAAAAACACATATGATCTGTATATATCCCCTGTTTAGAATCATAGTGGCGAAACTCCAAAAAATCAATTTTCGAGTTAAGACTACCAAATGGCACTAAAATGACTCCTTTTTTACGTGCATAAGTGGCGAAAGTATATTTCGCGACATGTTTAATGAATATACTTATATGAATCTAACTACGTAATCGTTAAATAAAAACAATTGATTGCATAGTGCATGGCCAAACGGTAATGCACTGAATTTCCATGCGGAAGATCGCTGTCTGACCTAAGCACACAATAGACTTATTTACTCCACACAATAGACTTATTACTGGGTCAGTAATGTATGTCTTTTGTAATTACCTGATCAACTTGGTCGCCTTCCTTTAAAGCGAGGCAAGGGACAAGTTTTTGGGGCTCTATTGTGAGGATCTGAGAGGACGGTTCGTGACCCCTGCTGTTAAATGGGAGTCCTTTGAAAGGCTGCAGAGTTACAAAACACCTGTCCCCACCGGCAAATATCCTATGTAAGCTGTACTCTTCAGTACTACTGCTGCAAGTATTCTGAAAGTGGAAACATAATATTGATGGGATTTTTCAGGAATTTCTATTTAAATAAGCCTTTACAAATAATATGAGTTCTAATTCAAGATACATCTCTCTTCCTTAACATATTTTTTCTGAATACACTTTTCCCTTTTTATTGACTTATGAATTAAAACTCGAAAGAAACTTTTATACTTTAAAATAATAAAGCTTATTGAAAATATAAAAATACATATAAAGGCTAATTTCCATGGCCTAGTTTTGTAAGATGCGTATCTTCCTGCCCTGGAATTACTGGTCAGGTTCATGACTCCCGTCTGGTTTTCACTTAAGAGCTCTTTAATTTATTTTTTTAACCTGGTGAGTTTATTGCCATGTGGCAATCTCTTCCAACCAACCAGTAGGGATGTTTTTGTAGGCCCTAAGTGTTAACTAGACTAGAATCCTATTTAAAAAATCTGGGTTCCAGTGGGGATCGAACCCGCAACCTCCGGATCGGCAGACAAATGTCTTACCACCAGACCACGGAGGTTGTCTGAATAACCACAATATCGTTGACAGCTCCAATATTATGGCTCAAATGGCTTTTCCCACTCCTGTTAGAAATACACGGACCTTTTACAATCCAAATGTACCAATAATAATTTGTTGACTATACTATAGTTGCAAATCGTAATTCATAAATCGTGAGAATACAACAATTGAGCCAATTCGTGTTTGGTTTTATGGATATTTTTAACATGGATATTGTCGAGTTCAGGAGGGTCTTTCTCCGGCATTTCCTCAATATAACTAAGGGGCTTGACTGGGGGTGGGTTGTTATTTTATTGATTTTTGTCCTTATTATATATTTTTATTCTGTTATCGGTTCTATAATATCCCCTTTAAGATATTATATTGCCGTTGTTCTGCGAAAAGCATTTAAGTCCATTTATTGAGTTTTGAGATAAATGCAATTCAAGTTACGGAAGGCGATGTAAAATCAAATTTTTAATAAAATAAAATACAAACAGATGTTATTTAAAGACAGTTTATTTATTTATAAGAATTATTACAAAAAAAATGAGTAACTTAAAAACATATTACCTAAAAATTAAAAATACAGACACCTGTTTTGGACTTAATCCTTTCTTGGTGAAAACAACTGTAAAAAGTTGATTGAAACACTTCTAAAATATTGTTTTTTCTATATTATTTTATTATTTATTCCGAATCATTTGATGTGTCGTGGTTTATTCAGTCATGGACTATTGTGCTGGTTGCCAGGGATGAATACCAACTATGAAATTACTTCAGGATTATATGTTTTTTTATCTTTTCATAACAGCGAAACCATATAACTTTTGGACATAAATGTTTTTTCCATGTGTAGATATTTTTATTTTAAGTAAAATGGCATCAAAAAGTCATTTTAAGCAAAAATGAACTTAAATGCTTAGCGCAGAACAACGACGATATGTTCTATTTTTTATTCTTTCAAGTTTATATTTTATAAATCTTGTATTGCTGATTACTTTTATTGCATTGGTATGTTAAAGTATATCTTGAATAATATCTTTATCACGAATTGTACGTTAAAGTATATCTGGAATTATATCTTTATCATGAATTGTATGTTGAAATATATCTGGAATAATATCTTTATCATGAATTGTATGTTAAAGTATATCTTGAATAATATCTTTATCACGAATTGTATGTAAAAGTATATCTTGAATAATATCTTTATCATGAATTGTAAGATTTTTTGGAACATATTGATAAGTTGTCTTATGATTTTTAAATTTGTACTATTTATATAAAGGATACTTAAGTGTCGTGCATTATTTTAATAAAAGAATATAATCAAAAGGATTGCTTATATACACGGAGTTACCAATCAGGAAAAGGATGTTATTAGAATTTTTATGCCATTCGGACTGTGGTGCGGTATCACCAATTAGTAGAGAAAAATTAAATGGTATGATTGTACATGGGGTCACAATACTCCCACAAGAGGAAGGTCACTAGAGGAGAAAAAAATCAAAACTTTTTTTACCTGCCACGGTACCCTGAGAACCCGAGGGATGGTGGTGCAGTTGATATCAAACCCAAGCTGGCCCGATGTGCCGAGCCCACAGCCCTGCAGTCGGCCGCTCTCCGTCACCACCACCATGTGTTTCCGCCCACACTCCGCTTGCACCACCACAGTACCCATCAACTCCAGAATCTGAACAGGAACACAATCCCACCATTTTTAGTTAACTGGTATTAAAACTGAAGAAAAAAAACCAATAAAATTCAATCTTTAACTTTGAAGCTAAAATGTTTTCAAATTAAATTATATTTTGAAAATTTTTCTTTTATTTAAACTTAAGATGATAAATTGTTTTGACTAAATGGCTCATTAACAGTGGTTACAGGCCAAGTTATTAAAGCACACTTATATCAGTATCAACTTCATTTTTATTTTGCTATAAAAGCAATTTGGCCCAATTGCATAATTTAGAACAAATATCTACCATTTGAATATAGCAATTATTTTAAGTGAATATGGGATTTTTTTTGTTTTTGGTAACATTGTTAATGTACTTATGACTTTTTTCCCCATTCATAAGGTACCCTGTAATATATACTGATTGGCCCCATTAATCTAGTATTTGAGTTTAGAACTACTGGAGTAGGCATGAAATTTGCCATTCATCACCACTGGCAACAACACTCGCATAAGTTTAGCATATAAATAAATAAATATAGGTTTATTGAGAAACATAATATGTACATATATAAATACATTCCGAAATTGTACATAAATCTCAAGATAAATAACAGAAAATACATTTAATAAAGAAGATATCAAAAGGTCTGGGATCATCTCATAACATCCCGTTGTTTGAAAACCAAATGGTGCTCAAAACATTGTTTAATTCATTGATCCGTAGCAAACTAGAAAGCAATGCTTGCATTTGGAGCCCGGTGGGGGCGCAGAACTCACTCATGGTGGAGAAAGTACAAAAAAAATATCTACAATATTATTATTTGAGAGAGTTCGTCTATCCATGGCTTTATCCTACTCAGTTTCTGCTGGGCATGCTCGGGTATAACTCCTTGAACGTAAGAAGAGATGTGCGTCTCCTGGTATACGTTGTCAAACTCGTTCGAGGAGCTGAGAGCTGTCCAGCATTACTACAAAGATAAGCGTTAAATGTTCCTAACAATTACACTGGACTGCGCCGGCAAAAACTGTTCTCAATAACATACGCAAGAACGGGTCTTCCAGCCGCTATGCCTGTTGGAAGGGCCTTGACTCTTCTGAACGGGACTGCTTCAGATACTGACACACTCATCAACGTACTTAAGTAACTGTGAATATATGTGTATCATATGTTTGTGTGTATATATGTATGCATATACATTATTTTTTATTTTATAAATTTTTTTTTTATCCTATGTAATTTTTCTTTATTTTTAATGTCTTGTATTTTTCAAAGTAATTGGGCTAAGCCTGTTTTGAGAAAATAAATAAATAAAAAAAAATAAAAAAAATCCCCTGGTTAAGATACACCCCATCAATATAGGGCGAGCCCGGTCGCGAGGATATCAGATGTTCTCAGCCCACATTCTTGTACAAGTAGATTAAGAAAAACAATAAAAAGTGGCAGAAAAAATATATTAGTATTGTTACCAAATAAATTCCCCAAAAGACTGGTACAATTTTTGGGGAAGTCAAAACATAGCTTTTAAAATTAATTGAGAAAATTTACATTTCAAATTCAGCTAATTTCACTAAATATTAACAAAACTTGAAAAACTATTTACAAAAAGTGACAAGCCTGTAGCATTTATGAACTAATTAAAAAAAAATTTAATCGCAATTCAAGCGTAAATTTTATCAAAATAATTAAAGTAAACATAGCTTTTCTAAAAAAAATTGTCTAATCTGTGTATAGCTAAACAAAACATAAAAATGTTAACAGTTATATATTGTTAATGTGTTCATAATATTTACTTTTCGAGGTAACATTTCATTCTTTGTGTCTCCATGCCCCAGCTGTCCATAAGTGCCTGAGCCACAGGTGAACACGCCTCCATCTAGCGTCAGGAACACCGTGAATTCCTCTCCGCATGATATATGGATCACCTATCAATAAAAATATGATTCCAATAAATTCTTATTTCCCTACAACCCTTAATTGTCATATTTTTAAACATTTCCCCTAGAGATACTATATATATCCATTATCGCATTGACTGCTGAATAATTTCTTTTAACAAATATGTCATTTCCCTGTCGGGGTTGGCAGAGAAGACACAGCACCAGAATTTCCTATCTCAACATACATCCTTTACCTCTTATACATCCTTGATCACTTGATCCGACCATACTTTCCATTAACTTGCTCTACCATGATTTCCACTGCATATTTCGTGTTAGTCTTCCTTCATTCATTTGTTCCACATGCACAAACCATCTACAAGTGCTCTTCTTCATCTTATTCAACACCTCAGTCTTAAGTTCACATTCTTCCGTATTCTGTGATACATTGTCGCCCCATGTATTCTTCTCAGTATACGTATTTCTACAGCATTTATTCGACTCCTCTCAGTCTTTTTCCATGTTCTAGTTTCACTCCTATACATCAAAGTTGGCAAAAAAAACTTTTGTAGACTACTATCATCTTAACAGATTTTGATGTCTGGTCAATCCCCTCGCCACTTCAACGTCAGTCCTAAACCGTTCTCCCACGTCGATCGTGCGATCTTCTGTGAGAGAACAGCCCGATTCTGGATGCGCACTCCCTCCCGCAAATGCCACAGACATATGAACCCTGCTGAGCCGCCTGGCCATGTTGACGCATGTTGCCCCATTAACTGTTTCCTATCCCTACATACTGTTCGATATTCCTCATAACTCTATTCTCCTAGAGTTATGAGGAATCTATCCTTCCTCATATCTAGCCCATCATCTGAGAAAATACTACCTAAATAGCAGAAGTATAAGTAAAGAGAATTCCACGAGTATAAGTAAAGAGAAATCAATCTACATATCCTCTTTCAGTTAAAGATGTACCCTGAGTATCCCACACTTTATTTTCACTCTTTCAATTAGAATTTTTACTAATGGATTTGTAACTTCCACACACTACAAACTAATGGATTTGTAACTTCCACACACTACAAACTAATGGATTTGCAACTTCCACACATTATTCCTACATATAATATAATGAAATTATCAAATATATGTTTTTAATGATCTTTTGATAAACTTATATATATTTGGGTAAACAATTATGATATTTAAGGTTAAATTGCATTTTTACCTTACTGTCCATTTAGTCCTTCTGTACATGTTCAACAAAATATATATTTTGTAAAATACGAAAAAATAAACACTAATATTGTTTTAAAGTATGATATCGTTGAAAACAGTTCCCTTTATGTAATGGCACATCACAGAATTTACACATATATCATATATGTTTTCTCATATCCATCGAAAGTCTTCCCGGAGGATCTGATTTTGAAGATTTTTTTCGGACACCAGATGTCGATGGTGTCGGTTCCGGGTCTTGAATATTATCCGACGAAATCTGATCAGCCACCCAGTGCTCTGCAATGTCCTTTAAAAATTGTTTATATTTTATTTTATTTTCACTTGTAACAGCAAAGTACACAACAAAGGAGTTGAACAATGCACAGTTTATTAAATACATCGCCAGTCTTTTTGTCAATTTAGTAGTTTTTCGTAAGATAGAATAATTAGAAAGATATTGGTCCGCTCGGTCAACGCCTTTCATATACTTATTGTAATCGATTAAAGCGTTGGGTTTAACTATGTTCTCGCTAGTTTTCCAATCTATGTTGTGACTTTCTCGCATTTCATCGGAACGTATGGTAGAAATTAAAAACACTTCTCTTTTCGATTGCCAAACTTGTAAGAGAACGTCTTTTTTTCTTCGAAAGATTGCTTGGCCCTTATTCAATTTAGTTGCTTTCAGGCAATCAGGCAGTCCCCTATTTTTTCGAATCGCACCACAAATTCGAATTTTATGATGCAAAAGTACTTGACTATTTTCCACACTATTATAGTAATTATCCATGTACAGATGATGACATAAATCGGTATAAGGTGAAATAACAGTTTTAATGGTTTCCAATAATTTTTGTCGTTGAAAACAATAAATTTCGAAATTGCATATGTAGCCTGTAGTGTTTTCGCACACCATATGTACGAGAATCCCATATTTTATTATTTTTGCAGCATTATAAACTCGAAAAAATAGTCTTCCCCTCCAAGGCACTATACCTTCATCTAAAGATAGTTGCTGATTAGGTTTGTAAACATTTATAAACTTGGGAAGAAAATAATCTAATGCTGGTCTAACTTTGCAAAGCTTTTCTGATCCATCTTCAGTATTTTCATTATTATTAAAGTGCCAAGCTCTCCATATTTGACGAAATCTGTCTCTGGTCATCGTTTTTGCAAAAAATGGTGTTTCCGTGAATGCATCTGAACTCCAGTATTCATCTCTTCTGTCCTTACGGACTTATCCCATAGGAAGGATAAGTCCCAAAACTTTATTCATTTCTTGTATGTCTTTCCATTTGAGAGTTTTCTTATATATTTTAAATTTGTGCTTATTTTGATAATAATATATGTTAGATTCTTGTACAAGGAATGTAAAAAAATCATCTCCTATGAATAAATGTACTGCTTCCCTTACACTGTTCAAAACACTGCCGGTAGTTAAACCTGGTCGACCTAAAAACTCTTCCAGGACTGGTGGATTATCCGCTGATGACCATTCTTCTTCACCTTCGTCTGAGTCTGAATTCAAATCGCTTGAAATTGTTCATCGGAAAAATGTCCGAGGACGCGCGGTAACTTCATTATCAGTAGTTTCAAATTCGCCATCTGTCATCATGCCATCGTCAACACAAGAATAATCTGACAAATTATCAGCACACAATTCTCCATCCCTTTGCTCTCATTACTATCGTAATCCATTTTTATTGGGTATTTTTTATGAAAAAAATATTAATTTCTTATAAAAATACGGAACAAACAACTTTTCAAACACAACAGTGATCGATAACCACAATACTATATGATACAATGATAGGTATTTTGTAATATTTTTTTAATAAAAATAATTAGCAATAGCGGAATGTAGGCAGAAACGAAAATGGAGAACGTCTTGAACTAAACAATATCGCCTCAATACTGAAGAATTATAAAGATAAAAAGGAAATGTTTATCTTACAACTATTGTATGGCGCCCGTTACACGGTCAATCTGGATCGCAATCCGCGATCAAAATCGACGATCACGGATTGACGGATCGCGCGACTACATTACACGACCAATCCGATTTCCATCAGTCCACACCCCGCAGCCGCTGCGGCAACATCTTTCTCAACTCAAAATGGACGTAAATGAAATAAAAGCTGTTGTAGCCCTAGTTCTGGTTGTAACTTTGAAAAAGCGAGTTAGAAGGAAACATTGGGTTAAACAGTGGCTACGAAAGAGAGAAATGTATACACATTTAAATCTACTAAAATAAATACGATTAACTGCTTAAAAAGAAGACTATAAAAATTACTTCAGGATGAGTGGAAAATGTTTTGATGAGTTGTTAGAAATGATAACCCCATACATATCTAAACAAGATACTTGTATGAGAAAAAGTAAAACATCTGAAGAAAAATTAGCAGTAACATTGCGTTATCTTGCTAGAGGCAGAAATATTGAAGACCTTAAATTTTCTGCTATCATGTCTCCTGCATCTATCAGTGAAGCTTGAATTTGTAATTTTTTTAAATTCTCTCCTATAATTCGATCTCAGACATTTTTTTTTCTCACGTCGTCAACTTGTTTATTTATTGTCAATTCAGCCGCTTGCGGCTTTGTTTTCTTTAAAATTCCCAATACAGAGCATACGTCCATCTCTATCGGTGCGCTAGTGTTGACTGACGCGATCTTACACGACCTCACACGAACAATCCCGATTGCGAGCAGCAGATCGCAAGCGTGATTTCAAAATATCCAGATATTTTGCGATCTGATTGATCAATCCATCAATCCGCTCCTTACACGGTCAATCTGGACCACGATCATTGATTGCGATCACCGATTGCGATCCAGATTGACCGTGTAACGTGTTAACCTATCATATTTGGAGTGCATGTTATAATAGGTAAAGCGGAAAGTAATGACAATTTTCATTAGGCGTCACGTTGAAACCAGTTTACCACCAGTTACCGTTGGGTTAACACGTCGTGGTTGGTATCGTTTTGAAGCTCGATTAATATCCTTTCTGTTTTGATGTTTTTTTTTGGTTTTGGTCCAAAGTACAAAACTGCAAAAGCCAGAGATTGAAGAGAGAAAATTTGCGGTATTTTATGCTGTTTTTATTCGATAAAGGATTGAAGTCAAAATAAGCTACCCAGACCATCTGCGATATTTATAGAGACATCTTGAATCCTCGGAAGTGCCAAAGATGGTTTCAAAAAATTGAAAGTTATGAAAGGGAATCGAAGGACAAACCAAAAATAGGAAGACCTCTTAAAATCGACGATGACACTTTAAATTCATTAGTGAGGTCCGATCCGCGTAAAACCATCAAGGAATTGTCACAAGATATCGGTTGTCCATGAAAAAAAGTGAAGAACTATTTGAAAAGGCTCGGAAAACAAAATAGACAAGGAAATTGGGAGCCGCACGAACTTTCTTCAACGGCCATGGAACAACGAATAACAATCTGTTCATCTTCACTCTTCAGATATGAAACTGATCCATTTCTTAGAAAATTTATTACTGGGGATGAGAAGTGGGTCCTTTACACCAATCCGAGGAGAAAAAAAAACAAAAAACATTGGTTTTCGACAAATCAGGTAGCTGTGTCTACCCCTCAGCCGATATTGACTCTTGGATATTTTGGAAGTTGGATATTTTGGAAGTTATTCATTATAAATTACTAAAATCTGGTCAGACTGTTACAGCAGATGTGTATTGTGCCCAAATCGAAAGATTAAAGGCAGAACTGCTTAAAAAATGATCAGTTTTAGTAAAGAATCAGAGAAGAATTCTACAACATGATAATGTAAGACCACACGCAGCAAGGATTACGCAGGACAAAATAAGAGAGCTAAATTTAGAAGTTCTGCAGCATCCACCATATTCACCTGATATTGCACCTTTGGATTACCGTCTTTTTAGGTCGATGGAACATTCCCTTCGAGACAAAAAATCTACAAATTTCGAACTAGTCCAAAATCACTTGGAGTCATATTTTACCGAAAAACCGCCAGAATTATACGAATAAGGTATTAAAAAACTGCCTATTCTGTGGAGGAAGATCATCGGTAACAACGGTAATTATTTAACGGAATAATATTGTACAGTTTTTGTTTAAATCCATTTTTTGTCGCATCAAAAAAAATTGTCATTACTTTCCGCTTTACCTAATATGAGGACAGTCTGCCACCCGACCCTCATTATACTAAGACAGTCTGCCACCCGACCCTCATTATACTAATCGCTTCACTTCACAAGTAACCGCAAACCCAATTCCGCACTGGACAACGTTTTTTGGCGTCTCCCGCGCTCTACCAAAAGTAAGCAAATACAACGCTTTTAAGCGTCCCCCGCTCTCTACCAGCAGTATGTAAAAGACGCTTTTAAGCGTTTCCTGCAAACAATGTGTTAAGATAAGGGATTTACTTATTATGAGAAATTTATGTAATATTCAACAAAACTAATTAGGTAAATTGCAACAAGATTTTTTTACAAGTATAATTATGCATTTTCAAGATACTTCATGACATACGTGAAAATATGTATATTTTTAATTTTCGCTATTTTTCACCTTTGAATTAACAGGGCTTGATGAAATTAGATTTTTTTTGTTTTCATTTCGAATTAACAGGATTGAATCCAGATTTTTCGTAAGTCACCATCAAAAATCGAACCTGACACCCCCGAGTGGGAAACAAGCATTCTTCGACAAGGCACAAAAGTCCTCGAATGTTTATACACTTAATCAAAAATCAATAATACCAACCTTTATACTTCTTAAACTTCGGAGATGTGATGGGTAACATCGGTTCTCCAGATCGTTTAAACCCAATTGCCCACTCGTGTTTTTACCCCAGGCGTACACCGCACCGGATCTGTAAAATTAAACAAAAAATAAATTATTTCCTCATTTAATTAGATTTTAACTACTTCTTCCACTTACTCTCTCAGTTCGGAGAATACAGATCATATTTTTTTCCCACCTAACCTGATCGGCTGTTTCACCATGTCTATTGTATGGGAGCCAAGTGTATGAAGCTTGTTGGTAGTTAATTAAAGTAGAAATTTACGGAGGCAAGATACTAGTATTGTAACCCCTAGGACCAAAAATATGTCAAAACGCTTATGCGTGAAAAATCAAACGGGTACCTTTTTCTTCAGTACTATAGGAATGTGGATAGGATACCACCTAATGCAAGATAAGCATTTTATCAAGTAGGCTATGGAGGTCACTGTTGATAGAAAGTTTGACTATAAATTTAAAGTGAATTTGAATCATCGTTTCCCGACAGACAACACATTAAAACACAAAAAATTCAATGTGGAGTCCGACAAGATTGCATTTTGTCACCTATGTTATTCAATCTGTACTCTGATATAGTTTTCAAGGAAGCACTATATAACTTGAATCTGGGGGTCAAAGTGAATGGTGTATGCATCAATAACATCAGGTACGCAGATGATACGGCTGTTCTGGCAGACAGTATTGACGACCTTCAAACGCTTATAGATAGAATTACACGTGATTGGACTGGCTCCGCAATATACGTGATTGGACTGGCATAAGGGGCATTGGAGATCTTTTTCGGGCTGCCGGGGACAAAGATGTCTACTCTCAAGTGATATTCAATGTTGGGGGGACCTGACATGACACTGGGAAGAAGACGATGAAAGGATATCAAACAACGAAACTTGAGCCGAGCAAACTGCTGTGGCGTGGAGATTCTGGTGTCACATAGTCGCCTGTATTGTTCTGGACATGTAGCTCGCATGCCTCACTCCAGTCTCCTAAGATATATTCTCCAGTCTCCTAAGAGCTGTCAGAGGGCAGACAGAAGTATAGTAGGCACCACAAGAGATATAAGGATGTACTGCATAACACTCTCAAAAATATAAATTCTCAGAACAACAATGAGCAAATAGCAATAGAATGGCATAGAATGAACAAAAGGTATGGGGAACAAAAAAACCCCGCAGTATAACAAATGATGTTATAACTGGCTAACAATATATTATCAGGTGTACAAATAAGCCTCCGCCATTTGGCAAACGTTGGCGCCACCAGTAAGTTATGGTTAAAATTGTCAGATGTAAAACGTCATTGTCGTAAGGTTGGGCATCTGTCAACAACATAACCTTGAAATATTAGTGAATTTTTATCAGTATAATATATTCTTTTGTGTGCGACAATCTCAAGTTTTGAGCCGAATTAGCGTAATTTGCGGGAACTTTTGATTTACTTCAATTTGAAGAAATCTGCAGCTGAGGCGCATCGATTGCTTGTAGAAGCATATGGTGAGGCTGCCTTAAGTGAGAGAAATTGTTGTGAGTGGTTTCAAAAGTTTAAGAATGGTGAATTTGACATCGAAGACAAAGAACATAGCGGAAGGCCGAAAGTGTACGAAGATGCGGAATTAGAAGTATTATTGGATCAAGATTCGTGCCAAACGCAAGAAGAACTTGCACTTACATTAGGAGTGACTCAACAAGCAATTCCACATAGGTTGAAATCATTGGGAATGATTCAAAAACAAGGAAATTGGGTTCCATATGAACTGACACCGAGAAACGTTGAACGCCGATTTTCCACACGTGAAATGCTGGTTGCCAGGCATAAACGAAAGGGTTTTCTGCACCATATAGTCACTGGTGATGAAAAATGGATCCACTATGATAATCCAAAAAGGAAGAAATCATGGGGACCCCCTGGCCATGCTTCAACATCTACGACTAAGCCAAATATTCATGGAAAAAACTCTTGTTGTGTATTTGGTGGGATCAGCTTGGTGTCGTGTATTATGAGTTGCTCAAACCGAACTAAACCATTGGCTGTCTACCGAACAAAATTGATGAGATTGAGTCGAGCACTCGAGGAAAAGCACGCCCACTACTACTCCAGACACGACAAAATTATTCTCCTGCATGATAATGCTCGTCCATATGTTGCGGCGCTGGTCAAAACCTATTTGGAAACACTCAATTGGGAAGTTTCACCCCACCCGCCGTATTCACCAGACATTGCTCTTTCTGATTTCCACTTGTTTCGATCGATGACGCATGGCCTGTCTGAGCAGCACTTCACATCATATGAAGATACCAAAAATTGGGTCGTTTCGTGGATAGCCTCAAAAGATGAAGCATTCTTCCGACGCGGTATCCGTATGCTGCTAGAAAGATGGGAAAAAGTAGCGGCAAGGGATGGGCAATACTTCAAATAAAACATGAAGTTCCGTTTTTTCACAATAAATGCCCAATTTTTGATAAAAAACGGCGAAAAGTTATTTATACACCTAATATATCATAACCAAAACAAAATTATGTGGACGATTTCATTAAGGTTCTATACTTTTTAATTCCAATAAAAATATTTCATGCATTTGAAATGCATATAAAAACTTTTTTGACTAATACTTTGACAGCATAATTTCTTTTATAATCATGGTTTTGCTAAAAAAAAATGTCCATATTTAAAATTCTTGAAAACATAGCAAAAAGGTGTGAGCTGGTATAATTCATTGTCACACACCCTTAAAAACCCCATTAGTACCTCTAATCCATCTTCAAAATAGAATGATGATGACCATTTTGAGAATCCGACAAAAATTTGTATGAAGGCCGGTGGCGGCTATTTAGAGAATCCAGCAAGTTTTTATGAAGGTCTGTTGGTGTTGGCCATTTTGAGAATCCAGCAAAAGTTTGTATGAAGGCCTGTTGGTGTTGACTATTTTGAGAATCCAGCAAAAGTTTGTATGAAAGTCTATTTCCACACTGAATAGTATACATAAAAGGAAAAATAATTAAAATAAAAAACTTATTTTATATTTTTGTGTTCACCACAGGTTTATTTTAGGTTCACAACTAGTTTCGAAGACCACCGTCTTCTTCGTCAGGTGAAGATAAACTAAGTTGTTAAAATATATTCTGTACAAGTGTAAATAATATAATATATGAGAGATAAGGTAGGGGGAGTGAAGTGGGGAGAGTTGTGATACAATGGTGAATGAGGCGGGGAGAAAAAAAAAATTGAAAGTGAATGTGAATCTTTAAGACAGGAGGGGGGAGGATTTTAGATTGGAAACATTAAGCAGAGGGCTATTATGAAAATTGGTTTGGTTATTAATGATATTTAAACTTAATTTTGAATAGTATAATTTCAGTGAATGAAAACTTGAGCTGATAACATTTAAAAAATATTGAAATATAATCTTACTTCGTCAAAGCGAATGTATGGTATCCACCGCAGGCAATGAATGCGAATGGGACTCCCGCTAGAGATTTGACAATTTGTGGATGATCTTCTTTTTGCGAGAAGCCTCCCAGTCCTAACTGACCGTAAGAATTTGCCCCCCACGAGTATATGTCTCCGTCTGAAAAAAAACACAAATATCATGATGTGTCATGCATGCGGTATATTGAAGTCAACTATGATTCTTATTTTATACAATACAAATATATGTGAGGAAGCTTATCAACTTTGCTGTATTTGGCCTTCGAGATCTCTAAATGTAAACTGATAACTTTTTCAAGAGCCGAGACTCAGCAATTAAGATACTCGATCGATGATCAGCCCATCGTGCATATCGACACTATCAAAGACCTTGGTATCGTGATCAACAGTAAATATACATTAGGTTATCATATTAAGAGTGTTTTTATCTGCCAATAAAGTTCTGGGATTTTTTACGAGTCTAGGGCATTTGATGGTGACGCTACGAGTATATGAGATCTCTTTATAATTGATATAAACTACCAGGTCTGTAAATATGAAACGGGAATTTGCTCATAGATGGCTCTAGTTGTCAATGTAGTGACTGTCAAACCGCGTCATTGACGCCTTTTTCTTGTGTTTACATTTGTCAAAGACTTTTAACTCACAACAATCCAAGTTTAATACAACTACATATGTTTTCATAGCGTTGAACATGTCTGTTTTTGTGTCTGAAAACTACAATTTGCGGACAGCATTGATTTTTTGAAGAAAACTGCTGCAGAATCGCATCGAATGCTTGTCGAAGCTTACGGTGAGCATGCTCTTGGTAAATTACAGTGCTTTGAGTGGTTTAAAAAATTCAAAAGTAGCGATTTTGACGTGAGAAACGAAGAACGTGGAAGACCACGAAGAAAGTTTGAAGATGCCGAATTGCAAGCATTGTTGGATGAGGATGACGCTTAAACGCAACAACAACTCACGGATCAATTAAATGTGACACGAGAAGCCGTCTCCATACGTTTGAAAGCCATGAGAAAAATCCAGAAGGTGGGAAAATGGGTTCCACATGAACTGAATGAAAGACAGCAAGAAAACCGAAAAACCACTTGCAAAATGCTGCTTGCCAGGTACAAAAGAAAATCATTTCTCCATCGAATTGTGACTGGCGATGAAAAATGGATATATTTCGAGAATCCTAAACGTAAAAGATCATGGATAACTCCAAGCAAACCGGCGACATCGACTGCAAGGCCAAATCTCTATGGGCGGAAGACAATGCTCTGTGTTTGGTGGGTGTAGAAGGGTGCTGTCTATTATGAGTTGCTAAAACCTGGTGAAACCGTTAATACAAGGTGGTTGACGCGAGGTGGTTGGGCGGGACATGAGGGACGCCGATGTCACTCCGGAAGATGCACAGGATCGGACGAAATGGCGGCGAATTATTGGAAGGGCAGACCCCACCACCATGTGGGAATAATAATGCCAAGGAAGAGAGAGAGATACCGGCATTTAACTATTGTACCTGTCAAAAATTGAGAAAACTTGTTCGTATACTCATCTTGCATCACAAAATGTATCTAACATTTCAACACTTAACTCAATAAAAACTTAATTTGAATTAACCGTATTTTTCAATTATCCGGGCTCGTTTATCCCCTTATTACCATGAATACTCGACAGTTTGCTTTATAACTGAGTCACTTCCAAGAAAAGCATAATTAATATTGTTTCTGATGTTATTATGCTAGTTAAACCTATATCAAATGTAAAATAAAGTAAAACATTGAAGATAGGGAATGCTTTCCATATTTTAGTTTTTGTGCATCTTTCATGATGTTCTTAAAAAAACTTTAAAGCAAAAAAACTTTGACACTTTCTGGTAGTTTATACAAATGAATAACTGAACATAGAACACATATTTTAACAGTTTCTATGTTTTGAAGAATTTCAAATTAAATTTGAATGCAACTGGGTAATGAAACGACTGTATATTTTTAGAAAGCATTCAAAGTTTATGGATATTTAAAATGTTACCATACAGACAAAACGTTAATATTATTATATTTTATGTTTTGTAGGCACATAAAATAAATCACGAGTTTTGATTGAGTTAATTTGAAATAAGCTATCTATAATTATGAATAGTCGAGGTATTTTTCGCTTAAAAAAATCACAACAATTGCAATTTTGCCATTGTATTCCTTTTATTTCTACTTTTATGTGCAGAATAGAATTTACTTTGCATTTGCCTTCCATATGTTCTGGTATTATACAAAGTGTTTTCTTTTGTCTTATAACTGACATTGAATCTTACTAAATTAGCATTCTATAATATTTTGCAGTTTTAAAGCAAAGAATATTTTAGAATGAGGAAAGGAGAAAGTAAATAAAAACAGTGTACTCACTACTCATCAGCGCAACTGAATGGCAATCCCCAGTGGCAAGTTGCACCACTTGTTGAGTAGCTAGGGCCCGTAGTATTCGAGGGGAAGTAGACACAGCCCCACCTAGTCCCAATTGACCCAAGGAATCTGAACCCCAACCAAACACCTGTCCCCACTCGTTCACCGCTAAGGAATGGATGGCGCCGCATGATATTTGGGTCATGCGATAAGCATCTAAAGCAGAAACAGGCTCTGCAACATAACAATTCATTTCAGTGTATCTGAATGTCAAAAAGTAGAACAATCAATTATAAGAAAGAGAAGAGACTCATTCAATCCTTCGTATGGTACTGCTCAGCATATTATTAGAGAATTAGAGATGCAGACGTGTCAAAGTACTTAGGAAGACACGTTGGTTTTCAGCCCCTTAATTGAAGCTTTGGGTTTAGAGCCAATGGAGAAGTTGTGTAACTCACAGTTGGACATTGTACATGTTGGAAATACTACCGCACCATATGAAGTTTGTGTGAGAATCGTTACCAGACATACTTTTCAACCAGACTGAGACCCTTTTTTGGTACCATCGGAATTCGAATCCGAAACCGCACAAGTGCTCAACCAGTTTCTTACGCATGGAGAGAATTTATCGAAGAAAGAAAAGAAAATAGTGATGAATGAATGAAAAAAAAGAGACAAAAATATTAGTCGAGGAAAAGAAGAAGAAACTTAAGAGATGCGGGGGGGATATATGAAAATATTTTGGAAGTAAGTAAAATATAAGGAAAAAACTATACGGGTGGAATAAGTGCAATCGAAGGAAAGGATTTTTCCAAAAGACAAAACCATACAGGTGGTATGAGTGAAATAAAATATAAGAATGGAAGGATTTTTCCAAAAGACAAAACCATACAGGTGGTATGAGTGAAATAAAATATAAGAATGAAAGGATTTTTCCAAAAGACAAAACCATACAGGTGGTATGAGTGCAATAAAATATAAGAATGGAAGGATTTTTCCAAAAGACAAAACCATACAGGTGGTATGAGTGCAATAAAATATAAGAATGGAAGGATTTTTCCAAAAGACAAAACCACACAGGTGGTATGAGTGCAATAAAATATAAGAATGGAAGGATTTTTCCAAAAAAAGATGTTCGTTTGAGATGGATGGAATATTTCAAAGAACTGTACGAGAGTGGTTATAGTAGTAAAAAAACTGCGAGTCTAAGAGTAGAGAATTACGAGCGTTTGGAAAATGTGAATGAGATTAGCCTAGAGGAATAACGAATGGCAGTAAAATATATGAATAAAGAAAAGCGTAAGATTGTAATGGAGTACAGAAAATGTATGGGTTGAATAAATTATAGAGTAGATGAGATAATTTTCTAACAAAGGTTGGGAATCTGGCTATACACTGAAAAACGTAGTGCAGTGATTGTTACATTATACAGGGTGGCGGCGCAAAGCAAATGCATGTTTTTTGAATGGCTATTATTTTGCAAAGAGAGGAAACACATGTTTTTCATTTAAGCATAACATTGTTTATTTTCAAGGTAATTTTTTTATTAATACAGGTAAATGAAGGAATAATATTGCACTTTTAAATTAATTGTGAGAAATAATGTCAGGCAAGTGTTGCCCTTCTTCGCCCACTGAAAGTTTCTATTCGTCAAGAAATCAAAGGAATACCAGAAGAAATATTTGTGAGAGTGATGCATAACTTTCAAGAGAGGCTGCAGATACGTGACCGCGAAGAAGGGCAACACTTGCCTAACATTATTTTTCACAATTAATTTAAAGGTGCAATATTATTACTTAATTTACCTGTATTAATCAAAAAATTATCTTGAAAATAAACAATGTTATGCTTAAATGAAAAACATGCGTTTCCTCTCTTCGCAAAATACTAGCCATTCAAAAAACATGTGTTTCCTCTGCGCCACCCTGTATAAAGGTAAGGGTGCAAGAATGGACTGTAGATGTTACACAAAGATTAGTTTACTGAGTGTAATAAGTAAACTGTATGGAAAAATTCTGATAGAAAAAGTGAGAAGAGAAACTGAAGCAAAAATGTGGAATGCTAGAGATGTATTTTGAAGTGAAAAAGGATGCACGGAGGATGAGTCTTGATAATGACATTAGATTTTCTATTTTTTGCCATACAGAAAAATGTATGGCATGAAATAAAAAGGTGTATTGTGGGAAAAACAAGTAATACGTACGTGGCCTCCTGTTTGCTGTGTCGTGACCTAACTGGCCATGGTCGTTGTTCCCACAGGAATAAATTTTTCCATCCGTTGTAAGGAACAATGTGTGATTTTCACCGCATGCTACTGACACAACTTTATTGGCATGGCTCCACAGTGAAAGAGTTGGATTGAATACCTAAAACAAAAAAGCTCTTAATAGTAATGATCGTATTGGCCCGACTATAGGATGACTCCGATTATAGGGTGACTCTCAATTTTGGAATCTGTATTTTTGGAAATAAATTTAACTCGACTACTTTGTTACTCAATTAATTGAAAAAAATATCCATTTTTAGACCTTGAGATTGTCTTTCTTGTAGAATATGTATTCATTAGGTCTTATTTCTGCGATCGCCAACATCTTACATTGTTTTCAGTTATACCAAATTTTAGGCCCTGAGATTGTCTTGTAGAATATGTATTCATTAGGTCTTATTTCTGCGATCGCCAACATCTTACATTGTTTTCAGTTACACCAAATTTTCTGGCAGCCACACAGCTCTTTGTAGCTTCTGCAGCACGCACTATCATAACCATGAAATTGTAATAATAGCTCTTCCAAATTTCTTGATTGATTTGATTTTTTTGAGTTCTTCGCGTTTCGATACAATCACTTATCATATTTTCGAAGGTGCCAGTATATGAAAAACTCAGCACAAAAAATAAGATAAAAAAACATCTGTCACAAACTATTAAAAATATTGTGAGAGAGAGATAAATAAAAAATATTAATAAAAGGACAACTTATTTAGCACCGTTTTGAGTGCGAACTCTACTCAAGGGTGCTCTAACTCAGAATTCTAACTCACTCATAAAGTTTGATAAGACCTCTCAAAAAAGACTGTCATTAAGTGGTTCCTAAAACTGCACACGGCCCCCATATATCTGACACTAGAAGGCAGACCATTCAAACCACAGGACCATCAACGGCAAAAGCTTTATCATAACAGAGCTTTTGCCATTGCTGGTCCTGTGAAAAGGCTAGTAGACAACTATTGGATTCATTTGGAACACCAAATTTATTAGATGAAGAAGAAATCGACTTCAAAGTTCTACTCTCTGATGGAACATCCCTCAGATACATATTTAAAAGATACAATGGAGACATCCTGTTAAGGGACTTGAATGCAGAGACAAAGTTTGAAATAAATCCGTTCGCGATACTTTAGAAGCAGATCAATATGGCAATATTTATGACTATCATATATTAGCCTAGCAGCTGCATTGAAAACTGACGAGTCGAGAAATTTATGAATCAAACAAACCAGAATAAACAGTTATTAGGTTGATGCAAAAGTTCATCCCATTTTTAGCGCTAGATGGCGTTGTATCGTAAAACCCAAGTGTTATTAACTTCACACATGTAAAATTTTGATGTTGTTTGGCAGAAGGAATATTAGCGAGTACTTGGGAAAAAAATTGTGTTATTTGGTTGGGTTTTTTTACATTTTGTTAAGCATTAAAAATGGCAGAAAATAAGGAGCATTTTTGACATATTATGCTTTTTTATTTCCAGAAAGGCAAGAATGCTACGCAGACGTAAAAGAAGATATGTGTTGTATACAGTGAGGGTGCCGTTGACAATTCCACATGCCGTAAATGGATCAGAAAGTTTCATGAAAACAATTTTAATCTTAGCGATGCACCATGTTCTGGACGACCGGCTAAGGCTGATGGCGACGAAATATTGGCACTAACTGAAAGTGATCAGTATAGAACAACTCGAGAGATCAGAGAAATTCTTGGAATCAACCAGTCAACAGTATCAAGGCGATTATGTCAACTTGGAATGATTAGCAAGGCGATGTATGTATAAAAACCTCGTCTTATTGTCGGACCAATACAGTAATATTATTTTTGTGGCAATAATTGACTACATATAACATTTTATTGATGGTAAAAATATAAGTAGTAAAAAAAATCAAGTATCCTTTGTTGATAATGACAATACATAATAGTATGTTGGTGCCCACCTTGATGTATGGAGGTGAAACTTTTTTAGTTTGGCAGAAGGATAAGAGTAATAATGCTGTGGAGATGCGATTAAGGAAAATTTGTGGAATGTCAAATTCTGTAAAAGGCGGAATCAACATAAAAAAAATGAACGCATGGATAAAATGGATGTTTTAAGATGAAGAAAGGAGCTTTAAGATGGTTTGAACATGTGAAGGGAATGATTTAGATATTTTTAATATAAGTATATATAGTATTCGCCAAAATATCACAACAATATTTAAAAATAGCTACTAGCTTTGTGCTCTACTTTATTAATTTAAATAGCCTAGTATAAATGAAACATTAAGGACAATACTTTGCCTCTGGAGTTGAGTAACCCTGCATCAACATGTGGAAGGTTTCGATTCTGCAAAGCAACTTGCATCTCGTTCTACAAGTGAGCCCTTGTGTTTTCTATATCTCAAGATCTATCCATAAAATTCTCAAAAAATCCAATTTTTGTTCTATGTAAGCGTTATTCCACTAAAAACAAATCTGAGTTATTTACCTCTATAAAATAAGTCTTGGACAATTATTTAAGTCTGCTTGGTGAAGTTTGGTAATATTTTGTGGTATACATACATAACATATATTGAACTTAAATATACATATAATTATTAAATAATTTTAAAACAATGACTGTAATTTATTATTACTACTATTATACTTTTTGTATCTTCATGTTAGTTTAAGATAAAGTTGTATTATTTGTCAATAATTTTAAGTACTTGTATAACCCGTCACATGTTCATTTGTATATAAAGACACTGTTGTGTCGTTAATTAAATAAAATAAAATTAATGAAAAATGACTAAGTCAGTATACAAGTCAAAGGTAGACTGAGGAAACATGGCTGGGTCAAATCGATCAGATTTTTAAAAAAGCTAAAGTGAGAAGTATGAATATAAGATTGTGCATGACGGGATGTATGAATGTGGAGGAGGCGAAAGTTGTGTTATTGGACAGAAAAGTTTGGAGATCTGTTATTTATGCCTACCCTGCAAGTGACAAGGCGTAATGATGTATGTATTTTGTTAAGAATTAGATGCTAATGAAATACTCAATTTAATTTTAAAATAAATCGTTGACTTTTTTAATTTTTATCAATCTATTTGATTTTTATTTTATTTTATCAAAATCTACAGTATGAGAAACCCTACATTGATAAAACATGAGATATTAAATACTTGAATTTAAAAGTTCATGATTTTTTTAATGTTTGTTTATTGAAAAATTCAAATGATCGCATAATCACGATTCATCCTGTAAATATGCATTGTATAAAACATTGTTAACTCATTACATTTTTTTCTAGAATAAACGGAACTTTGGTAACCTAACCTCCATTTTAAAATAATATAAGATAATTAATCGACCCATGTCTGCATTTCTTCAAAAATACTATATTTACAATTTGCACAAACCTGTTCTTCTTCTATTCCACCTAAACCCAACTCGCCGTGAACCGTACCTCCCCAACAATACATTTTATTTTAATCTAACATAACCTTAGATGATAAAACTCGATAGAGAAAAATTGAAGTACTATCAAATAAGAAAAATAAATCTGCAACAGTACCGCAAGACATTCAAGTTTATATTAATAATTAGTATCATATAAAAACCGCACAGCCGCAAAATAGAATTGTCTAGAAACGTCGAGCTAATTGTAAAAACAAAATATGTCAAAGTCAAAATGACGTGCGATTCGCCATCTATTGTGAAATTTTCTTATTGGAATTGTTGCAAGTAAAAAATCAGTACCTACATGACAGATCAAAAAGTAAAGCCTGAATTACATCGTATTTGGTTAAATATTTCCTATACTTATTTCGTAAGTGGGTACTTTCAGAGCTACCTTATTTTATAAGGTAGGTGAAGATTATTTTTTTAACACATTGTATGCGGGAAACATAAAATTATGCATTTTGCGTATTATTGTTTAAGCGCGGGAGAAGAAAAAATAAGTTTTTTATGAACTAGTGTTAGCATGCAGGAAACGTTGAAATAATTATTTTGCGCGGTAAAATTTGGTAACCACTCGTTGTTACAAGTCAAACTGGGCAGGTACTTGATGATTTACATAAATAGGTAAATAATTTTGAAATTTATTGTACATAAGGACTAAAATTGTTCGAGACCATAAAAACTCATATCACCTTATACCGATTTATGAGCAAATGTTTTGAATCTTACATACTTTAAATATATTAGTATAATTACGTTGTATTTTGCAAAAAAATATTATTACGTTGTGGATAGAATATGAATTATTTTCAAAATTATGATTTTAACCCTGAATGTTATATTTTTTATGAAAAAAAATACCCGATTTTGGTGGGAATTTACTCAACAAAACACCCGCATACATTGTTAAGATGAATCTCTATATTTTTACTCGCTAGACATGATATTTCCCTTTTCTACATAATTTTTATTTACACATCTTCATTTCAATAGTTGACCGAATTTTTCAATATATCTTCATTTCAATAGTTCACCGACCTTTTAGGATATTATTTTGTGGTCGGCATCGAACATGTAAGAAACGAAAAAAATATATACTCTGCACAAATCTACATATTATTTTGAAAATGTCATGAAATTTTCGGATTGTGTAAAGCAGCCATAGACATGACTATAATATTTTTTTTAAAACTTTATTGAATATATTTTCGTATTCCCAATTGTTTCGTCATTGGTGTCAGTGATTTTTATACATTTTCCACTGTTAAACGTAATAGGCTCTTGACGACATTTAACACGAACGTTGATCATTTTTGATAGGCCATATTCTCACTTTCTTAAGTTTGCTTGCAAAATCTTCAAGCGGACTATCCATCAATCTAGCTTGATAACATATTTGTTAACAGAATACGTCATACCAAGGAGTGTGATACGGTCAACTCGCGGTCGACCTTAGGCATCTCTAAGTATGATCATAAATAGTAATCTATACTTGACTTGTTTAATGTGTGAAGCCCTTTAGGAGATTGAGTTAACAAAACTTTATATTTTTAACGATAATCTATTTAAATTTAAATATATTTTGGTGTACAATACATACGTGAAATTTATAAAATTCACGCAGGTATTCAATTCTAGAAGAGGCTCAGTGTCCTCATCCGGTAATTAATATGACTTCGTACACAAATGTGATTTTTTTCACAAATAACAAGGATATAAACAAACTTGCCTTACTGACATTTTGGCTCATATCACGTTGACTCATTTTCAAGCAATACAAAGGCACGTTTTATTTTATGCCTCCCGTACATTTTATAGTAGTTCAACTTCATAAATATTATAGATTTTTTCTTCCTTCTGAAATTTAAAAAAGAATACAATATATATTTAAAACAGCATAGTCACATTATTTATGATGTGACGGGTGGGCACTTGCCGAGCTGTGGACCCACCTAGATGGAAACATTTTATGAATACTTTTAGGGTGATGATAAACAGAGATCATTGTTTTGTCATTACAGCGAAAGTTTTACATTTGACATTAATCTCATAAAAATGTTGCTCTGCTGTAGAGTGTTATGGTCCTGATAATGTAGTATTTCCAAATATCAAATGAAATATTTTTATATAGAAAAATGTCTCTGTGAGAAAATTATATTCGAAAAAATTTTTTTTTGGTAATCCCTGCGTGCTCTCCATGCAATCATCTAACTCTTTCTCTTTTTAAAGAGCTGTGCCAATACTTTGGCAGTTACTTATTATATGCGACAGAATGTTTAAATTGCAATAAACAGTTATAAAAATACATTATGATGTATTCAAAATGAAGTTTTTATTAATTAATTATAGCTTGATATTGATGTGTACATAATCTTTTGAATATGTGTAGTAAATATATTTATAAAATTCCATTTTACGTTCATGAGGAGAGGCATTTTTTTATTTTGGTATATGGATAGTATAATTCTTAACAAGGAACTGCATGCCATTCACTAAATTAGGGTGAGCTCTAATATATGAAAAACGAGAAAGTATTTCGTATATACATTTAAATTTAATATAAATATACCTGATCGTTAATTTTATGGAACAGTATTTTCCATCATAATTGTTTATCAAGTAAATTATGTTGCTCAACCTGATTTTTTTTAATTATTCATTCCTCCGCGCACTTAGCTTGCCTACACTTTGGTTTAAAACATATTCAAATTTATTATTCATACAATTACAAAAGGAAACCCAGCCAGAACATGTAACATTCAATTTAAATATCACCTTGGTTGACATTTTACCACTAGAAATATTACGGATATGATCACTTTGATATTGAAAAGAATAAATCGATATTAAAAATATTTTTATTATTTTATAGTCAATATGATTTTTCTTACAAAAGTTAATCGATTTGAACTCGAACCATTTGATGATAATGTTTATTTTAAGTATATTAAATATTTTTGCTGTAAAGAATACGTGTATATCTTAAAAGGAATATAGCCAGATATTATATTAATATATGCATTATAAAAAATGTACATTATTTCAGTAATAAAACAAAATGAGACTTGGCTAAATACAATTTTTTTCTATTTGTAATGTTATTTAATAACTTAAAAAACGAATGTACTTCGCTTTAAACAAAACTATAACTAGCAACGTTATTGTTTTTTTTATTAGAATGCGTTAGTAGCATGTTACTTAGATTAAATTTAAAAGAAGCTGAAACAGTACTACTTTTTTCAAAATTTTAACAACGTTTGTGTTTATCATCAGCATCCTGTTTCCAATTACTTGTACCGTAAGGGACAGTAAAATGTGAATACTTGAATAATCTGTGATTTATATGAGAAAAATGCCTTCTCTGTTAATTATTATAAGTATTCGGCGGTCTTTTGATAGTCAACAATTTTGAAGGCAAGTTGATTCATTTTTTTTCTGAAATCCTCCAGATACATGCATAGTTCCAAAGTCAGGTTCTATTTAAAAGATCTAACAATACAAGATGTCGAAAATTTAGTGTGGCTGCAAATTTCAAATTCAATTGCTACAATTGAACGAAAAACAATAGGAAATAATAAAATATAAGATATGTTTAGAACGGAATAATTATAAAAAAACTTTGAAAAAAAACGTATTCGCATTTAAATCAGTCTGAATACAATAAATTTTGTTTTGACAATATTTCAATAAAATATTCATATTTTTAAAGTTAAATATTTATTGATAAAAATAAGTTTATGAATATATTGAAATACAGATTTTGAATAATGTAATTGTACTTTTGCGTTAAATAGTTTTTGATAAACAAATATTACCTAGCCTTCGGCCATTTTTATTTTTAAGCCAATCACAAACAGGGATGACACATAAAAGACGAATCAACGCTCAACATTGAAATCATGTGCAAAGGGACCTGAACCATGTACAAACTTTTATAAGTATGTGATCAGGACAAGGGGAAGAACCCAGTGGTTTTGTACATTAGTCATTTGACGTAAACTCGGGAAACTTGCGAGCTAATTCACGAGAAACAACTTAATATCGTCGTTTATTTTGTTAACTTCGTGTATCCGTGTTATTAGTTCGATATAACGAAATAGTGTGGAAAATATTAAATAACAGTTTTGATCGTTTGCGATTTTAAAAATGTCCTTTTGTTGATGAGGAATTCCGCTGTTGTCAGTACATGTGCTCATAAAGTTTTAAGTTTGCAACCTGTGTTCATTTTGACGTAGTGGTGAGACAAAATTATCATCCCGAAAGAGTTTTGTAAGCTTTTATCTCATTTATCTAAAAAAAAAAGATAATATTGTGACTGCATCATATTGTACATCTTGATTCCTCGCCTTTGACTTATTGTTATCCTACAACATTGCATATCATATCTTGTTTTATTTCTTTCTACGCTTAAAAAATATGAGTACATTTAGACATGTCTATTTGTTATTATAAATTAAAAAAAAAGTTTTGGAAACAATTTATGATATATTTGTGATGCAATGTTTTGAATGTTGAGGAATGGCTGTCATCTTTATTAGCAGGTATACGAAATGTGTATTACGTGCCTAGACTAGATACCATTACTCTTATTATCATTAACCTCTAAGCGAGTGAGATTTTGTAAGTAAAATAAAAAAAATGATTTTGTAAGTAATGTAAATAACGTAATTGCGGCCGCCATATACAAAATAATTGAATAGATAAAAACATTTGAGCCATGTCCGTTTTATGGATAAATTCATGTATTCGGGAATAAAAACATTGGATGTACCGTGAACGTCCATACTCTTGAGGCAAAAATTCGCTCGCTGTACGGCCATAGTCGTTTAGAGGTTAAGTATCAATATCTATCAAAGGTCTTTAATGCGAAAAATATATCATAAAACCCTTTTCTTTGTCTATCATCATCACGCTATGTCTCTATTGGGGTAGGCAGGGAGAAAACATTTCTATTTTATTCTATCCTGGAACATATCTTTCACTACTGCCATATCTATACACCTCGTCAGGTATACTCGCCCATTCCAGAGGCTTTTCTCTCTTTCCCCTTTAAGAATTAGATTTATTTGGTCGCTCCATATTTTACTTATCAAACTCTGCAATTCATCTTTAATCCGCCAACACTACCATATTATCTGCATGCAGAAATCTGCATACATTCCCATTTTACATTTGTATGCCATCAATTGACCTCTATAGTTCCTACACACATGAATCAGTATAAATATTGATCAACCAGGGTGACAATGCATCCTTGCTTTCTTCTTCTTCCCAGTGTCATGTCAGGTCCCCCCTACGTTGAATATCACCTGAGAGTAGACATCTTTATCCTCGGCAGCCCGAAAAAGATCTCCAACGCCCCTTATGCCAGTCCAATCACGTATATTGCGGAGCCAGGAGATTTGCCTTCTGCTAACACCTCTTCGACCTTCTATTTTGCCTTGGATGATCAGGTGCAGTAATTTGTACTTTGCTCCTCTAAGTACATGACCCAAATAGGACACCTTTCGGATTTTAATATTAGTCAGCAACTCTATCAATTTTGGCTCTTTGAAGAACCCTTGTGTTGCTGACCATATCCGTCCAGGGTATCCGTAGCATTCTCCGGTGCATCCACATTTCGAATGCTTCCAGTCGGTTCATACTACCAACTTTGAGGGTCCATGCGTCCACTCCATGCAATAACACTGACCAAAGTAGCATTTGACTAGCCGTTGTCGAAGTTTCAACTTTAGATTGTCCTTGCAGAATACCCTTCTCATTTTATTAAAAGCCGCACGAGATGATTCAATTCTGCACTTGACTTCGGTTTCTGGGTCGAGGTCTTCCACTTGGATGCTTCCGAGGTATTTAAATCCTTTCTTTACACCTTTCGAAATATTAAATTCAGTCAATATACCATTTACTCTAATCATGCTGTACTTTCAGTGCATAATGACGCAATACCACATATTAGTTTACATTCAACCTCATATTCATTCAATATTTTCCATAGTTAGTCTCTTATCACGCGGTTATATGCATTTTCCAAATCGACAAATGCACAAAATCCTTTTTTATATTTTGCCATACATTTTTCCACAAACATACGCAAAGAGAAAATTTGTTCTTATTGCGTAAATAAATTAAACCAACCATGAATTATCAAGCGTGCACTATTTTTTTACTTGATTGAATTTTTAATTAATCGTTATGAATTTAAAGCAGTTTGTAATTAAAAAAAGGCAATTGACTGTAGTGCACGTATTATGTAGTTTCATACTTATATATGACTAGCCTACCCTACCGAGACCTAGTGACCAAAATATGTTTTTTTTTTTTAATTTTCGTGTTTTTACAATTCTGTCTTTTTTCTAATATTTTCTACCATGGCAGTCAACCATTTAAATTGAAATAACCTTAATGCAAGTGACTACAATATTTTTGTAACTAATACAATTTTATAACTTTTAGGATATATCACATTGTTCTTCTTTCTTCATTCCGTATGTATGTTGTGATTTGAAGTTTTCACAATGTTAATGGGTAGTTTTATATGAATCAAAATTACCTGCTAACTTAATAGACTATCCTGATGAATCCAATTTCTAAGGTATGTGTTTATTAACCATTTCTAAGGTATGTGTTTATTAACAATTTCTAAGGTATGTGTTTACTAACCATTTTGTTATTTTAAATTAATTTATGAGTACTGGGGATAAAATATGAATTTTCAAAGTGTAAAATTTATTTTTATCAAAATCAGATGGTAATAAACATATAGAACATTCACATTTTTTCCCCTGTAGGCTTAAGGGGGTGACATATTATTGTGGCGTGTTGTGTCGTGGCGCATTCTGTCATGACGGCGAGCGTGCAAATCTATGTCGTGTCGGGGCATGGTCTGACGTTTTTTCGAGTCAATATAGTCGTGGCCTTAGGAGTGTATGCGCGCCTACAATGCTTTAGTCCGATTCGGATGGTAATTTTGAAGATGTTTTGTTTCTGGTTATGTTAAAACTACTTGAAAAAAAAACAAGAAAAATAGAAGATATTGGGTTCATCCACTAAATAGACTAAAGAGCAAAGGCGAATTTCATTGTCTAGCACAAGAACTAGAGAGCGATGAAGGAAGATTCCATCTTTATTTTAGAGTGAGCAAAATACAGTTTGAAGAAATACATTCTATTTTATTCTATTTCTCGAAGAAATACTTGCTTGCAAAATTTATACGTGCGCACTCAACTGATAGTCGATAATGTGTCATCATACTAGAAACATATTGGCATGGCGTGGCGTGACGCGCCATAACCCCCACCACCGCTCTGACTTAATAGAAATCGAGCGATCGCCGTCACGACACAGTGCATTGCGACACACGGCTCCATCGTAATGTGAATCTAACCATACAAAATGTATGGTTCCGATATCATTGTGGCGCGTCACGACACAGTGCGTTGCGACACAAGGCTCCATAGTAATGTGAATCTAACCATACAAAATGTATGGTTCCGATATCATTGTGGCGCGTCACAACTCAGTGCTTTGCAACATAAGGCTCCATAGTAATGTGAATCTAACCATACAAAATGTATGGTTCCGATATCATTGTGGCGCGTCACGACACAGTGCTTTGCAACATAAGGCTCCATAGTAATGTGAATCTAACCATACAAAATGTATGGTTCCGATATCAATGTGGCGCGTCATGACACACTTCTTTGCAACATAAGGCTCCATAGTAATGTGAATCTAACCATACAAAATGTATGGTTCCGATATCATTGTGGCGCGTCACGACACAGTGCTTTGCAAAATAAGGCTCCATAGTAATGTGAATCTAAGCATACAAAATGTATGGTTCCGATATCATTGTGGCGCGTCACGACTCAGTGCTTTGCAACATAAGGCTCCATAGTAATGTGAATCTAACCATACAAAATGTATGGTTCCGATATCATTGTGGCGCGTCACGACTCAGTGCTTTGCAACATAAGGCTCCATAGTAATGTGAATCTAACCATACAAAATGTATGGTTCCGACATCATTGTGGCGCGTCACGACACAGTGCTTTGCAACATAAGGCTCCATAGTAATGTGAATCTAACCATACAAAATGTATGGTTCCGATATCATCGTGGCGCGTCACAACACAGTGCTTTGCAACATAAGGCTCCATAGTAATGTGAATCTAACCATACAAAATGTATGGTTCCGATATCAATGTGGCGCGTCATGACACACTGCTTTGCAACATAAGGCTCCATAGTAATGTGAATCTAACCATACAAAATGTATGGTTCCGATATCATTGTGGCGCGTCACGACACAGTGCTTTGCAACATAAGGCTCCATAGTAATGTGAATCTAACCATACAAAATGTATGGTTCCGATATCATTGTGGCGCGTCACGACACAGTGCTTTGCAACATAAGGCTCCATCGTAATGTGAATCTAACCATACAAAATGTATGGTTCCGATATCATTGTGGCGCGTCACGACACAGTGCGTTGCGACACAAGGCTCCATAGTAATGTGAATCTAACCATACAAAATGTATGGTTCCGATATCATTGTGGCGCGTCACAACTCAGTGCTTTGCAACATAAGGCTCCATAGTAATGTGAATCTAACCATACAAAATGTATGGTTCCGATATCATTGTGGCGCGTCACGACACAGTGCTTTGCAACATAAGGCTCCATAGTAATGTGAATCTAACCATACAAAATGTATGGTTCCGATATCAATGTGGCGCGTCATGACACACTTCTTTGCAACATAAGGCTCCATAGTAATGTGAATCTAACCATACAAAATGTATGGTTCCGATATCATTGTGGCGCGTCACGACACAGTGCTTTGCAACATAAGGCTCCATAGTAATGTGAATCTAAGCATACAAAATGTATGGTTCCGATATCATTGTGGCGCGTCACGACTCAGTGCTTTGCAACATAAGGCTCCATAGTAATGTGAATCTAACCATACAAAATGTATGGTTCCGATATCATTGTGGCGCGTCACGACACAGCGCTTTGCAACATAAGGCTCCATAGTAATGTGCATCTAACCATACAAAATGTATGGTTCCGATATCATTGTGGCGCGTCACAACTCAGTGCTTTGCAACATAAGGCTCCATAGTAATGTGAATCTAACCATACAAAATGTATGGTTCCGATATCATTGTGGCGCGTCACGACTCAGTGCTTTGCAACATAAGGCTCCATAGTAATGTGAATCTAACCATACAAAATGTATGGTTCCGATATCATTGTGGCGCGTCACGACACAGTGCTTTGCAACATAAGGCTCCATAGTAATGTGAATCTAACCATACAAAATGTATGGTTCCGATATCATTGTGGCGCGACACGACACAGTGCTTTGCAACATAAGGCTCCATAGTAATGTGAATCTAACCATACAAAATGTATGGTTCCGATATCAATGTGGCGCGTCATGACACACTGCTTTGCAACATAAGGCTCCATAGTAATGTGAATCTAACCATACAAAATGTATGGTTCCGATATCATTGTGGCGCGTCACGACACAGTGCTTTGCAACATAAGGCTCCATAGTAATGTGAATCTAACCATACAAAATGTATGGTTCCGATATCATTGTGGCGCGTCACGACACAGTGCGTTGCAACATAAGGCTCCATAGTAATGTGAATCTAACCATACAAAATGTATGGTTACGATATCATTGTGGCGCGTCACGACACACCACGCTACAATAGTATGTTTCCGCCTTTTATGCTTTTTACCTAACAAGATATTAGGTGTGGTTATTTACTGATGATGATGGGCAATCCCTTGCAATTGAGGATAATTGTCAGCCAGTGTACAAGCTATTACTAATCAGCAAGCGCATAGTTGAGACAGAAAAGTCTTCAAATTTTTATGGCAAAGATATAAAATTCCGAGACAATCGGCAGTTAAATATGCTAAAGCTTTTTGTTCATAGTTTCATCTGCCAGGAATCGATCCTGGGATGCCCTCTAGTTTACCATGAATGAAACCATTGGTAAAAATAAATGTTTGCTTAACAATAGAACTAACCTTTTGATTTTTTACATGTTAATATAGTAATGATTTTATCAATATTGCTTTTTAGTGGTTGATATTAATTTACTTAACAATTTGAGTTTTCTTATTGGACCATGCTTGAATAAAGTAATATTTTTTCTTCATTTAATATCCAAATACTTTATGTTTTCCTTTACAATGATTCTATTTCAAATTGTTCAATATTTGAAGACATCCCTTGAAAAGGGGGTCTATATGAAAATATAAAATTTTAGAGGAGAAATAAAAAACGATTCACGCTTTTATCGGATGGAATTTTTCATAATAAAAGTATTATTTAGATAAATAAAAAAACACTGGACTGTTTACAAAATATTTTTATTAAAAAAAGTACAAAAACATGTTATTTCATTGGAAAAGGGGTCTAAATGCGAGATAATATTTTATTTTTCTAATATTTGTTTTTTCCAATTTTGAACATGTAGTATATCTTACATTTTCCTTGTTTATTTACCATTTTAAGTGCTGCTACTGTCAAAGAGACGCTCGGCGACTCTTATCTTGGCAACTGTCAAAATCATATAGACCCCTTTTGCAAGTTAAGCAACTTAACAGAGTGAATTGTGTGAAATGTATTGCCAGGAAAAATAAATAAAAAATTCTGTAGATCAGTACTGCTATGTAGGCCCTTTTTTTTTTACAATAAAATCACTTTTTGGCCCAATGTATAATATAGACCCCTTTTCGAGGGATGCCTTCATTTAATTAGAAAACAATGAACTTGATTGTAGCGGAAAACTTGATAATTGAATAAGGATGATTTTTTCCACTTTTAGGCTGGTGACCCAATACACAAGTTTTCTCATCTTAAGGTGAATATTATATTGAGAGAATGTTTGAGATTCAAACATTCTCTCTATTTTATACTTTCACCATTTATTTTGTAGATTTCATCGTTAGCAAAGGGAAATAGTCTTTTTTCAAAATAACAATATCGGTTTAGAATACGATTTGTTTTCATTTCAATACAACTCTTGTGGTACGAGTATGAGTCACTGTATGCCATGAAAATTTTTCCAGACATCTTAACAAAATAATACAATATAATATTCATTATATTTATTTTTTAAAACTATACTTGGGAAAATGTTGGATGGTTCCTGTGGCGTTTGAAACGTCATGTCTCAAAGGGATGGGGTAAAATGGTTTTTTTTTTTTTACAAATTGAAAAATTGTTTTTCTCTAAACTGATGTTTTAATTCCTAATTATCATTATACTGACTTTCTAATGTATTGTATGATTTGTATCTATCTTTAAATAGGCCAAGATCCACTATGAATTAATACTAATTACGAACATTTAATTTTATGTATAAAAAAATCCAAAATCCTATTATCGAATACCCCATCCCTAGCCAATACAGACTAACGTAGTGACTTTTCACAAACGTCACCAAATATTATTTGATTTTAACAAACTGCCACATTTTTGCTAATTTGTAACAAGATGTATTAATTTGTCATTATTGTTAGTTTTATGTCAAGTATTTACCTAAATAACTTCCTATTTATTAGAATTGAGGCTTATATTAAAGTTGATAAAATAATTAAAATTACCAAACGTCGTGACAAGTTTGTATTGGGGAAAATTTGTGAACTGTCACAGGGACCATGCTACAATTTCTCAAGTATAACAAAATAATACAATATAATACAATATAATATTCATTATATTTATTTTTTAAAACTAACAATCTTAACAATCATATAAATGAGGAGAAGAATTGGGTGACCATTATTTCTATGAAGGAAAATAGAGACATTATACGAGGCATATCCAGAAAGTAAGTGTACTGAATTTTTGTAGGTTACAATTTTTTTTATTTAAACACTACACATATGTAAGCTATTTTTAGTAGTACATATGTAAGCTATTTTTCGACATAGTCGCCATTCCTCTCAATGCAGGTCGTGAAGCGGGGTATCAACTTTTTGATGCCTTCCTCGAAGTAGTTTCCCGCCAACCCCTCCGTCCACTTCTCCACCTCCTCCTTTACCTCCTCGTCGGTTGAAAACCTTTTACCACCCATGTGCAGCTTCAGGGAGGTAAAGAGATAGTAATCTGAAGGTTCTAGGTCAGGGGAATGCGCGGGATGGTTCAGGACATCCCATTTAAACGAGGCGAGCAGTTCCTTCGTGGCGTTGGCCGTGTGTGGTCTGGCATTGTCGTGCAGCAGACAGACTCCCTTTGTCAGCATGCCTCTCCTCTTGTTCTGAATCGCCCTCCGCAATTTTTTTAGGGTCTCACAGTATCTTGCAGAGTTGATGGTCTCCCCTTGAGGCATATATTCAATTAAAATTATTCCTTGACAGTCCCAAAACACGGATGCCATGATTTTCTTGGCTGAAATTGTGGTTTTGAACTTTTTGGCGAAGGGTGAAGAGGTGTGACGCCACTGTTGAGACTGCCTTTTGGTTTCAGGCGTGTAGTATGCAACCCAAGTTTCATCTCCAGTAATGATGGAGCGGAGAAATTCATCTCCATGGAGTTTGCAGCGCCTCAAAAACTCTTGCCCGGCCTCCACTCGATTCAACTTCTGTTGGTCTGACCCACCTCGCGGACAGTTTCCGATATCCGAGGGTTTCTGTGATGGTTTCGTGTAGTAGAGATCTGGAGATTTGCGGAAACATCGCAGAAAGTTCATCCAGTCAATCTGCGATCGTCACGGAGCGGATTTTCGATTTTTTCCACAATTTCGTCAGTCACAATTGAAGGTCTTCCGCTCCTCTGATCATCACGCACACACACTTACGACCGTTTTTAAACTCGCGACACCACTTGTACACACTCGTACGATTCATAGCTTTATCACCATATGCAGTTTTCACCTCATTATAAACCTCAACCGGAGGTTTTCCCTTCCAAACGAGATAACGGATGACGCCGCGTATTTCGCACTTGGCGAGAGATTGGATTGACATTTTTCACGAAACGTGTAGTCGCGTCGACACTTCTCAACGTACTGACCTCGAACCGGTCTCGTTGCGGAAGGGAAGGGCCAGGTTACACGGAAGTGTAGTCAACATGTTGAAAATAAAATCCATCCGGTCGTGAGAGCTTCAGTACACTTACTTTCTGGATACGCCTCGTAGTTGAACATTTACACTGTGCCATGTATGCAATTCACGTCCTGCTTATTTAAAACTTTTCTTGATAACAAAAAATATGCGTTAAGATCCAACTATAGTTAAAAATATTATATTATTTTTTTCAAAATGACTCATTGAAAATAATACTTAAAATTTAACCAATTTATAAAATATGAAAGAATATTACAGAAACATTAAACATTATTTTGACATTAGCTACAAAGATATGTTTTTCAAACATTCCTTTAGGCCTCGGCCACACAGGTAGGAGCCTCGCTTGTTGCTTAGAGCTACGCTGCGAGCTAGGTGACATATCCTAGCGAACCAACACACCGCATACTATCGCAATGGTCACACCGCACGCTTCGCGCCACGCTACGTGACGATTAGTCACCTAATGAGTCTCCTAGCGAACAGACGTGTTGGTTAATTTTATTGTGTCACCAAGTGATTTTACAAGATGGCGGAAGTTTTAATAGCAGCTGTGTATAAAAGGGAGCCTTTGTGGGATACATCGAGCAAATGTACTTATATTTACTTGTTCTTATATTTATTTTTAATCTTGAAAAATTTCATTATTTTTATTTAATGTTTCCTAGAATCTGCCATGCCTAAACAGTTAATATGTTAAATAAACTTACTTTCATCAAATATTACATCTCAAACAACTACAAAACTTTTCATCGTATTTCCGCAATTCTTTGTAGAGAAGTTGAAACTATCCACTCCATACTTCTAGATAACATTAACATTATGTTATGCACCCAACAAGTTCCAATTTGAGATGTTCAAAATTTTAAACTTAAATTCTCTGAGAGAAGTAGCTTTCTGGTTAGTTTTGAAAGTGGAATCGTTTGCTGACTCAACCGCTTCCAAATGTCAAATGAATTTGTGCGAAGCACTTTGGTGTGCCCAAGCATGAAGTCACCTAGTTTATTAGTCACGTAGCACCTAGCTTAGCATCTAGCTTAGCACTTTGGTGTTGCCTCGGCCTTAAAGTTAATTAGTTAATCAGTTTTATTTGTTATCAGGGTCACAAGTTTTCAAAATGTTGATTTGAGAAAAAAACTTTTAATTACTCTTTGTCAAAAAAATCTGCACTTTTTTCCAGACTACAAGAATAAAAAAATAAAAATTAATTCAATCATTAGACTGGAAAAACATAATAATTATAAAAGTAAATCTGCTTTAAAATATTAACCTGTACCATTTTAGTTTGTAAATAATTAAAATATATGAATCTGTGTATAGTACAAAAATGCTAAAACATCTATTGGTATAGGTGATAACAGTTCTGAAGCAACCTGAAATAAATCCACCAGGACAGTCTATCTTGAAAAACATTCAATACAAGAGAAAATTCGTGACCATCAACGCAGCAAGCCTTGTACCAGTAATTGTGACACAAAAGAAGAAAAAAATTGGTAAATTTATTTATAATAATAATTTATTTCTTATATGCTAGATTTATCAATATAAATAATAAAAAAATCTCTTATTTGGCAAAAGATAATATTTTAACTTAAATATTAATATTCTAAGTTGATTTTTAACCTTAGCGTTCCGTAACGTAGTACACTTCAACCTCAAAATATAGATACGAGTGATTCATTTGTGAACGCTTCTAGATAGTTAAATTTTTATAATTTCTTATTAAAAAGGTATTCATTGAGACGAATAATCATTTGAATATTTTTTGCCACCATGTAACTTCTTTTATTTACTTTTATCTGCTTGGTTGGAAGAGATTGAATGAAGTGTTAAATAAATAACACATCGATCAATAAGTCCCGGGACTAACCAACAGATGGCGCCTCTAATAACAAATCCATACCATTCTCAGTTAGTACAAACCTTTTGAAGTTACATGTCAAACTTTCATGACATTCTGACATTTTGTCATTGAGTTACAGTGGTTTTAGTGACGCTACTTTTGCTATTTTCAAAACAATGGAAAAAAATGCATATCGTATGTTGATAAAACATTGTTTTTTAATGGGAAAAAGTGTTATCCGGGCTCTGCTCCGTCGAAAACAACCATTTGTCTGTGGTATGCTGATTTCAAACGCGGTCGTACAGACACAAATGATGCTGAACGCTCTGGTCGTCCAAATGAGGCTGTTACACTAGAAAACATAAAAAAACCCTCAAAATCGTGATGGAAAATCGCAAAGTAAAGTTGCGTGAGATAGCTGACATCCTGAAGATATCATTTGGTAGTGTTTACACTATTTTGCATGAACATTTGGTCATGAAAAAGCTTTTTTCGAAATGGGTGCCGCGTTTGCTCACAATGGAACAGAAACAACAATGCATCGATGATTCAGAGCGCTGTTTGGCACTGTTTACGCAATATAAACATGAGTGCCCAAACATTTTCTATGGGATTTGCATCTGGTGACTGCGACGGCCAATCCATTACGTTAACGTGATTTTCCTGTTTCCACGTAGTACAAAGATGACTGATGTTTTGGGTCATTGTCCTCTTGCAGTAGCCAATTTTCATTTTTTCTTGTGCACAACCTTTGGGCAGATAGTAATAAAGCCCTCTGATATATTTTAACCATTTTGGCAGCGTTCAAATTATTTGTGTGGAGATGTGCAAAGTGCCAAATTTCTGCAAAACAGCCCCAGACGTGGACTTTTTTACCGGGTGTTTAACGGTCTGCTGGATGAGTCTATTGGTGCGGGTACACCAGATATGATTAATGGAATAATGTGCCCAAAAAGAAGCGTCGTCCGAAAAATAACATTGTCCCAATCGCGGTCCGAATTTTCTTTCGCAAAGTGAGTCTTTTTTCGACTTGTTTTTCGGACGGTAGTGGTTTTTTCACCGCGTTTCGAAATTTCACTCCATGAGCTAGTAAACGTCTTCTTAAAGTGTCACATGACAAAATTAGACCCTTTTCACGCAAAACCGCCTGTCCGCTACACAATGATAGATGAGGATTCTTCTCAAACACCCGTAAAATCACTCTATCCTCCTTTTTCGCCGTTTCCTGTGCAGTGCCACGATCTTGTACGTCATGGATGATTTTTACGTCAGAATAGCATTTCACCCACTTTGACTTTCTCGTATATTTAGCAGAGGCTCCGTACGACATTTTTGGTCCTTTCGGATGTGTACACATAAATATAAATAAATAAATTAATAATAGGTTTATTGATAGCAACATAGTATGTACAGATTATATTTGAATAACACTTCTAAAACACATAAATTGCAGATAATACATTAAATACAGAAGCTATCAAAAGGTCTGGGCTCATCTAATAGCATCCCCTTGGCCAAGATACACCCCACCAATATAGGGCGAACCCAGCCACGGGGACACCAGATGTTTTTCAGCCCACACCCTTGGACACGTAGAACAAGAATATATAAAAAAAAAAATAAACACAGAAAATAAATAGATAACAAAGAAAAAATACATTCAATGTAACATCTATGTAACGTGATGCGTATGCGGCACTCATGGTAAAATATGTTCTTGTGTAACCAAGGTCGAATGACAACTGAGTTTTTCTATGTAAAGTATCTTGGGGGAAGGGTCCTGCTGCCTGTTCATGTTTGAATCTACCCTCTAACGGTTTCCAGGAAAAAATGTAGTCGTACATGCTCTTGTCAAACAGATTGTACTTCTTTCATTTTTGGAGCTGGACTTATGAATATGTATCACTCTTGTCATCTTCCACCCGTATGGGGATTTAGCATTACTTAAACTAAATAACTAAGACATAAAAAAAATTATATGTGATAGTATTTATTAGGTGTACAAATAAGTTTCCGCCGTTTTTTATCAAAAATTGGGCATTTATTGTGAAAGAACGGAACCTCATGTTTTATTCGAAGTATTGCCCATCGCTTGCCACTACCTTTTCCCATCTTTCTGGCAGCATACGGATACAGCGTCGGAAGAATGCTTCATCTTTTGAGGCTATCCACGAATCGACCCAATTTTTGGTATCTTCATATGATGTGAAGTGCTGCTCAGACAGGTCATGCGTCATCGATCGAAACAAGTGAAAATCAGAAGGAGCAATGTCTGGTGAATACAGCGGGTGGGGTAAAACTTCCCAATTGATTGTTTCCAAAAAGGTTTTGACCGGCGCCGCAACATGTGGACGAGCATTATCATGCAGGAGAATAATTTTGTCGTGTCTGGAGTAGCAGTGGGCGCGCTTTTCCTCGAGTGCTCGACTCAATCTCATCAATTGTGCTCGGTAGACAGCCCCAGCAATGGTTTCGTTCGGTTTGAGCAACTCATAATACACGACACCAAGCTGATCCCACCAAATACACAACAAGAGTTTTTTTCCATGAATATTTGGCTTAGCTGTAGATGTTGAAGCATGGCCAGGGGTTCCCCATGACTTCTTCCTTTTTGGATTATCATAGTGGATCCATTTTTCATCACCAGTGACTATACGGTGCAGAAAACCCTTTCGTTTATGCCTGGCTAGCAGCATTTCACATGTGGAAAATCGGCGTTCAACGTTTCTCGGTGTCAGTTCATATGGAACCCAATTTCCTTGTTTTTGAATCATTCCCAATGATTTCAACCTATGTGAAATTGCTTGTTGAGTCACTCCTAATGTAAGTGCAAGTTCTTCTTGCGTTTGGCACGAATCTTGATCCAATAATACTTCCAATTCCGCGTCTTCGTACACTTTCGGCCTTCCGCTACGTTCTTTGTCTTCGATGTCAAATTCACCGTTCTTAAACTTTTGAAACCACTCACGACAGCTTCTCTCACTTAAGGCAGCCTCACCATATGCTTCTACAAGCAATCGATGCGCCTCAGCTGCAGATTTCTTCAAATTGAAGAAGTAAATCAAAAGTTCCCGCAAATGACGCTTATTCGGCTCAAAACTTGACATTTTCGAACACAAAAAAATATGTTATACTGATAAAAATTCACTAATATTTCAAGGTCATGTTGTTGACAGATGTCCAACCTTACGATAATGACATTTTACATCTGACAATTTTAACCATAACTTACTGGTGGCGCCAACTTTTGTCAAACGGCGGTGACTTATTTGTACACCCAATAAATAAATAATAATATCATCATTTACATTTTGCTAATAAGTTAATCACAAAAGGTTGCATGTTAATTTTTTCTTTATTCATCCTTATGATCAATTTAAAAGTAGGCTCAGTTTGAGTTATCAGTAAATCTGGAAACTTGATCTCAACTGCGCTAATAATTTTAATAAATGAACACAAATGTTTAAATTTATCCATCTCTTTGAAGTGTTAAGTGTTAACACATCGATCAATAAGTCCCGGGACTAACTACTAAAACAACATTTATTTGTCAAAATTCTTCTTTATTCATCAACATAGTCTCCTTCAAGAGCGATACATTCGTTCCAACGCTTTCCTAACTTTCTTTCAACGCTTTCCAACGGGGCCAAATCTGGAGAATACGGTGGGTGCGGAAGCAATTCAAAATTCAACTCATGCAATTTGGCCATCGTTACCATCGACTTGTCACACGGTGCATTGTCCTGATGAAAGAGAACTTTTATCTTCTTCATATGGGGCTTTTTTTTGCAATTTCTGCCTTCAAACGCTCCAATAACGCTATGTAATATTCGTTATTGATGGTTTTTTCCTTTTCAAGGTGATCGATGAATATTATATCATGCGCACCCCAAAATATGGAGGCCATAAACTTCCCGGCCGACTGTTGAGTTTTTGGTAGCTTCGGATGACTTTCACCGGCTGCTCTCCACTCAGCTGACTGCCGATTTGATTCCGGAGTATAGTGGTGGATCCAAGTTTCATCTATTGTCACATACCGATGAAAAAACTCCTGTTTATTTCGCGTAAACAGTGCCAAACAGCGCTCTGAATCATCGATGCGTTGTTGTTTCTGTTCCATTGTGAGCAAACGCGGCACCCATTTCGAAAAAAAGCTTTTTCATGACCAAATGTTCATGCAAAAATAGTGTAAACCCTACCAAATGATGTCTTCAGGATGTCAGCTATTGCACGCAGCTTTACTTTTCGATTTTCCATCACGATTTTGAGGGTTTTATTTTATGTTTTCTGGTGTTACAGCCTCATTTGGATGACCAGAGCATTCAGCATCATTTGTGTTTGTACGACTGCATTTGAAATCAGCATACCACCGACAAATGGTTGTTTTCGACCGTGCAGAGCCTGGATAACACTTTTCAAGCCATCGCTGAGTTTGAACGGTATTTTTTTCCATTAAAAAGCAATATTTTATCAATTCGCAAAATTCGGTCAGTCCCATTGTTTTAAAAATAGCAAAAGAAGCATCACTAAAACCACTGTAACTCAATGACACAATGTCGGAATGTCATGAAAGTTTGACACGTAACTTCTAAAGGCTGGTAATAACTGAGAATGGTACGGATTTGTTATTGGAGGCACCATCTGTTGGTTAATCCCGGGACTTATTGATCGATTTGTTATGCAGATTGCTCTAAATAAAGTTCACTTTTAAAAAATTCATAATTAAACAATGATTTGTTGTAATCAACTTTTATTACTGCAAACACTTAACAAAAGGTTGGGAATTTATTATTTTGAAAATAATGTCACCGAGATGCCCACCATTTTTTCGACGGCATTAGTCTAATCTGGTTTAAAAAAATTTACGTACGTATCAACATGCTTCCCGAGGTATCGTTTCGATCTTAATGATTTGTTTCGATTTGCAGCGTAGTCATTGGATTTATTTGCATAGACTCGACTTTTTAGGTATCCCCACAAAACAAATAAAAAAAGTTTAACATCTCTTGAACTAATTTATTCTGGGTCACCCTGTACTGAAAACTGGCTGTAGAAAACTTAACTGATCCATTAAAATTTGAAGATAACAGTCCAGTTTATTGACATTCCTACCAACACACGTAATAATACATCTTTAGCACTTATCAATGGTCTTCGTTGTGACTAATGCTATTTATCTTGCCTGTGCAATTCCATTCCTACTATCAGTTATCAGTCACTGTTTTAATATTGTTATAATCACATGTATTTTAATTCTACTTACAAAGAAGTTATTTTTTTTTATTTAGTGCAAACATTAATATTTAACTTTTGCTTTAGTCTTGTTTGCGCTCCCCTGAAGATGAGGTGAAAGCCTTGAAACCGGTAAGGTTATACCGTCATAAAAAAGTGGAATAAACAGTGTTTGATAAAAATAAATTACAATGTCTTTAAACCTCCACAATGTTAATGCCTTAACTATAAAAAACATAATATTTAACTGTTGAGATGTGTGCGTTTTTTTTTGTGTTGAAATAATTTAAACGAAACATTTTACGAATGTTTGGTTTTGATGTAAAATGGGATAATCTGCGGATTTTACTAAAAAAAGTGATTTCTTCTGAATTTGATGTTACCCATTTTATACTATCATGGATAATCTATGTGGGTTTTATTTTATTTTGAATTACACTTTACATTATAGATAAAGTTTTCGGTTTAATGACACGATAAATGTTTTTAGTCTGTTAAACCTATTTTAGACTTTTTCTAGAATTTGTATTGTATGAGAGATGCGAAGAGAAAGATCTGAGAATGAATGTTGCAAAATCCAAAGTAATGGTAATAGAAAAGGGTAGAAGGAAAAGTAAATGCGACTTATGGGTGAATAATGAAAGAATGAAGCAAATTGAGGAATTCTGCTATTTGGGTAGTATTTTCTCAGATAATGGAAGAGTTAAGAGCAGGGCTGTGGAGTCGGATGAAAATTTACCGGCTCCGACTCCGGCTTTATTTTATACACCGACTCCGACTCCAACTCTTGACTCTGACTTCAATTTTTATTTTATTTTATAATTTACTGCGTCTACCTAATGTATTTATATTGACTTATTAATAATGGATACAGGTATAAATTAAAAATTAATTATATTCGTACACAAATGAAACAATTTTATAAAAAAATATATAAACAATACGCATTAAGCAATATCTTCACACTAAAATAATATTAAAAATATATATTAATATTCAAAAAAAGAATTAAATGAAACTTTTAAAATAATTAGAAAAACAACACAGGTAGGTATTAAAAAAAATAAGAAAACACTTTAAAATAAAATAAAAAGGTTGCTTCATTTGTTTTCATACGTTAACTAAATCTTATTAATATTGTTTATTATTATTTTGATTCAATATTGAATAGAACACAAGATAAGATTTTTGAAAGTAAATATACTTTATATAAATCTTATTTCCTATTCGTGGTCTAAATGGAATTAGATCTCAAAATAAGTCTCAAAAGAAGCTCTTAACTTGTGTAGGTGGTAAGTGGTAAGGCCGTGACGGTCAGCGCTGAATCTTGAATAATTTCAGGATATCGCAGTATTGCTGTTTTTATATCTAATTTTGTAAAAACTGTAAACTGAACGTAATCCCCTTTTGGGGTTTATTGCGATTATAAAAGTCTGCATAGTACAGGCATGAAACGATGAGAGGTTAACTGGTTAACACATACCGTAACGTTATTCATTAAAGAAAATGTTAAAATAATTAAACGGAGTCGGTCGATTTTTTCCGACTCCGACTCCGCCTAAAATGTTCCGACTCCACGACTCTGGCTCCGACTCCGACTCCACAGCCCTGGTTAAGAGAGCTATCGAACGGTGTATAGCGATAGGAAACAAATTCAATGGGGCACTAAAACATATATACTCAAACCGGACAGTATCCAAATCTGCTAAGATGATAGATAGTTCACAATAGTATTTTGGTAACAACTTTGATATATGGGAGTGAAATGTGGACGTGAAAAAAGACAGAGAAGCCGAATAAATGCGTGCATTGAGAAGAATACCTGGAGTGACAATGTATGATATAATACGAAATTAAGTGATTAGGGATGTATGTGAACTTAAGGGTGATGTGTAAGTATGATGAGAAGAGCACTTTGAAATGGTTTGGGTATGTAGAACGAATCATGGACCCTCAAAGTTGGTAGTATGAACCGACTGGAAACATTCGAAATGTGGATGCACCGGAGAATGCTACAGATACCCTGGACGGATATGGTCAGCAACACAAGAGTTCTTCAAAGAGCCAAAGTTGATAAAGAGTTGCTGACTAATATTAAAATCCGAAAGTTGTCCTACTTGGGTCATGTACTTAGAGGAGCAAAGTACAAATTACTGCACCTCATCATCCAAGGCAAAATAGAAGGCCGAAGAGGTGTTGGCAGGAGGAAAATCTCCTGGCTCCGATATATACGTGATTGGACTTAATATGAGTTCAAAATAATAAGGGGCGTTTGAGATCTTTTTCGGGCTGCCGGGGATATTCAACGTTGGGGGGACCTGACATGACACTGAGAAGAAGATGTGGAACGAATTAATGAAAAAAGACTTTACAACTGAATTGACATTGGAATAGCGAGGTGATCCTCGATTATGAGTCCAGCAGTGATGACAAATAGATCGAAATCTTAATGTGACATGTAGTGACAAAAAAGGATCTGCCCAAAGGGACTCCTCAGGCGGGGACACACCCGAGTGTGGAAAGAATAGTAACAATGATTACGAATCAATAAAAATGACTTATAGTGCGGTAAATATACTTACAAAGTGGCTTAAACCCGAAGATTTCCTGATGTAAGGCTGAGTGGAGATCCGTTCAGAAATTATTGACCCGATTATTATTTATTTATTTCTTGAACACTTTTATTGCAAATACAATCCTGCGGGCTTATTGCCAGGCGGCAATCTCTTCCAACCAACCAGACAAAAGTAAAAGAAGCAAGTTACGTGGTCGCATAAATCATTCAAATGACTATCCATCCCCACGAAATCCATAAACACATACGTGAGCATATACCCACGAACCCCACAAAGACGGACAATCACCTGAACATTATTTTTCATATAAAGTGAGATATCATCAATCAAAAGGAAAGGAAGGATGGTGGAGAGGAAAGGAAAAGAAAAATGAGGAATGAAACACGTCATTTTACTGACTAGAAATTAAGAGTTTTTTCAGTCCCTTCTTAAAGCATGCCAAGGATGATTATTATTACATTAGCATAAAATGTGATTTGCGAATTTGCCGCAAAAATTACAACAATGCGAAAAGACAAGATTGAAGCTAAAATATGTACATTTAAAACTCCTATGACGAGAGAGAAATTGGGTAGTCCAATAGTTTGGATCCACCCACGGGTATCCGAGACAGGTCCTGATGCAAGGGAAAAATTTTAATGTCTTCTTACTGGGGATTACGACTACGTTAATGCCAAGTTGACAACTGGGTCTCTAGGAAAGAGTTAAGAATCATGCGAGGAGTCATCTCTGGCAAGGGATGAAGGTGGATGTTACCTATCTTTTCGGTTTAACTCTTACCGAGAAGAATAATCATGGAGCTACGATAGACATCCAGATCTAATGGATCGTGCCCCATTAAGACCGAGAGTGCTTGTGAGAGCGATTGTGCCCCATTATGCCGAGAGCATGTTATAAACCTTGGCAATAATAGCCAATAGTGCCCGCATTTGACGAGTACTTTTCATAGATATACACTAGAATCTTACCTATACCTCGCATAGATAACATTAAAGATCTGGGTCCCTTATTCTACAACAATCTTGCATTTGGTCCTCAAATAGAACTTAAATGCAATTCAGCTTACAAAACCTCTTGGATTTGTGATGAAAATTTTTAAGCCATTTAAAAACCAGGTGGTGCTCAAAATGCTGTAATTAATAGAATCGTTGCAGACTAGAAAGCGATGCATGCATTTGGAGCCCGGTGGGGGCACAGAACTCACTCATGGTGGAGAAGGTACAAACAAAATATCTACGATATCTCTGTATGAGTGAGTTTGGTGTCTATCCATGGCTGTATTCTACTCAGTTCCTGCTGGGCATGCTCGGGTATAACTCCTTGAGTGTAAGAAAAAATCTGTGCTACCTGGTATATGTTGTCAGAGTCACTCATTCGAGGAGTTGTGAGCTGTCCAGTATTACTAGAAAGATTAAAGTTAAGATTGCGCACCACGCCCTGCGCCAATCCCCCACCACCGTGATCGTATGCGCGCCAGTAAGATCCTTCCTCGCTTCAGTGCGAGCCGAGTTTTGTTGCTGAACGGTCGTGCGTCTTTTTTCTGTAACCTTTCAAAATGGCTGCGCCTATCGAAAATCCCGCCAAAAATGAAGTGTGTAGTGTCATTCGTTTTCTGAATGCACAAAATGTTCGGCCTACCGAAATTTATAGGCAACTTTAAGCACATTACATGAGTCTTTTCCACAAATTTCACGATCGCTCCTATATGAAATAGTGACAGAGCGCCTTGGCTACAAAAAAAATGTGTGCTCGGAAAGAAAAACCGAATCTCAACACCAGAAAAGTGATGGCAACAGTTTTTTGGGACCGAAAGGGTTTAATACACGTGGACTTTATGCCAAGAGGACACACATTAAACTCAGAGGTCTATTGTGAAACTCTTCAACGACTTAGATGCGCCATCCAAAACAAGAGACGTGGAATGTTGTCGGGAAAGGTGGTTTTGATTCATGACAATGCGCGGCCTCATGCACGAACACAGCGAAAACTTGAACGTCTTAATTGGGAAATTTTTGGACATCCTCCTTACAGGCCTGACTTGACACCGAGTGATTTTCACTTATTCCCGAAACTAAAGGAATTTATAGATGGAAAACAGTTCGCAAACGATGAAGACCTCAAACAAGAAGTGACATCCTAGCTCAAATCTTTGGCGGTAGAAGAGTATAACATTGAATTAACTACATTGAACAATAGAGTACTGTGACTGTAAATAAAGTTTTGTGTTGATATCTTTAGTTTTTATTTAGTTATGCCAAAATGTTATTTACTTTCTGGACGACCCACGTATCTTTGTTCACATTAATTCGAACACTACTGTATATACTATATTAGAATCTGGTGGCTTTTGTCAGAAATAAGAGATTGCCAATTAATCATATGAAAATTTCTCAAATTAATGGTTCATTGACTTATAATATATAACATATTCCATATAATGTATGTAGCCTGTCTTGATATGTTTTTGAAGATTGAAACTGACCTTATCTTTTGCTGATTATTAATCATGCAGAAAATTACTGATAACATTTATCTACTGAAAGGTAACAGTAAATTAGACTACTTGTTATTAATGCCGCATTTGTGTAGATAGCTAGGCAGCTGTTCAATTTACTCCCCTCTTAGGATTAGTTCTGGCAACTCTAGCAGGTGCACCTTAGTAGAGTTCTTACTTAAGTTCTTCTTTACTCTCCTCATAGGATTAGTTCTGGCAACTCTAGCAGGTGCACCTTAGTAGAGTTCTTACTTAAGTTCTTCTTTACTCCCCTCTTAGGATTAGTTCTGGCAAATCTAGCAGGTGCACCTTAGTAGAGTTCTTACTTAAGTTCTTCTTTACTCCCCTCATAGGATTAGTTCTGGCAACTCTAGCAGGTGCACCTTAGTAGAGTTCTTACTTAAGTTCTTCTTTACTCCCCTCATAGGATTAGTTCTGGCAACTCTAGCAGGTGCACCTTAGTAGAGTTCTTACTTAAGGTAATTTAATATCTTTTAAAATATTTTTTGAAAACTTAATACAATGCAAACTTATCAAACGCTACACACACAATATTTAAAAGGAAAAACATCCATACATGCATATCATCACGTAGTGTCCCTTGCGGGGTAGGCAGATAGAACAGTTCTCCATTATTTTTTTATCCAAGCTTGCAACCTTCACCTCTTCCGCATTCATGCATCTCGTCATGTATAATCATCTATTATTCATAACGTATCAATCAACAATTCTCGGGATTAAAAAACAGATGGCGCCTCTAATAAAAAATCCATACCATTCTCAGTTAGTACCAACCTTAAGAAGTTACGTGTCAAACATTCATGACATTCCGACATTGTGTCATTGAGTTATAGTGGTTTTAGTGATGCTACTTTTGCTGTTTTCAAAACAATGGAATAAACCGAATTTCGAGTGTTGATGAAACATTGCTTTTTAATGGGGAAAAATACCGTTCAAACTCAGCGATGGCTTGAAAAGTGTTATCCGGGCTCTGCTCCATCGAAATCCATTTGTCGGTGGTATGCTGATTTCAAACGCGGTCATACAGATACAAATTATGCTGAACCCTCTGGTCGTCCAAATGAGGCTGTTACACCAGAAAACATAAAATAAAATCCTCAAAATCGTGATGGAAAATCGCAAAGTAAAGTTGCGTGAGATAGCTGACATTCTGAAGATATCATTGGGTAGTGTTTACACTATTTTGCATGAACATTTGCTCATGAAAAAGCTTTTCGAAATGGGTGAACAGAAACAACAACGCATCGATGATTCAGAGCGCTGTTTGGCACTGTTTACGCGAAATAAACAGGAGTTTTTGCGTCGGTATGTGACAATGGATGAAACTTGGATCCACCACTATACTCCGGAATCAAATTGGCAGTAAGCTGAGTGGAGAGCAGTCAGCTGATGTTGATGAATAAAAAAGAATTTTGGCAAACAAATGTTGTTTTAGTAGTTAGTCCTAGGATTTATTGATCGATGTGTTAAGTAGGTTCCTACAAAACTCAACCAGTACTTAATTAGGTGATTTATTCGTATATCGAATCAGGGCAAATCATAAAATCTGGATAATTAATAAAACTATTTTGAATTTAATGTTCAATTATGTGTTTCAGGTTCAAACATAATGGATTTGCGTAAATTATTTAAACCCGAGGAGGATAATAATAGTACTTCTCCGATATACCAGTTCTATGCTGAAGACCTAAGTTCACCATTGACAAATGTCTGTATTCAGTCTCCTCAGAGCGGAAGCAGTATATCATCAGACCATGACTACTTGCTGTCACCTCAGCATAATGTACTGCATCTGGAACATTGGAAATTCGATGTTATTGAAGAATATACATTTCCAGGTAACACTACAATATTACAAAGCATACATTTATTTCTCTGCTGTCTGGAATTATTCCTAATTTTTCTGTTATTTAACCGTTTTACTGCTGAGCCTTTTTTCACATATTATGCGAAAATTGCGGAAGAATTTTAGAGAAAAAATAATCTTTCAATAAGTGTGCACAAAATTGTGTACATTTTCATCAAATATAGAGGGATTTTCGTAATTCTTTCGGTTGTGTGTAGGGAACATATCAAACTACTCAAATAAAAGATAATTTTAACTATATAGTAACTGTATTTATTTATCTTTTAAAAATAAAAAAAAACAAAGAAGAATATAAAAAAAATTATTTGCAAAAATGTTTTCCCACAAGCTTCACTTTCACTACAAATACGCATTCTTCGATTTGTAAACATTCTGATTTTATCCTCACGGTCACTAAAAGAAACATTTCATCATCGCTACTTGACCAATTCGACATCGTATGAGGGAAATAAACAATTTTTAATGATAAAAAAATACAAAAATTAATGTTATTTTCACTGCGATATACTTTTTAAAAGTTTATTTATGATTATTATTGACAAATTAAAAATGATTTGCATGCGCGCACCGCGACATGTCTACACAGGTCGATATCTAAAATCAAACTGAGCAATAGTCGATATCCCGACGGTACGCAGTTTTCGCGCAGTAATAAAGCGTCGATATATCGACGGCCCGCAGTAAAACGGTTAATATTACTTGTAATTAATTTTTGTTATTTGGCATCTCTCAATAGTGTCGGCTCAAAAATCTCCTTGAAGGCTTAATGCTGAAAGCTTTCTGTCACGGGTACATATCCATTTTTCTTCTTTTGGTGCTTTGTTTTGGATGTCAGCATTTTGGCGCTTTGTTTTGGATGTCAGCATTTTGGCGCTTTGTTTTGGATGTCAGCATTTTGGTGCTTTGTTTTGGATGTCAGCATTTTGGTGCTTTGTTTTGGATGTCAGCATTTTGGTGCTTTGTTTTGGATGTCAGCATTTTGGTGCTTTGTTTTGGATGTCAGCATTTTGGTGCTTTGTTTTGGATGTCAGCATTTTGGTGCGTTGTTTTGGATGTCAGCATTTTGATTTCGAATTAAGATTACACTAAGTGAAAAGTTGAATTAAAATAAAGATTACACCATGTAAAACATGGAAAATAGTAGATTTTTAATGCCATACAGTTTTGATGAGTGTGTTGATAAGAGATAAGTGTGTTGATTAGACGGTCCCAAGCCCGGATAAAAGAGGAGGGGGCTCCTTTCCTAATGTCCTTCCCTCCCTGTAAATTTACCCCCCCCGCTCCCTTCAATCATCTACTTGCTCATTGTATTATTGCCCCATCCCTATCAATAATGGCACCCAACATGCCGGTGTGCTCCGATCGTCTCACCTCGGTGTGCCATCGGATCCAGTGCAGCGGTGTGGCCGGTGAGTTTGCTGGTGTGCGACGGCTCACTCACTTAAAACAAACTCCATGGCACGACTTCGCTTTCCAACAGAGTGACGTTGGAGTGGTGAGGGGATCCTCGACTGCGAGGCCCGGCAATGATGATGATGATGAGAGAAAATAAGTCATAAGCTCCAAATGATAATTGTTTACATAATTCCGGCATCACTTTGTAGAACTCCATAATTAATATAAAAACTAACCGCCGAAGATGGATCAGTCTCCACCACCACAATGCAAGCTCTCACACATCGGCCAAAAACAAGTGACTTTTTGAGCACTCAAAACATCGAACGGATCGGTCATCCGCCGTACAGCCCTGATTTGGCACCCAATGACTTCTTTTTATTCCCGAACATCAAAAATAAATTGCAAGATCAACGTTTTTCGACGCCTGAAGAAGCAGTTGATGCGTTCAAAACATATGTTTTGAAGTTACCTCATTCGGAGTGGAAAAAGTGCTTCGAAAATTGGTTCAAACACGTGTAAAAGTGTATTGGATCTTCATGGAGAGTATTTTGAAAAACCATTTTCGATGATAAATATTTGTTTTTACTTGTCTGTCTCAAAACTTAAGTAGTAACCCTCGTAGAGTAACTATTTGTTGTTTATGGTACTAGGGGAAAAATAAAATTTTCTCTAATGTCGGTATTAGATCTTCCTACTTTTTAAAAAAAAGTAGGAAGTATCTATTCCCCCACATTAGATAAAAATTACGTGACATGCTTGAAAATAATGTCATCAAAGAAATACACGTATTGCCAGAAGTCAATGAAAGAATAGCACAAAATGGGTAAAAAAGAAACAGATGTTTGAGATGTTATGAGGAAATTAAAATGAAATAAAGAAAAGGGTATAAAGTTAATGGAAAAAGTATATTTCTAACCTTATTTCACGTACAGACATTGATTTTGTTATCTTTATCTTATATACACCTATACCAGTGATGCACTTGGCTTACAATGAATATTATTTTATCTAAAGGCCATGCACATGGCCTTTACAGGCAGGTCATGTTATGTTTTCAAAACAAAATTTCAAAATGTGTTACATTTTGTTTATTCCAACTTCAATAAATACATATATACATACCATCGCGCAATCTGCCTATCGGGTTTGGCATAAAGCATAAAGGAAAGAATGTCAGACTTTTCTATCATGACACATCTACATACATCCACCTAATACATTTTTTACTTATTTCAAAATATTGTACCTTTTATCCAACCATACTTTCCTCAGTTTTCCTCTACCACGCCTTCCACTCACATTTGCGTTGTATATTTATTTTGGTAGTCTTTCTTCATTCATTCGTTCCATATACCTAAACCATCTCAGAGTGGTTTTATTCATCTTGCCCAACACATCAGCCTTAAATTCACTCTCAATTCTAATCACTTCATTGCGTCATACATAGTCGCTCATTCTTCTTCTTCCTAATGTCAGGTCCCCCCAATGTTGACTATCACCTGAGAGTAAGCGTCTTTGTCCCCGGCAGCCCGAAAAAGATCCCCAACGCTCCTTATACCTGTCCAATCATGTATATTGCGGAGCCAGGAGATATGCCTCCTGCCAACACCTCTTCGACCCTCTATTTTGCCTTGGATGATCAGGCGCAGTAATTTGTACTTTTCTCCTCTAAGTACATGACCCAAATAGGACACCTTTTGGATTATAATATTAGTCAGCAACTCTCTATCAACTCTGGCTCCTTGAAGAACCCTTGTGTTGCTGACCATATCCGTCCAGGGTATCCGCAGCATTCTCCGGTGTATCCACATTTCGAATGCTTCCAGTCGGTTCATACTACCAACTTTGAGGGTCCATGTTTCCACTCCATGCAATAACACTGATCAAACATAGCATTTGATTAACCGTTGTCGAAGTTTCAAGTTTAGATTATCATCGCAGAATACGTTTCTCATTTTATTAAAAGCCACACGACATTTTTTTATATATTCTTCTAAGTGCACGCATTTCTACACCATTTATTTGGCTTTTTTCACTCTAATTTCACGTTCACATTTCACTCTAATTTCACGTTCACATTTCACTCCCATATATCAAAATTGGTACTGAAATGCTGTTGTGGACTATTATCTAAATAATTTGCGATAATGTATATATTTCTGCATGGCACCCAATAAAGCATTTTAACGTTTTTATGGCACAAAAGTGTTGACTAAAACCAGACTGAATCTCTTTTTGTAGAAATCTGGGTACTAATAAAAATGGAACACGCAACCACCGGATCAGAATATGGACATTTTACCAACTAAGTCATGGAGATCTAACAATATTACTTAATGTATAGCTGAAAAATATTGCAGTAAACAGCCAAAAGATGGTTGGGATAAAAAAAAAATTGATAATTAAGGCACAATAATGCACAATTTGATTTTCATAACACAGTTTTTGACTTACAAATCTGCTAAGATGATAGTCCACAATAGTATTTCGGTGCCTATTTTGATGCATGGGAGTGCAACGTGAACGGGGAAAATACTGAACCGAATAAATGCTGTAGAAATGCGTGCACTGAGAAGAAAGAATACATGGAGTGAGAATGTATGACAGAATACGGAATGAAGTAATAAGTGGCGAACGTGAACTTAAGGCTGATGTGTTGTGTAAGATGAAGAAGACCATCTTGACCATTTTGCCTTCAATTCTTCTTTCAAACGGTCCAACGATGCCGCATAATAGGCTCCCGTTATTGTCTTGCCCTTTTCCAAGTAATCAATCATGATTATTCCATGGGTATTCTAAAAAACAGTGGCCGACAGCCTAAGCCCATTTCTCTTTAACTGCATAATGGATAATATTGCAGAGGTTGCATCTCTCAAGTTGAGGTACACTCGTACCCCAACTTGAGAGATGCAACCTCTGGTAAGGAAGCGGTGGGAATTCTCTGTTATGCTGACGACGCTACACTCATAGTTGAAAATAAAAATGACTTACAGAGAATGCTCACAAAGTTCGATGAATCCTGCTCAAAGTACAATATGATAATCTCCGTAGCAAAAACTAAATGTACGACATTCTCCAAAGACCCACTAGAGTGCAGAATTTCAGTACGTGACGAGCCAATTGAACAAGCAATCCAGTTCAGATATCTCGGCAGTGACCTGCTCAGCTCTCATGACCTCCCCAGAGAAGTAAGGCCTCAGGTAGATAAAGCTGCAGTTGTGGCAAGCTGCCTGAGAGTTGTCATATGGAGGAATAAAGATATGAGAACAGATAGCAAGATACGCATTTATAAGACCTATGTGCGACCTATCCTCACATATGGCATCGAAGCGAGGGTGGACACTGTCAGGACAAAAAGTATGCTAAGGACAACGGAAATGAGAACTCAACGTGCTATTGCTGGGAAGACTTTGCGTGATCGTTTAAGGAACACCACAATCCGAGAGGTCTGTGAGGTCCAAGATGTGGTCAGATGGGGATGACAGCGTCGACGATACTGGTACCAACATGTACAGAGAATGAATTCCACAAGAATTCCATGCATAGCTCTGCATGGGGTGCCGGATAGACGGCGTCCACCAGGGAGACCCCCAAAACGATGGAGAGATAGCTGGAGCTCAGCATCACAGGAGGACAATCCTGCAGTAACAGACTCTTGAGTCTATAGAAAGTTTAAGAAGAAGAAGAAGTGGCCGACAAAACCATCGTCACCTTCTTAGGTGTACTTTAATCAGTTGTCCATTCTTTTGACTGTTGCTTGGACTCTGGTGTGTAGTGGTGGATTCAAGTTTCGCCCACAGTTATGAATTGACGCAAAAAGTCCTTTGGAAGGCGTTTTTGGTCGACAGTCAATAATTTTGGTCATGATGCTGATGGTTCTGCTCTTTCATGTGTTTTCCAGCTTTGTTATCCAAACCATCTATTTATTATTATTAATTAGGGGATCCTGTAACACTGAACACTACTTCCCATAATTCTACTTAGCTAATACTATTTTTCAGGCAGAGAATCTGTCCAACTTGTCATTACTGAACAACCGGTGGAAATGTTTAGATTTCGGTACACTAGTGAAATGTCCGGCACGCACGGCTGTCTACTTGGAAGAGGAACCTTCGTTAATAAGCAGCGGAAAAAGACATACCCCACTGTGAAGGTGATTATTCTAATCTATAACAAGCAGTTATTCTTTATCCAATAATTTCTATACTAGAGAAAATATAGCACGGTCCCTGTGAAAGTTCACAAATATGCCCCAATACAACCTTAACGACGTTCAGTAATTTTAATTATTTTATCAACTTTAATATAAGCCTCGATTCTAATAAATAGCAAGTTATTTAGGTAAATACATTACATAAAACTAACAATAATGACAAATTAATACATCTTGTTACAAATTAGCGAAAATGTGGCAGTATGTTAAAGTCAAATAATATTTGGTGACGTTTGTCAAAAGTCACTACGTTAGTCCGCATTGGCTAGGGATGGGGTATTCGATAATTGGATTTTGGATTTTTTTATATCTAAAATTAAATGTTCGTAATTAATATTAATTTATAGTGGATCTTGGCGTTTTTAAAGCTAGATACAAATCATACAATTACATTAGAAAGTCAGTATAATGAAAATTAGGAGTTAAAACGTCAGTTTAGAGAAAAATAATTTTTCGATTTATAAAAAAAACTATTCGATTTGTAAAAAAAAACGATTTTACCCCATCCCTTTGAGATTTCCAAAGACATTTCAAATGTCACAGAGACCATCCTACATTTTCTCTAGTTTAACTGTTGAACATTGTGTAGGTAATAATGGAATAATTAATTGATTTTTGTATTATTTCTGTGGCGTTATGGCAGAAGTTGATATGTCAATTTTACCTTAGTTTTATAGGAGAAGCAATATTAACTTTGATCAACTGTATCAGTACAATAAGCATTTTTTAAGTTTTTCCAAACAATATATCTTTTGTTTGGATAATGACTGACACACCAAATTTTGCCACAACATGCTGATAAATATTCTCTATAAATTGGGAGAATAAACACAAAATCACAAAAAATGGATACATCAACTTCTGCCATAATACTTTAGCGGATGTCCTTGAAGGACGCGCTGATGATTTTGATTGTTTGGTATTTAAATAAAATACGTCAATTAGCGATGCAGAAAGAGAGAGTGACTGAATCAATGAATAATAAATAGTGATTAATGATGCTTTATTTATCGGTAAGTAGGTATTTATACATTTCAGAATGGGCGCGGGAGTGCGCCCGCAATATATTTTTATCTCGCTTCTGTGCGTGCAGAGATGGTCGATTGAAATATTGCAGACATCGCAAATAATATTGTGGGTAGACAATTTGTTGGCGAAAACGGCGAGACAGCGCGATGCGTTCTCTTTCTACTGTGGAATGTATCGTAAATAGTATTTGCGGGTAAACAATTTCAATGTTTTGGTATGCGACCTTTGGACATATCCGAAGGTCGTTTTGTTGGTCGTTGACCGTGTGTGATGACAATATTCAGCGACGACAGTAGTTCCTACAATACCATAGATTTATAGTTAACAGCTTACAGCCGGGCGATAATTTCAATAGATATTTGCCTAGGACGGGCGATTTTCGTGCAAAAACGCATATTTTCCAAAATTTATTAAAATCGTCGAAAATATTTTATTAGTGAATTGATTTTAATGAAATTTTCAAATAGTGCACAATAGGATGCATTTGAAGTGTATAACACGTTTTGCTTCACGTTCAAGGTTGATTTTACAAAAAAAAAATGTTTTGAAATATGTACTGCAGCACTACGCGCAAAATGCATACAAAAAAAAAAGGGTCGCCTATTCATTCGTCTTGGGCCATAAATCGTATAAGTCGTCGCCTATGGGTCGTAAATATAAAACATATTATTAAAAATATCTTTGGATTTCGATTGTCCATATAAATATATATTTTCACCTGATTACTTTTGCTGTCTTTCCTTTATTTTCTTGCACTAATATTCAACCGGATTTGATTATTTTATCGCACTAAGAACTTTTATTGCCAAAATTCAGATGTTGGGATCGACTGCTCTTCAAATCTAGCCCTTCGATGGCACTCGTTGATTCGTTATGTCTCGCACACATGTGGCAAATGGACCTGGTTCCAGACACCACTAACCAAAGACAAACACCACGGCGGATCGACTCTGAATATTGAAAAAACTTCGACCACATTGAATTTATTTTCAAATTTAACCGAAAGATGGTGTAGAGTTCGATGAAAAATAAATCCTTTCCAAAAAAATCAATTCGAAAATAAAAATCGCACAAATGCAAAAGATATGATTTGAAAAAAAAAGCGAAATCAGGTCAAATTTCAAAGTCGTAAAAACCTTAGAAATGGAGTTCAAATGTTGCAGGAATTGGCTCTAAAGTTTGAAGCAAACCTAAATAAACGAAACTAATAAATATCCGAATAAATATGTTGCTTTTTTTTTCCAAGAGATTGCGTTCAGTTCGACTGTATACAACCCGCGCAAACGCGGGACCCGTCCTAGCGGTACAAATAAAATTTCCGCGCTAGCGCGGGACCCGTCTTTAAGGTGTTAAGGCATTAACATTGTGGAGGTTTAAAAACATTGTAATTTGTTTTATCAAACACTGTTTATTCCACTCTGTTTTATCAAACACTATTTATTATACCGTTACATAAAGTGGAATAAACAGCGTTTGATAAAACAAATTACAATAAGTTATTTTTTGTTTGGTATTAAAATCTTTTTATATTTTTACAGCTTGTAAATCACACAGGAATGGCTAGAATTTTTTGTAATCTTGTCCAAAATGAATCGTCTCCGAAACTTCATCCCCATAGATTAGTTACTCGTGTTCATGATGAGAAAAATGAAGAGCCTCATGAATGCATTGTTGGGCCGGATAACGATTATGTAGCACGGTAAGTTTTTTTCTTATTTTTTACATTTTGTGAGCGAGACTCATTTAATTATAATAGTTTTATGCTACTCCTAACTATTGTGAAGACAATTGTTTAGTGTACCATTTTTCTTCCGGATTTTTATACTTAAGAGGGAAGGTCAATAAATTCGCCAAATAAAGGAGAAAACACAGTTGTAAAGAGCAGCCAATGTGGAATTGCTTTTGTGCACAGGTGCATTGTCATGTAAAAGAGGCACCCCTTTTGTCCGTTTTCCTCTTCTTTTCTTCAACACGGCTTTTTTTAACTGCATTAGCAAACCAAAGTAGTAACACATCCATCAATAAGTCCCGGGACTAACCAAAAGATGGCGCCTCTAATAACAAATCCATACCATTCTCAGTTAATACCAACCTTTAGAAGTTACGTGTCAAACTTTCATGATATTCCGACGTTGTGGCATTGAGTTACAGTGGTTTTAGTGACACTACTTTTGTTATTTTCAAAACAATGGAAAAAACCGAATTTCGTGTGTTGATAAAACATTTCTTTTTAATGGGAAAAAATACAGTTTAAACTCAGCGAAGGCTTGAAAAGTGTTATCCGGGCTCTGCTCCGTCGAAAACAACCATTTGTCGGTGGTATGCTGATTTCAAACGTGGTCGAACAGACACAAATGATGCTGAACGTTCTGGTTGTCCAAATGAGGCTGTTACACCAGAAAATATAAAATAAAACCCTCAAAATCGTGATGGAAAATCGCAAAGTAAAGCTGCGTGCAATAGCTGACATCATTTGGAAGTGTTTACACTATTTTTGCATGAACATTTGGTCATGAAAAAGCTTTTTTCGAAATGGGTACCATTGGGGCTTTATAGTTCACTTGATAGAACACATACACGGTTGAATATTATGTTTTATAGATATTCCTAAAAATATATGCGCACTCCAGATTCTCCTTGAGAGGCTACCTATAGTAACCTCGACAATTGGATCCTCCATTGGGTGTTTATAGTTCGCTTGATAGAACACATACATGGTTGAATATTATGTTTTATGGATATTCCTAAAAATATATCTGCACTCCAGATTCTCCTTGAGAGGCTACCTATAGTAACCTCGACAATTGGATCCTCCATTGGGTGTTTATAGTTCGCTTGATAGAACACATACATGGTTGAATATTATGTTTTATAGATATTCCTAAAAATTTATGCGCACTCCAGATTCTCCTTGAGAGGCTACCTATAGTAACCTCGACAAATGGATCCTCCATTGGGTGTTTATAGTTCGCTTGATAGAACACATACATGGTTGAATATTATGTTTTATAGATATTCCAAAAAATATATGCGCACTCCAGATTCTCCTTGAGAGGCTACCTATAGTAACCTCGACAATTGGATCCTCCATTGGGTGTTTATAGTTCGCTTGATAGAACACATACATGGTTGAATATTATGTTTTATGGATATTCCTAAAAATATATCTGCACTCCAGATTCTCCTTGAGAGGCTACCTATAGTAACCTCGACAAATGGATCTCCATTGGGTGTTTATAGTTCGCTTGATAGAACACATACATGGTTGAATATTATGTTTTATAGATATTCCAAAAAATATATGCGCACTCCAGATTCTCCTTGAGAGGCTACCTATAGTAACCTCGACAATTGGATCCTCCATTGGGTGTTTATAGTTCGCTTGATAGAACACATACATGGTTGAATATTATGTTTTATGGATATTCCTAAAAATATATCTGCACTCCAGATTCTCCTTGAGAGGCTACCTATAGTAACCTCGACAATTGGATCCTCCATTGGGTGTTTATAGTTCGCTTGATAGAACACATACATGGTTGAATATTATGTTTTATGGATATTCCTAAAAATATATCTGCACTCCAGATTCTCCTTGAGAGGCTACCTATAGTAACCTCGACAATTGGATCCTCCATTGGGTGTTTATAGTTCGCTTGATAGAACACATACATGGTTGAATATTATGTTTTATGGATATTCCTAAAAATATATCTGCACTCCAGATTCTCCTTGAGAGGCTACCTATAGTAACCTCGACAATTGGATCCTCCATTGGGTGTTTATAGTTCGCTTGATAGAACACATACATGGTTGAATATTATGTTTTATGGATATTCCTAAAAATATATCTGCACTCCAGATTCTCCTTGAGAGGCTACCTATAGTAACCTCGACAAATGGATCTCCATTGGGTGTTTATAGTTCGCTTGATAGAACACATACATGGTTGAATATTATGTTTTATAGATATTCCAAAAAATATATGCGCACTCCAGATTCTCCTTGAGAGGCTACCTATAGTAACCTCGACAATTGGATCCTCCATTGGGTGTTTATAGTTCGCTTGATAGAACACATACATGGTTGAATATTATGTTTTATGGATATTCCTAAAAATATATCTGCACTCCAGATTCTCCTTGAGAGGCTACCTATAGTAACCTCGACAATTGGATCCTCCATTGGGTGTTTATAGTTCGCTTGATAGAACACATACATGGTTGAATATTATGTTTTATGGATATTCCTAAAAATATATCTGCACTCCAGATTCTCCTTGAGAGGCTACCTATAGTAACCTCGACAATTGGATCCTCCATTGGGTGTTTATAGTTCGCTTGATAGAACACATACATGGTTGAATATTATGTTTTATGGATATTCCTAAAAATATATCTGCACTCCAGATTCTCCTTGAGAGGCTACCTATAGTAACCTCGACAATTGGATCCTCCATTGGGTGTTTATAGTTCGCTTGATAGAACACATACATGGTTGAATATTATGTTTTATGGATATTCCTAAAAATATATCTGCACTCCAGATTCTCCTTGAGAGGCTACCTATAGTAACCTCGACAATTGGATCCTCCATTGGGTGTTTATAGTTCGCTTGATAGAACACGTACATGGTTGAATATTATGTTTTATGGATATTCCTAAAAATATATCTGCACTCCAGATTCTCCTTGAGAGGCTACCTATAGTAACCTCGACAATTGGATCCTCCATTGGGTGTTTATAGTTCGCTTGATAGAACACATACATGGTTGAATATTATGTTTTATGGATATTCCTAAAAATATATCTGCACTCCAGATTCTCCTTGAGAGGCTACCTATAGTAACCTCGACAATTGGATCCTCCATTGGGTGTTTATAGTTCGCTTGATAGAACACATACATGGTTGAATATTATGTTTTATGGATATTCCTAAAAATATATCTGCACTCCAGATTCTCCTTGAGAGGCTACCTATAGTAACCTCGACAATTGGATCCTCCATTGGGTGTTTATAGTTCGCTTGATAGAACACGTACATGGTTGAATATTATGTTTTATGGATATTCCTAAAAATATATCTGCACTCCAGATTCTCCTTGAGAGGCTACCTATAGTAACCTCGACAATTGGATCCTCCATTGGGTGTTTATAGTTCGCTTGATAGAACACATACATGGTTGAATATTATGTTTTATGGATATTCCTAAAAATATATCTGCACTCCAGATTCTCCTTGAGAGGCTACCTATAGTAACCTCGACAATTGGATCCTCCATTGGGTGTTTATAGTTCGCTTGATAGAACACATACATGGTTGAATATTATGTTTTATGGATATTCCTAAAAATATATCTGCACTCCAGATTCTCCTTGAGAGGCTACCTATAGTAACCTCGACAATTGGATCCTCCATTGGGTATTTATAGTTCACTTGATAGAACATATACGAGGGCGATCCGATAGGTACTTAGCCTCATCGCCCGATAGCACCACTATCGCAAGAGCAATTTTTGATCACATAGTACATTCTCGTTGACAGCTACTGTCAAAATTTCAGCCGAATCGGACACGTAGTTTTGTTTTGACCGCGTGTGGAAGCGAGCGTGTCTGTGGATTTGAGAAAAATGGAAAAAGAGCAATATCGGTCAGTGATTCGATTATTGTTTTTGAAAGGGAAATCGCGCAGTGAAATCAAAGAGCTCTTGGATGCTGTGTACGGTGACTCTTCTCATTCATCCCACATGTCCAAACCATTTCAGTTTTTTCATCTTACTTAACACATCAGCCTTAAGTTTACATTCATCCCTTATCACATCATTCCGTATTCTGTCATACATGTATTCTTCTCAATGCACGCATTTCTACAAAATTATGTTCTTATCAGTATTTTTCCATGTCTACGTTTCACCGCCATACATCAAAGTTAGCACCAAGATACTATTGTGGACTTACTGATCTTAAATGTTTTAGTGCCCCATTGACCCTTTTCCTATCTTAACTCTTCCATCATCTGAGAAAATACTACCCAAATATTAGTATCCCTCTACTGGGTTAACACCTGTAATAATATAACTGAGCCACTTTAAACGGGTGCTGTTATCATTTTGAGACTTTTATCTATGTAATTTTTTTGTGCTATGCATTTTATTTGATATTATTGGGTTAAACCTGTATCAAATATTTTTTTGTTTTCTGAACCCTTCAGGCACGTATGACGTGCACCGTACGCACACCAAAACTCCCCACAGGGACGTATGACGTGCAGCGCACGCGCACCAAAACTCCACACAGGGATGAATGACGTGCACCGCACGCACACCAAAACTGCCCACAGGGACGTATGACGTGCACTGCACGCGCACCAAAACTCCCCACAGGCACGTATGACGTGCACCGCACGCGCACCAAAACTCCCCACAGGGACGTATGACGTGCACCGCACGCACACCAAAACTGCCCACAGGGACGTATGACGTGCACCGCACGCGCACCAAAACTCCCCACAGGCACGTATGACGTGCACCGCACGCGCACCAAAACTGCCCACAGGGACGTATGACGGGCACCGCACGCACATCATAACTGCCCACAGGGACGTATGACGTGCACCTCACGCCCACCAAAACTCCCCACAGGGACGTATGACGTGCACCGCACGCACACCAAAACTCCCCACAGGGACGTATGACGTGCACCGGATGCGCACCAAAACTCCCACACAAGGATGGACGAAAACAGTGCCCTGTTTTATCATCTATTTACACGCAATACTATTCGTCTCTACTTCAAAAATGCAAGCTAATATAAAAATAATTCAAATGCAGCCAGAAAAATCTCATTGATTTTATTAACTACAATAAATGTCGTAAAAATATATAATTAGCGTTTTATTTTCAAAACTTAAATATTTGTACACAAATATTGTAGGTATACTGTAATGACATATGTTATAGCCCAAGTGCGGCCTGCACTAATCCTGACGTTAAATATTTGGCCCTGTTACAACAAAAGGTTGCCGACCCATGATCTAAACTGATTAAAAAAAGCATTCCAGTGGTTCTAAAAGTGTTAATTGAATTAAATTATGCTATAAAACCTTATATAAAATATTAATATCAATTTTACCTCTATCTCCATAAAAAAAATTAAACGTCCTAGAACTGAAAATATTTTTTAGGTATACGAGGGTTAAATAGATGAATGCGGAAAGTATGAGAAATAAAATCTACAAATGTGAAAGGTATACGAGGTTTAAATAGATGAATGCGGAAAGCATGAGAAATAAAATCTACAAATGTGAAAGGTATACGAGGGTTAAATAGATGAATGCGGAAAGTATGAGAAATAAAATCTACAAATGTGAAAGGTATACGAGGGTTAAATAGATGAATGCGGAAAGTATGAGAAATAAAATCTACAAATGTGAAAGGTATACGAGGGTTAAATAGATGAATGCGGAAAGTATGAGAAATAAAATCTACAAATGTGAAAGGTATACGAGGGTTAAATAGATGAATGCGGAAAGTATGAGAAATAAAATCTACAAATGTGAAAGGTATACGAGGGTTAAATAGATGAATGCGGAAAGTATGAGAAATAAAATCTACAAATGTGAAAGGTATACGAGGGTTAAATAGACGAATGCGGAAAGTATGAGAAATAAAATCTACAAATGTGAAAGGTATACGAGGGTTAAATAGATGAATGCGGAAAGTATGAGAAATAAAATCTACAAATGTGAAAGGTATACGAGGGTTAAATAGATGAATGCGGAAAGTATGAGAAATAAAATCTACAAATGTGAAAGAGGGTTGAAAGCTGAGGGAATGTTTTCTCTCAGCTCTCGCCAAGTAGGATTCGATATAGTTATGTACATCTTTGCTTAAACTTGTTTCTTTTTTTGTTGTAGATTTTCCGGGATGTCAATCATACACACAGCCAAAAAAAAAGTCGGGACGGAACTATTTATCAAAAGAAAGGAATTCTTTAAGAAACAAAAACATCCAGAGCTTACGCAACAGGATAAAAATGATGTAATAAACTGATCTTGTCAAACTATTAATTTCTTAATTGATTTTCCTTTGAAATAACGTGTTTAACCTTTCCTTCCCTGTGTTGGGTATCTTCTACACGTTGCTTCTAATAACCATCAATATCTCTATAAATATTATAAATACAAGGTTAAGATCTTAGGTATTCCTCCATAATATATTTACGCATTGATTTAAAAAATAATATTAATAATAATCAGAATTTATCGACTACATCGAGGTGTTTTGTAAAGATCGAAAACAAATTCGCATTTAAACGCTGCGAGTGCCTCGTCTTGACGATAGGTGAATAGTATGCGGGAAGCGCGACACTATATTCGCATCTCACTCTTGCATACTAGACTGAATTGCGAGGAGCTGAACTGTCTCAACGTCGCAAGAAAAGGCGTATGCGCCGGGGTATGTGACTGACGTTCCGAGTCACTAGTTGCCTCTAGGCTTGCAAATAGGTTAGACGTACGCCCGTTCCATGAGCGTTTTTTAATGTTTTCAGATGGTTTTTTAATGTTTTTAGCAAATAAATCTCAATTATTATAATTTTTAACTTCAATTATAATTAATTAAGGGGATTATCTATGAATGTTCTTATTTTTCCGATTTAAAATCGCTAATTTTTTATTGCGTACTCACTACCCAACACCGTAACACGCGTATTATTTTTATCACCGTAAGGGAAGGGTTAAGGATTTCACTATTGGTTATCAAAGAATTTTTTAGACAGTGGTATTCTGTGGATGTTTATATAGACCCGGGAAATATGTTGGCTCTCTCATTTCAAAACCATGTATCGTAAATTAAAATTTCCTCTTTGATTTATTATTTTATTCAAATGAAATGATATGCACAACAGAAAAAATCATCAAAAATCTCTAGAAATTTGTAGAAAATATGATGAAGCACAATCATATCAAATGTATTTGTGTATTTTTTATACTGGTTTAGTATTTACATATTTCATTGATCAAAATCATCCATAATAATAAGTGCGTAAGAGCATCCCAGGTTGCGTCCATTGACACGCACCATCTCTCAAAAAGTGTCAGCTTAAGAGCTGTTTGTGTGATCTCTTGAGTGTGGTGTTTTATATTTATATTTATATATATGAGGCATATCCAGAAAGTAAGTGTACTGAATTTTTGTAGGTTACAATTTTTTTTATTTAAACAAAAAAAATTACGTGGTTACCGTAGTACATATGTAAGCTATTTTTCGACATAGTCGCCATTCCTCTCAATGCAGGTCGTGAAGCGGGGTATCAACTTTTTGATGCCTTCCTCGAAGTAGTTTCCCGCCAACCCCTCTGTCCACTTCTCCACCTCCTCCTTTACCTCCTCGTCGGTTGAAAACCTTTTTCCACCCATGTGCAGCTTCAGGGAGGTAAAGAGATAGTAATCTGAAGGTGCTAGGTCAGGGGAATGCGCGGGATGGTTCAGGACATCCCATTTAAATGAGGCGAGCAGTTCCTTTGTGGCGTTGGCCGTGTGTGGTCTGGCATTGTCGTGCAGCAGGCAGACTCCCTTTGTCAGTATGCCTCTCCTCTTGTTCTGAATCACCCTCCGCAGTTTTTTTAGGGTCTCACAGTATCTTGCAGAGTTGATGGTCTCCCCTTGAGGCATATATTCAATTAAAATTATGCCTTGACAGTCCCAAAACACGGATGCCATGATTTTCTTGGCTGAAATTGTGGTTTTGAACTTTTTGGCGGAGGGTGAAGAGGTGTGACGCCACTGTTGAGACTGCCTTTTGGTTTCAGACGTGTAGTGTGCAACCCAAGTTTCATCTCCAGTAACGATGGAGTGGAGAAATTCATCTCCATGGAGTTTGCAGCGCCTCAAAAACTCTTGCCCGGCATTATTTATTTCGCACTTGGCGGGAGATTGGATTAACATTTTTCACGAAACGTGTTGTCGCGTCGACACTTCTCAACGTACTGACCTCGAACCGGTCTCGTTGCGGAGGGGAAGAATCAGGCTACACGGAAGTGTAGCCAACATGTCGAAAATAAAATCCATCCGGTCGTGAGAGCCTCAGTACACTTACTTTCTGGATACGCCTAGTATATGTAGTTTTTTTTGTTTGTTTTATGTTTGTGTGCGGTATATTGTGGGATGAATGTTTTAGTCTGTCTGGAGTGATGAAGTGTGAGGAGTTTGATTTCACGTGATGTATACATTATGTAATTGAGTGTCACTGTTTGTCCGGTTGATGAGAATGTGCAACGGGATTTTATATAATCCAAAATTGGAAAGAAGAATCGATTTATTTTCTCATGCTATATGTCCTCAGTGAGATACACGCAAAAGCCTAGTTTACTGGGGACACGACAAATGAAAGGTAACAAACCCAGATACATTAAAATTGTGTGTCCGAATTAAATAACCTGTTGTTTTTTTAGCAAATTATGTATATTTCTTATTATTTATAAAATAAATAAATAAAAAATAAAAATAAAAAGCCTTCTGACAACTCAATTTGACTGCACTGTTTTGTAACCTAACTCACTCCGAGAGTGCCTCCATTTTGTTGTAGCATCTCTCAAAAATTGACACCTTAAGAAGTCTGTAACGAAATGAGTTAATCATTTAAAAATAAAGTTTAAGATCTATACATAATTTTACCATAATTAACAAAAGGAAAATTTTCTTTTACAGTTAATGATTTTATGTGAAAACGAGGCGAAAAATATGAATTTAAACTCGGTACGTTTATGTTTCACCGCCTATGATGAACACTATAGGCAAATTTGTAATCCAATACTTTCCGAGCCTATCGACAATTTAAGTAAGTATAAACATTTCTTTATTGTTTCACAATAGTTAAAAGTAATCTTTGTTTTGATGAAGATTTGTTGATAATTTTGATATTTCAATATAAATTAAAATTCAGAGAGTGAGATAATGCGAGAGGGAGATAATACGAGAGAGATTTCAGGGAAGAGGGGAAGACACACTGTCCATGGTCGGTCAGTGACCGTGGTTAAGCCTGCAATGTTCTGGATAGTGTCTCTTGCCTCTGATGGGAGATGGTTTTGATCGGTAGGGTTACATTGGTCAGGTCATGGATTAATTATTTTTATTTTTATCAAAATGAGTTTATGAAAACACAATGAAAAGAAAATTAAGTGCAGGAAAATAGAAAAAAACAAACAGCAGAAATGTTTCAAGCTACTATACTGCCCTCATAAGCAAAATCGCAGCTAATGGCAAAAGTAAAGTTTTGAGAAAACTGCACTTTTATGTTTTTCATTGCTGCTTAAAAATGTCGTGATTCAAAAACAAAAAAGCAGTAAAATGTGATTCATAAGCAAAAACGCAGTAAACGCATAGGCACCTGCTGTGTTTTTGCTTATGAATCTCCACATTTCATTGTTTTTTTGCTTAGAAAAACCTAGTATTTTGAAAAATTAAAAAGACATTACTACCTTGATCAAAAATTTTTAGGACCGGCCACCGTGTGGCGCTGTCAGTCACCCGATTGGAATTCTTTTTTTTGGTTGCCACATCTATCATTGACAATTCCCTCCAAATTTCAGCGTCATAGCTTGACATTTGTAAAAGTTACGCTGTACTGAATACATCTACCTTTGTGCGTGTTTTCGATTTTTTACAAGTTTGAAAAATGGCATCACCTGTGCATCAACGAGTTTGCATTAAATTTTGTGTGAAAAACGGATTTAACAGTCCGCAGACCTTGGAAATGTTGGAGAAGTGTTTTTCGGTGGCACGAAGGCTTCAGAAGTGGTCATGAGTCGGTCGAGGATGACGAATGCTGTGGCAGTCGAAAACCGATGAAAACATCGATAAAAGCAAAGAAATGTTGGCCGAAAACCGCAAATTGACCATCAGAGAGCTAGCAAAGGACTTGAACATCGCTTATGGATCTGCTCAAGACATTTTGGTTAGTGATTTGGGTCTCAGACGCGTCTCTGCAAAACTGGTGCCGAAAGACCTCAATTTCATGCAAAAAAAGGACCACGTTGAAATCGCGAAAGACATGATTTCCGTGAGTTTTTGACCAAAAACAACACGATTACTATCCAGCAGCCTTCAAATTGACCTGATCTGGCTCCCTGCGACTTTTTCCTGTTCATCCGACTTAAAAAACCGCTTCGAAAAACGCGTTACAGCACCCGAGAGGATGTCATGAAAAAATCGAAGACGGTGCTTATGGACATACCGAAAATTGAGTACCATCGGTGTTTCGAGGATTGTATCAAGCACTGGCGTAAGTGCGTTGCAGTCGATGGGGAGTACTTTGAAGGGGACCATATCGATATTGATAAATAAACTTGTATTTTCGATTTTATGAATAAAGTCCTAAAACTTTTTGATCAAGGTAGTATGTCGATTTTTGTGTTGAAATAAATGGTTTTCTGTATTTTTTTATGGATTATGGTTTAGAATTTGATATGGAATATTGCCTCATACTTAGTTAAATTTTTCCCGTTAGCTTCGTTTTTGCTTATGACGGCAGTATAGCAAATACCATTTTTAACATATTTCAATAATATATTCTGGCTCCCCCAGTCCATCTCTCACATTATCGCTATACCTTGCTGGCGCTCTGCGTTTGCCTCTTCTTCCTGGCACACTTTCTATGACCAACAGTTTTTCCAGCTTATGTGGTTTACGTCTGGAAACATGCCCGAAAACCGTAGAATGCGCTGGAAGCATATTGAGGACATTTGTACCATCACATTTAGCTCCCGGAATATGGAGACGTTCATTTCTTTGGCAGTCGGCGGGATTTCAGCATCTGATGCCAAGACCACATCTCCAAAGAATTAATTTGAAAAATTGCAAAATAAGCTGGAAGCATAATAAAGACAGTTTCGGGACTGCCAAAAGTACGAACACCTTCTGGAGTATGGAGATGTTTGTTCATCTGGTGGGCTACGGGATTCTCAGGATTCAACAGCAACACCATAATTTTGTCCACTTCTACTTCTTCTAGGATCTTTAATTATTTGTCATTGTTTTTGTGTTGTCTTTGGTAATCAAATAACCAAATCCTACGAGTCAGCCAGAAAGTAAGGTTACAACATTTATGTAGGATCGAAAAATTCTTGTATTTAATTTAAATTCACAGGATACTTCACAAATACATTAAACTATTTTTCAACATAATCACTGTCGAGATCGAGACATTTCTGTAGTCGGGGCACCAGCTTTTGTATGCCAGTGTTATAGACTTCCGCCGCCAGCTCTTTCAGCCACTTCTTCACAGCTTCCTCGGCCTCCTGATCGTTGGAAAATTGTTGGGGTGTAGTGACACACCCACATCTCATCCCCGTCATGATAGAGTCCAGAACAGCTTCTCCTTCCTGTGCAAAATGATTAAAAAATTGACGCGCGGCGGTCACGCGATTTTGACGGTGCTCCGGTGTGAGCATTCTGGGCAACCATCTTGCACACAACTTCTTGTAACCAAGTTTTTCCGACACAATATCACCGAGGAGACTTCGAGAAATGTCAGGAAATTCTTCGTGAAGGTCGTCAAGCGTAACACGGCGGTCATTTCGCACTTGTTCTTCAATTTTTTGCACAAGTTCGTCAGACATCACTGCCTTGCCTCGTCGTGAGTATCAGCACGGCCTTCTCTGAACAACCTAACTCACTTCGTGACATGTTGTCGACTCATCACATCACTACCATAAACTTCCACGAGCTTCCGATGGATATTCGTGGCGGTATTGTTCTGGAAAGTCAAAAAACGGATGACTGCGCGGATCTCGCACGGACGTGAGGTGGCTGGAGCGCGCGACGACCTCCATCGGAAGAATTTACTGTGACTGAACAAAATAGCCGACAAACACGCGGGACCAAACAAACTGACCGTTAGGATCCCCCTACACGCCCTCAGGAGCCCTTGTAACCTTACTTTCTGGATGACTCGTGTATTTAACAATTGATTTTTAACTTTTTAGTTTATGATACGTTATATGCATTATTATAATTTATATATATTTTTGTAGAATGTGCCGAAACGGGAATTTTGAAGATTAACCGAATGAGCAAAGTAAGTGGAACTGTACATGGAGGCGAGGAGGTATTCATGTTTGTTGAAAAAGTTTCCAAAAGTAAGTTTATTTAACCTTTTATTACTTTTGCTCTACAATCATACTCAAAATTGACTCATGTAAATGGTATGTTCACAAAACACGTGCCATCAGGAATGCAAAAATGCCATAAAATTTATATATCCAGGTCGGTTCACAGTCCGGCACTCTACGTCCTCCCAGGTTAGGCTGAGACTGCGAATCTTTCTATCAAACCCTCATTTTCTGTTGGTACCCTGCAAAAACATTATTATTAATCTGATTGATCATTATTTCCAGAGAATATTAAGGTCCGTTTCTTCGAATTAGAAGGTAATGAGAGACGGTGGGAGAGTTTCGCCAGCTTTAGTGAATCAGATGTCCACCATCAATTTGGAATCATTTTTACGTGAGTTCTATATGCACTCTTTAGTCATTTTAATTTGAATATACAGAAACATGTGTTAAAAGTATTTTCATACCTAATATATATGTATACGTGTGCGTGTGTTTACGCACACGCGCGTGCGCACGTAGGCATGTGTGCGTGCGATGGCGCGCGTATGTGTGTAACTGTGTGTGTGTAACTATGTGTGTGTAACTGTGTGTGTGTATAACTGTGTGTGTGTAACTGTGTGTGGGTGTGTAACTGTGTGTGTGTGTGTGTGTAACTGTGTATGTGTGTGTGTAACTGTGTGTGTGTGTAACTGTGTGTGTGTAACTGTGTGTGTGTGTGTAACTGTGTGTGTGTGTAACTGTGTTTGTGTGGGTGTAACTGTGTGTGTGTGGGTGTAACTGTGTGTGTGTGTAACTGTGTGTGTGTGTAACTGTGTGTGTGTGTGTAACTGTGTTTGTGTGTGTAACTGTGTGTGTGTGGGTGTAACTGTGTGTGTAACTGTGTGTGTGTGGGTGTAACTGTGTGTGTGTAACTGTGTGTGTGTGTGTGTAACTGTGTGTTCGTTTGTGCGTGCGTGTGTTGTCGAGCACCGAGGACAGCTTCTCAAGAGGCGTGAGATTATTGCCCAACAGTGTGCACTGCACTCCTGTTGCTGCAAATACTGCCATTCAACACTGTAGTGTCCGAGAATCGAATAACCCAACCTATAGTCCCAACTTGACCCCTAGTGATTATTATTTATTTTCGAAACTGAAATTTGATTTGCTCAGAAAGATAATGTTAGACATTTACGGATATCGTCATGTTATATCTCTCAGATAATGGAACCTATACAGCATTCATTCAGATCTTGTCCATGATCAGATTGAAAAGAAATGGACTGAGACTGTCGCCCTGTCTGATTCCTGTTACAGTAGGTATCTCTTTAGAAAGCTCGCCACCCACTTTAATTCTTGTTTTGCCATTGGTGTTTAGATCTTGTATTGTTTTTATTATGGATGGCGATGCACCCTTCTCCGACAGGATATCGATAATGTCTTTTAGCAGCACTCTGTCAAACGCCTTAGTCAAGTCGACGAAGCACACAAAGGCCGGCTTGTTGTACTCAATAGATTTTTCTTTTATCTGTCTTATGATGAAAATTGCGTCAGTTGTAGATCTGTTTCTCCTGAACCCTTGCTGTTCCTCCCTGTTTGTAATTGTGCATTCTAATTTCTTTTTCAATATTGCTGTAAACAATTTCATCACAGAACTCAGAAGGGAGATCCCTCTATAGTTTTCACGGTTGTTTTTACTTCTTTAATACTTGAGAAATGTATTGAAGTTTTGAAGAAGAAAAGTAAAAGTAAGGTGTAAGAGAAGTAGAAGAAGCTGTATGAGAAGATTTATGGATATGGAGGAGGTGAAGGGAGTATGTAAGCGGGTAGTTTGAGGATCTGTCCTCGGCGCGGTGTCTATCCCAAGAGGTAGACGATGGGATGTGTTAGATGGATCATAATATATTTGTTTATAACTTCTTCCAGAACACCACCATATAGAGATGCAGAAATAAGGAGTAAAGTTAAGGTTTATGTGGAACTTTACCGACCTAAAGATGGAGCTGTTTCAGATCCAAAACCTTTTGAGTATAAGGTGAGCAATAAAACTGTTAAAAATATCTTGAATAATTGGCAACTTTGAGGTTCTTTATGTCAAATAAATATAAAAGCTTTTGTCAATTCCTTTTTATAATTTAAAATGATTATTTTTTTCTTTCTATTCATGTAAATCAGCTAATTAGTGTTTCTTCTTAAATTAAGAATAAATGACATTTGAAAGTTTCCATTTTTCAAGCCACGATGACTTTTCATCATACAAAATTAACAATTTAATATTAGAAAAAATAAGAAATTCGCCATCTTCTTATAAATCGTTTTCGATTCCGATTTATTCATAAAAGTACCGGTATCAATATTTGGATATAACAAAATAAATTTACTCAATTAAATGCCAAATCTGACACTGTCACTGTCTGTTAATGTGCATAGCAAAAGTGCGCAGTCTGTAACCATATAACGTTATATGGGTGTAAATTTCTACAAATAATATTGAACATTTATTTTATTTACTGAAACCAAAACTAATATCCTAATCTGGGTCATAACTCAAAAATATTAAGAAACACTGCATTAGAATCACTTAACGATGAAGATTCCTCACTGTTACTGTCCTACAGTATCTTCATTTGAATGAATTATTGTGTTGTCAATGGAAACATCAAGAGATATCTCGACATTGGCGTGGCACGCACAGAATGTATGGGACGAGATATCTCATTTCTGGCATTGAACCGGTTAAATCTGTCATCACTACTATTATTTTCACACTCCGGTGTGTCGCCACTGGAGAATGAGTACTTTTGGACAGTCCTTCATCACTATGTGATGTCGCGCTCATTAAAGTGTAGATTGCGCTGGATGGGGACTTATTTTGTCCCACATAACAGTGTGGGTGGTCGTGGGATCGAACTGAACTGTAACAAAGGTAAGAAGTACGAGAAACAAAATGGTATGTATGAATGTCAAAAAGGGAATTGCTGCGTGTGATTAGAAATCTGGTGTCTCTGCCTACCCCTATAAGGACGTAGCATAAAGGTTTTTAAGTGTATTTAATTTAATTTAATTAAGGATACAACAGTGTCTTTATATACAAATGAACATGTGACAGGTTATAAAAGTACTTAAAATTATTGACAAAAATTACAAAAATTTATCTTAAACGAACATGAAGATACAAAAAGCAGTAGTAATAATAAATTGCAGTCATTGTTTTGAAATTATTTAATAATTATATGTATATTTAATTTCAATATATGTATGTCTTCTTCTCCCTGGCTCCATCCCAACTCACTGTCTGCGACGACTGTTGTATGCTCTTCTGTCCTGGACTACGTCCCCCAGGCCGTGCCTCTGCATCAGGTTATCTTTTTGCACCACGCATGAATTCTTTGGTCTTCCTCTGGTTGTTATTCGAGGAAGATCCATGGAGATTGCCTGGTTCACAATGTGATCGGGTGCTCTGCGTCCAACGTGCCCATATCATGTCAATCGTCTCTCCTCCATCTTACTGTTGATGTCTGTAACACCTAGGTTTCCACGAATGCGTGAGCTTTTTATTTTGTCTCTTAGTGACACACCAGCTGACCATCTTAGTATGCGCATTTCAGCAGTTTCTAGTTGCCTAGAGTAGGAGTTATACATCGTCCAGCATTCGGAGCCATAGAGGAGGGTGGGTCTGACAACCGTTTGGTATACTTTTCCTTTTAACTTTACTGGCATTTTCGGATCACATAGAACTCCCGTCATTAATCTAAACTTCATCCCACTCTAATTCTATGTGTTATGTCTGCTCCACATCCTCCATCGCTATGGATGAGTGACCCAAGATACTTAAAGGAGTCACAATTTGGTAATGTTTCTCCATCCATTTGCATTACGGGAGTGACAGCATTTGTGTTCTCGAATGGTAGGTACAGATACTCTGTTTTCTTTCTGCTCAGTCTCAATCCATTGTCCTCCAAGATTCTTCTCCACCTTTCCAGACTATTTTGCAGGTCTCCATGTTTTTCACTTTTAATACGATATCGTCTGCAAATAGTAGGATCTTTAAGAGACTGTTCATTTCCTGGTTAGTTAAATAGTCCATGACTAAGATGAACAGTAGCGGACTGAGTACCGATCCTTGATGTACCCTCACCTTTACAGGAAATTCTGGTGAAGTTCCCGAAGTGCACCTCACTTGCGTTTTCACATTACCATACATGTCCTGGATGTATTACCACAAAATATTACCAAACTTCACCAAGCAGACTTACGTAATTGTCGAAGATTTATTTTATAGAGGTAAAGAACTCAGATTTGTTTTAGTGGAATAACGCTTACATAGAACAAAAATTGACAGTGGTTAAGCTACGGTTTGCTAAGAAAGCGGGTTCATTATATAGCGCACATAACATGACGTGATGCTGGCGCGCCGCCAGGCGGCAGAAATGAGAACTGTCAGTTGGAAACGTCAAACGATATTATTCCACATATTTTTTTCAACTGGGCTTTTCTATAGTATTTGCTCTTATTGATTGATTTTGTATGAAATAGTGAAGCTATACATTATATATATAGCTTCACTATTTCATACAAAATCAATCAATATTTCGTAATTTTCGCTGGTCCAAATTATGTTTGCACTCATTTTTTATTTTAAAACGGTGTCCGCTACACGGGAAAAATCGTTCCACGACTGTTTGCTCTGCTATCACGGCCGTCATGCAAATGGCAGCATTGCTATTTGACATTACGCTCACAACTAACGCACTCTAGTAAACCAACATCATTGGTTTGCATAGACAATGTTTTGGAACGTGGGCTATATAACGACACAACCAAAGCTCTAGGAAACCACGCCATATGGTTTGCATAGACAATGTTTTGTTACGTGCGCTATATAATAACACCACTTTCTTAGGAAACCAATGCTTTACAGATATAATAAGACAGTGGTTCATAGTATTATTCCCTCAGGTCCAGGTCCTTTGTATATTGAAGGTTTGTTTTCAAATGTTTTTGAACAATGTTTCACTACAGCTTCAAACATTTTATTTCATCAACTTTTGATTTAACATTAATTAACATTTGTTAATATTTACAGCCAGCGGCATACCATAGCAAACGCAGAAGACAGGCGGAGAATTCCATTTCAGAATTTTCTTCATTGGAAAAGTCTGATAGTCTAAGTGATCGTGAAATTCGGATGACCGACTTACCACTGTCAGTTACTGCCATCGCTGATAGACATGTAAGTTTTTCATCTTTGATTAGTGAATTTTCATTACCCGATGTGTATGATAGAAGACTCGTTCTAGTGAATATATGCAAGAAATACTGAATACTTATACTCGTACGTGGGCCTATGAAGCTTGGTCTCAAATGTTTCCAGAATCAAGATTCTATTCAATGTAAACCTCTATCTTAACCTCTCGAGTAGTAAGATATGTTTTAAATTTTAAAACATTGTTTGTTCAGTTGGTAAAACATGTAACTATACTTCAGAAAGTCTAGGATGAACCGTGCGACGTTTGTCACAAAAGGTATGGGGTAAAATTTTTTTTTACAAATTGAATAGTTTTTTTACAAATCGAACACTTGTTTTTCTCTAAACTGATGTTTTAATTCCTAATTTTCATTATACTGACTTTCTAATGTATTGTATTATTTGTATGTATCTTTAATAGGCCAAGCTCCACTATGAATTAATATTAATTACGAACATTTAATTAAAATCGATTTTCGAAATCGACTTTTGAAAATCCAATTATCGAATACGCCATCCCTAGCCAATGCAGACTAACGTAGTGACTTTTGACAAACGTCACCAAATATTATTTGATTTTAACAAACTGCCACATTTTTGCTAATTTGTGACAAGATGTATTAATTTGGCATTATTGTTAGTTTTATGTTATGTATTTACCTAAATAACTTGCTATTTATTAGAATCGAGGCTTATATTAAAGTTGATAAAATAATTAAAATTACTGAACATCGTTACAAGGTTGTATTGGGGCAAATTTGTGAGCTGTCATACGGTTCATCCTAGATTTTCCGAACTTGAGCCGATAAATTATTTAATTGTGTGGTATCATCAATAGATGTCATTGGTAGTCCAAATCCTGACATAATCTGGGAATATTCGAGAAATAATCACTGCGACCCAACCGCGGGGCCATACGCTATTTGACTCAGTATTTCATGGCCCCACGGTTGGGGCGGTACGTACAGAGAGGTTAACATCAATGTAAATGGACAGATCATAGAATCAATGCGGCATTTTAGTTACAATAGAAATTTAAAAAAAAATTGTATTTGCGTGGCACTTCCCAATGGCTGTAAAATAAAAAATACTTCAAAATATGTAATAATGTGAAAATAACACTCAAAACGTCACTTATTGAGGTTAAAAAAGTCACTTATTTTCTATTGTTTTTGTTTGACTATGCACTTCACTCTTCTTCTTCCTGGCACTGTCCCAACTCATTACCTAGGTAGGCTGTTGGGGTCGGCTCTTCTCGTTCTTAAGCTGTATATTCTTCGGTTCTGGGTGTCGCTTTCATCTAGGCTGTTTCCCTGCAGGATTTTGGAGCATTGCCTCATCCAGGAGTTCTTTGGTTTTCCTCTGGACAGCTGTCGAGGAATATCCACAGACATTGCCTGATTTACAGTATGGTCTGGTGGTCTCCGTCTTATGTGCCCGTACCATCTCAGCTGTCGCTCTTCCCGCTTACTATTTATGTCCGTGACTCCCAGGCTACTACGAATGCGTGAGCTCTTAATTTTATCTTTCAGTGATACTCCTGCTGACCACCTAAGCATTCGCATTTCTGCTGTTTCAAGTTGGCTGTGCACTACACTGGAATATGGTTTACCACAAAATCAAAATTTTGACAAATTCAAGGTGTCGTGTTTTTGCACCTCTCCCAAATAACGTAAAACATAATTTCTGGATGGTGCATCGTCCTTCTCTTCATCAGCATCATCGGCTATTGTTTCATTGGTAACATTTAGATTGAGGTCAAATGCAATGAACCCTTCATCAAAGGACACTGACCCTATCAAAGAAACAAAAAAATCTTCGATTTCCGTCTTGTCTTGTATTGTACCGATCAACTCTTCCGGACCAAGAATTATTTGACTTCTACATAAACAGTTGGTGATCGTTTCTGGTGTTACCTTGACCCAGTGTGTTGCAGTCACCCGATAGGCATTCAATAGGATGCTGTATTATTCAGTCAATTTTCTTTTTGGTGTTGTCTTCATTTCCACAATTTATTTTCTTGCTATGGTCAGTTCTTACAATCCCATCATCCCTGTCTTTAAGTGCTCTCATAATATATTCTCCATATACCCAGGAGCACATCTTACATTGAACGGGGCTGATATAGAGGGAGTGAAAAAATAATTATTCCTTGGAAGTATCCTAGTGGAAGACGTCGACCCAGAAACCGAAGTCAAGTGCAGAATTGAATCATCTCGTGCGTCTTTTAATAAAATGAGAAGCGTATTCTGCGATGATAATCTAAACTTGAAACTTCGACAACGGTTAGTCAAATGCTACGTTTGGTCAGTGTTATTGCATGGAGTAGAATCATGGACCCTCAAAGTAAGTAGTATGAACCGACTGGAAGCATTCGAAATGTGGATGCACCGGAGAATGCTACGAATACCCTGGACGAATATGGTCAGCAACACAAGGGTTCTTCAAAGAACCAAAGTTGATAGAGAGTTGCTGACTAACATTAAAATCCGAAAGGTGTCCTACTTGGTCATGTACTTAGAGGAGCAAAGTATAAATTACTGCACCTGATCATCCAAGGCAAAATAGAAGGCCGAAGAGGTATTGGTAGGAGGCAAATCTCCTGGCTCCGCAATATACGTGATTGGACTGGCATAAGGGATGTTAGAGATCTTTTTCGGGCTGCCGAGGACAAAGATGTCTACTCTCAGGTGATATTCAACGTTGGGGGAACCTGACACGACATTGGGAAGAAGGAGATAGGGTGAACAAATCGGGATATATGATGCACCCTTGCTGTACACACTTTAGAGTTTCTACATATAGTATCTATCTATCTATCTATATAAATAAAAATGTAAATGTTCTTATATTGAAAATCTCTAATCTCCGAAAGTTCTTCACCGATCGCTTTGAAATTTTGATAAAAGGTTGCATTCTTATACGAGAATGTTTATATATTTTTATTTATATACAGGTGTATATAAAAAACTTTATAAATCAGAAAAAATAACGTTTGCGCCTCCTGCAGCGACACATGCAAACTAAACTTGACAGTTATGTCACATTGCATTTTCGACATTCCGGAATTAATATTAAATAATTAAATATTATATAATAAATATTAAATATATATATAAATAAAAATGTTAATGTTCATTAATTAAAAATTTCCGAAAGTTATTCACGGATTGCTTTGAAATTTTTACAGTTCCATTTTTATTTTGAATATTAAATAATAAATAATAAATATTTAATTATTAATAATTAAATATTTAATAATAAATATGAAATATTTAAATAATAAATTTTCAAATACGTTTATTGAAAAATAGCGCCATCTGCCTGGACGTAAAAACACTCGCTATACTAAATAGTTTATGCGTCATTTTCATTTTGTAATGTGCGTCGTTGACATGTAGCTCTGAAGAATATCTGTTTCACTTAGTTTTTTATGGTTTTACCTAAATAATTTGCTATTTATTAGAATCAAGCCTTATATTAAAGTCGATAAAATAATTAAAATTACTGAACGTCATTACAAATATTTAACGTATTGGGGCAAATTTGTCTGCAATTTAGTGACGTCAAAAGAAGAATTGGTTGAAAAAGTATTTCCCAATATTCAAATCAATTATAAGAAACTATTGGCTGAGTGAACGAGCTATTCTTGCCGCCGCTTTATAATTGATATACTTATGTTTTATTTCAGCCAAAAGAGTTTTTGAATGAGATGGCGATCTTCACAAAAGACATCAATATGAGATCAATTGATAACACTGGTATAATTTCTAGTTTAGAAGGTATCAATAGGGTTGATCTTATTGATTCACCACTAAATTCTACAGATTTGCAATCGTATTTGATTTCTGGTAAGTATTATAATTTTTATTTATTTATTTATATTCACCTGAAAAAAACCTCAGAATAGGAGGTAGAAACATGTCGCAGTAAATGGTATCTTCTTCTTTTTTCTTGGCTTATTGCATCCGTTTGGGGTTGGCTGCTGGATCCATTTCCTCCATCTCTTTCTATCCCGCCAATCACTCAGGGATACTCCGAGTCTCATCATGTCCTCCTCTTCTTTCTTATATAGGCTTCGGGTCTGCATCTTCTGGTTCTGCATCTATTGGGTTGATGCAAAAGTTATGACCGTTTTTTACATATTCAATTAAACATTTTTTTTAGATTTGTATTATTTATTTAATCAATTATATAATTTCCATCAGTTCTTATAACCTTCTCCCATCTTTCTATCAACTTATTAATACCATTAGTGTAAAATTCCGTGGATTTTGATGCGAAAAATGTAGTAAGGGAGGTTTTTACCTGCTCTATTGTATCAAATTTTTTATCATTTAAAAAAATTTGCAGTGATCGAAATAAATAAAAATCGGAAGGAGCAAGATCTGGAGAATACGGTGGATGCAAAAAAGGTTCATGTTTTTGTCTCGCACTCAAAGCAACGCATGTTGAAACACGATCCAATAAATTGGCAGCCGACAATTGATGAGGTATCCAAACGTCGTACCGCGAAACCATCCCCATACGCTTCAAATGTCTTAATACAGTTGTTTGGTTGACTCCCATCATCGACACGATCTCCCTGGTGGTTAGACGTGGATTGGTGTCAATTATGACTTTTAACTTGTCGTCATCAGACTTCAATGGCCGCCCGGTACGTGGTTTATCAATTAGTGAAAAATCCCCAGATCGGAATTTTGTAAACCATCTTCGTACCTGTCGAACTTTGATGACATCTGCTCCATACACTTCGCAAATGTTTTTGGTTGCCACACTCGCGGTATTGTCTTTACGGAATTCATAAAGTAAACAATGACGTAAATGCACTTTATCGACCGACATTTTGAAAAAATACAAGGGCTCTACACTGTACTCTGGCCAGACCAAAACTGAATAGAAAGTAGAGGAAAAACATCCTTTATACAATGGAATCATTAAAAGACACTACTTGAATTATTCATTTCGGATCTTATCCAATCTAGTGACCCCAGTGACCACCGTAGTATACACATCTGCGCGACATGGACCAGTTGTTCCTCTTTTTTTCTTTAGAGGCCAACACTCGGCTCAATGTAGTATAGCGGGCCTGGTCACTATCATGCAGATCTTACTCTTAAGCTTTATCGGTAGCTTTCTATTGCATATAACCCTCATAGTTTCTTTCCATTTGTTCCAGCTAACTTTTATTCTGTTATTTACGTCCTGGAGCACCTCCTTCTCTGTTCTAATGATTTAGCCGAGATATTTGAATAAATATTTCTCGAGTTTTAGCGTGGTTATTCATGTTTATTCAAATATACAATAATTAAAAATTGAAACACTAATCCACTTGAAAATATATATTTTACCCAACTAGTCATATACAACTCATCTTGGGATATTCCAAACTAGCTAAATTTTAAAACTAAGACAATATTACAAATAAACTTTAGATGCTGACTCTTGACAACATTAAGAGAAGGGAGGGGGGAGAAACCGCTATTTCTGACTAAAATTGTAGAAAACTATAGTATTACCGTATTAGCCCGAATATATTTGGAGCAGGAATATATTTGGAGCAGGAATGAAAGGAAAAATTATAATATAAAACAAAAATTAATTAGGTGAATAGTGTTATAAAAAATATGTTTTTTTTTTTATTCAGACATGTTTGAATTATCACCAGTGTCGCTTGAATGATTACTATGTTACTCGATGCATCATTTATGGCATCTTCCTCTTCCCATAAAATGTCATCCTCACTCCCATCCAGATTGTTGGAAATGCAACATTTCTTAAAATCTTTTTCGATAGACGTGTCACTAATCTTCTGCCAGGCGGTCATGATCCATTCCCCTAAGACTGGTATTGATGGTTTCTTTATTTTCCCTGTAGGGATCAGAGGATGATTTCCAGCTAAGAGCCAATTGCTGTACTCCTTTCGTAAATTGTCTTTGAATGGTTTATTGACAGATACATCTAAAACTTGCAACTGTGAAGTCATTCCTCCTGGAATTATCACCATATCAGTATTCAAAGATTCAATTTTTGTCTTCACTTTAGGTGTCAGGTGACCTCGAAATGCATCAACTACAAGCATGGCGCGAGGTTTTCTTAATGCCCCAGGACGCTGTCCCCATACAACATTTAACCAGTCCAATACCAGTTCCTCCGTCATCCATCCCTTTTCTTGAACACAAACAATTAATCCAGGCGGCATCTTTTCTTTTGGCATAGTTTTTCGTTTCAATATCACAAATGGCCACGACCTAAACCCCGAATAAAACGCGAATGTTATTTTTGGAAAAATATTTTGAATAAAATATATAGCGTTATATTCAGACTAATACGGTATATTTTATTGTTATAAATTCTAACAGGATAGGATTTCCCTTAGGGACAATATTGTTTACTATGGGTTTACCCCAATGTACCGACAACTATTTCCAGACTTTCGAGAGCATTCAATTTCCTTGAATTGTTAATCAGGTCTAATGGGTTCATATCATCTCTTGAAAGAGAATGCCCAGTCTGATGGCAATGATTTTCCATTTCTGAGGAACACATTTGCGTTAACCCTTCCCTTACGGTGATAAAAATAATACGCGTGCTACGGTGTTGGGTAGTGACTACGCAATCAAAAATAGATAATCCCCTTAATTAATTATAATTGAAGTTAAAAATTATAATAATTGAGATTTATTTGCTGAAAACATTAAAAAACCATCTGGCACCGCTCACGGAACGGGCGTACATCCAACCTATTTGCAAGCTTAGAAGCTACTAGCGGCGCGGAATACAGTCGCATACCCCGGCGCTTACGCATATGCTTGCGGCGTTGAGGCAATTCAGGTTCCCGCAATTCAGTCTAGTATGCAAGAGTGAGATGCGAATATAGTGTCGCGCTTCCCGCATACTATTCACCTATCGTCAAGACGAGGCAGCGCCGCGGTAAATGCGAATTTGTTTTCGATCTTTACAAAACACCTCGATGTAGTCGATAAATTCTGATTATTATTAATATTATTTTTTAAATCAATGCGTAAATATATTATGGAGGAATACCTAAAATCTTAACCTTGTATTTATTATATTTATAGAGATATTGATGGTTATTAGAAGCAACATGTAGAAGATACCCAACACAGGGAAGGAAAGGTTAAACAAGGTCTTATTATGTTCCTTAAATCTAATGATTTAAGGAACATAATAAGGCCTTGTTTACCAAATACCAAATGACCTCCAGGTTTTCCGATATAATAATTACTACAATGTGTACATTGGAGTTTGTACACTCCACTGCTATCAAATGCACTAAACAAGCTTTGGCCAGGGTTATTATAGAAAACTTTTATATGTTGACTAATTTCTAACACCTAGAGAGGTAAAAATAGCCCTTAAAGCAATTAAATAATAGAAAGCCACAGAACCTGATAACATTCCTATAGAAGCGTTCCAAGCTGGGGGGAAAACTCGGAATGTGTTTGTAAGATATTTAATTATATTCTCTATCGAAACAAATTGCTAAACTTGTGGAAGAACAGTTTACCTATGTTTAAAGAAAAAGGAGACGTACAAGAATGCAAAAACTACCGTCCAATAAAGATGATGTGTCATGCTACGAAATGGTTCGAAAAGATCATTGAAAATAGATTAAGAAGCGAAGCTGGAAAGGAAAATATCAGATTGCCAATTTGGGTTTATGCTGGGATAAGGCATAATCGATGCAACGTACATACTGAGAAATACCCAAATAAAGTACAGAAATGCTAAAAAAAAACCTCTACACATTATTTTTATTGACCTGGAAAAGGTTTTTTTTGTGGTTTTCATACCAAATATGTTTTTCTTAACATATGCAGATGCGAGGAAGTACCTAATCTAATGACCGCAGCGCAGCTATGACCGTCCTATCCTTACACTCAACTTGTTTTATGTTTTTCTTAACATATGCAGATGTGAGGAAGTACTTAATCTAATGACCGCAGCGCAGCTATGACCGTCCTATCCTTACACTCAGATTGTTTTATGCTTTTCTTAACATATGCAGATGTGAGGAAGTACCTAATCTAATGACCGCAGCGCAGCTATGACCGTCCTATCCTTACACTCAAATTGTTTTATGCTTTTCTTAACATATGCAGATGTGAGGAAGTACCTAATCTAATGACCGCAGCGCAGCTATGACCGTCCTATCCTTACGCTCAAATTGTTTTATGCTTTTCTTAACATATGCAGATGTGAGGAAGTACCTAATCTAATGACCGCAGCGCAGCTATGACCGTCCTATCCTTACGCTCAAATTGTTTTATGCTTTTCTTAACATATGCAGATGTGAGGAAGTACCTAATCTAATGACCGCAGCGCAGCTATGACCGTCCTATCCTTACGCTCAAATTGTTTTATGCTTTTCTTAACATATGCAGATGTGAGGAAGTACCTAATCTAATGACCGCAGTGCAGCTATGACCGTCCTATCCTTACACTCAACTTGTTTTATGTTTGTGGAATATTTTTATTCTGTTAATAATACCAGGTCTGTAAATATGAAACCGGAATTTGCTCATAGATGGCTCTAGTTGTCAGAAGGGTGTTATCTATTATGAGCTGCTAAAACCTGGCGAAACTGTTAATACTGAATGCTATCGACAACAAATGATGGATTTGAACCAAGCATTGCGTGAAAAACGACCAGAATATCAAAAGAGGCAACACAAAGGGATTTTGCTTCCTGATAATGCACCATCGCACACAGAAAAACCGGTCAAGGAAACGATTGAGGCGTTTAGTTGGCAAATACTTTCACATGCGGCTTATTCACCAGACTTGGCTCCATCTGATTACTACTTATTTGCATCGATGGGACACACACTTGCCGAGCAGCGCTTCATTTCTTACAAAAATGTACGAAAATGGCTCGATGATTGGTTTGCCTCAAAAGAGCAACAGTTTTTTTGGCGTGGCATCCACAAATTTCCAGAGAGACCGGGAAAATGTGTAGCTAGCGATGGGCAATATTTTGAATAAAATATTTTTTACCATTTTCATACAATAAATGTGTATTTTCTATAAAACAATTCCGGTTTCATATTTACAGACCTGATAGTAGGTTTTTATCCCTAGTTAGAGCACCTTTGATGAGAGTCTGCTCTCTAAATGGCGCTATATAAATTGTCCTTTTATTATTATGTGTTCATCTCTAAAAAAACTTCTTTATTTTTCAGATACACAGATTGACCATCCTTATTTACAACAGATTATGGTAGATGGCTCGGAGAGATCGAAAACGGTAAGATAGATTTCTCATTCTAATGACTACAATATTTCTTTCTGCATTGTGACCTCAATGCTGAGGAACGTGACCTACACTGAAACTGCTGTATATTGTCCAAATTATTCTGCAGTATTTTTTTTTCTTATTTATTTATCCACTTTGCACGGATTTCTCTTGTTAAACAAAAAGGGTGTGCTTCTAGAGTTAGCTTACTGAGTGTTTAGCCATGATATTCGTTCTGTAGTTGGTATGTAGAACAGAGGGTGATTCCTTGCACGGCTATATTTATTAGGTACATATAAACTTAGTGCTTCTAGAATCGCGGGACAGTTAAAGCAACATTGAAAAACCTTTAGTAGGAATATCGCATGGATTCTTGCCTTCTTGTTTCGAGACTCCTATGGTTACGCATCGTGAGAAGTTCGATATGGTGAGCATATTTTGAGTAATCTCCCTTTGTTCTGTACCATAGATATCTGAGGCTTTTTTGTTGTATTTGTTCTATATTGTTTTTATATTTGAGCTGATGAGGAGCCCAAACTGTAGATGCATATTCAAATTTGGTTCTTATTAGATAATTATATAAGTTGATTCCTAATAAATATAGCCGTGTTCGGACAGGAGAATTCCCCGAGGATATCGGGAGGAATCAACTCGGGAGGACACACCAGCTGACCATCTTAGTATGCGCATTTCAGCAGTTTCTAAGAGTTTTACATCATCCAGCATTCGGAGCTATAGAAGAGTGCGGGTCTGACAATCTTTTCCTTTTAACTTTACTGGCATTTTCGGATCACATAGAACTCCCGTCATTGATCTAAACTTCATCCATCCCACACTAATTCTATGTGTTACATCTGCTGCACATCCTCCATCGCTATGGATGAGTGACCCAATAGGACTAGTTAAATACCTTGAGGCAATTTTCAAAGTCCGCTGCCACTGGTTAGCAGTCAAATAACACATGCAGTAGTACCCAGATATTACATTTTTCACAGAAAAAAATATCAATGATATAAAATGAATGAAAGTGTGGACTACACCTATCCCTCAATTTATGATATTTAATCTTAACCCAGCTAAGAAACATTCCTCTTAAAAGACGATCAATTTCCACTTTATTTGAATTTTGACTAGTGGTGTTTCCGAAAAAGTGGAAAAAAGAGTTCCTCAAACCAATACACAAAGGTGGGGATAAGCAGGACATAACGAACTATCATCCAATCTGTTTGCTCTCAACTGTACCGAAGATCTTGAGTCTCGTCTTGGATAGGCTTTTTGTTAAGAGGGTATTCTCATTTGGATCTTTTTTAAATCGATTTTTTTTTTCCATTTTGTTTTTTATAATCCTTTCTGAATCATTTCCAGTAAAGAAATTTTCAAAATTCGAAAAGTTACGAGGGTTTATAGTCGAGCGCGCCGGTAGAAAAATGATCAGGGCTTCGCAGATTTCGGGTCTATTGTTATGGCAGCAACCTTATTTTCCAAGAATTCTCGTCTAATGGAATGATGAATTGATATTTAGTTTGTCGGGATTTTTAAACAAGTTTATATGGCCTTCGAATTGCTGATTAACAGTAAGTTGAAAATATATGCTTTAATTCGTGTAAAAATCGCACTTGAAACTTCAAACGCGTTTCCTGAAAAATCACTTTTTTTTAAATATTCCCCATGATAACTCGAAAACTAATTAACCGATTTTAACGAATAAGTACTTATTCTCTTTCTTATATCTCTCTCTATAGCCGGTACCAGAATTATTTCAATTGATTAATTTTTTCGATTTTTTCCACTCTAAAGACATAAAAATAAAAATAAATCGATGTTTAACTTCAATAAGCCTCCATTTTTTTTCTAATTATTATTTTTTAATTATTCTGGTACCGGCTATAGCCACATGCATTCTGAGTAAAACGGTTTTTTTTTAAAATCTTTAGACGAGTACAACAGCCACAATCATGGGCATAATAGGCCCCCTCGGCTCGGCCTTACTTTCGACTTAATAACAACAAAAATATGATTTTTTTTTATTATAAAATTTTATGAAAATGTTCTTAAAAGATAAATAAATATGTCTAAAAAAACTATTTAAAAAAATTATTCGTTCACTGAAAAAAAAAAACTTAAAAATCGTAAATTTTTCGGTCTGTGGGAACCACGGTCGTCGCTGAATATTGTCAACACATACGGTCAATGACCGACGAAACGACCTTTGGATATGTCCGAAGGTCACATACCAAAACAGTGACGCGGCCGGACATCTCGCCATTTCCGTAAACAAATTGTTTACCCACAATACTATTTACGATACATTCCACAGTAGAAAGAGAACGCATCACGCTGTCTCGCCAATCCCGTAAACAAATTGTTTACCCACAATACTATTTGCGATGTCTGCAATACTTCAATCGACCATTTCTGCACGCACAGAAGCAAGATAAAAATATATCGCGGGCGCACTCCCGCGCCCATTCTGAAATGTATAAATACCCACATACCGATAAATAAAACATTCATTCACTCTCTCCTTCCGCATTGCTAATTGACGTATTTTATTTATTTACCAACAACTACTATCATCATCACGTCCCATTAGAACCATACCGCTAAAGGTCCATGAAATGAGAATAACCCCTTAAGTTACCCCACCTTATTGTGGCCTGCTCAGCATGGATCCTTCCCGGGGAGATGGACTTTAATGAACTTAATGTTATATTCTAACTGCCGAAGCTATGAATGCTGGCCTCCTGGTGGATGCTATATATATGGACTTCAGTAAGACCATCGATAAGGTTAACAATAGAATTTTGCTAAGTTATTCAAAATAGGTATAAAGGGAAACCTGCTGAGTTAGTTTGAGTCTTATCTCTCTGGGAGAAACCTTACTGTGAATATTGATGGAATGATTTCTGGGGAGTTCAATCCAATGACTGGTGTGCCAGAGGGGTCCACATTATTCATTGATGACATATCTGCATGTTTCGAAGGATTGGAATGCTTGATCTTTGCAGATGACATTAAGATATTAGTTAGGTTAAAGGTGTGACTGATTGTTATAGAATCCAAGTGGATCTAAACATATTACACTCATGGTATCTGATGAATCAATTACACCTTAATACAAAAAAGTATCCAAAAATAAGCTTCTATATATTTAAAAACCCAATTACCTTAGATTATAATATAAATTCTAATATGTTGGAGTGTTTGTATCATGTGAGATTTGGGAGTTTTTTTTTAACTGTGCCCTGTCTTTTTCAACCCATGTTGAAAATATTACAGTTAATTGTTTGAGAGTTCATTCAAGGGAGTAAACGCAACCAAGATTCTCTGATAAGGACAAAACTGGAATACAACTCTATTATCTGGACTCCTTATAACGCAGTTCACTCGAATACTGGAGAGAGCACAGAACAGATTTTTGCATCACAAGTTTTTTTTTTTTTATCCACTTTGCACAGATTTCTCCTGTTACACAAAGAGGGTCTGCTTCTAGCGTTAGCTTATTCGTTAGGAATAATATCAGCCAGGATTCTTCTCATACTGCTAGTCTGTACCGAGAATATAAGTGTAGGCTCAATCTTAGAAATGATTATGTAAATTATAATATGCTGTTATTGTGTCTGAACTTGATGGGACTTTTCGATGTAAAAACTATTACTCGAATTCTCTCGTACCCAGATCACATCAATTGGGTAATGACTATGCTGCAGTCTCGGACATATTTGGTGACAGTCTTAATACCTTTATAAGTTCTCTTAGGCAGCGTTTTTGTTTGTTTGAACCATAAATCGGACACCACAGCGTGACTCTCGTTGGGTTTTTTGTTTCCTTCTTTTTGTTGACTTTGTTTCTCTCAAACTTTTTGAATTCCGATTCAACATATAAGATATGTTTTGGGAGCCTATGATCACCCATATGTATCACATTATTTGGTCCTCAATTTCACCCACCTCAATTTCACCTTTACAAACATATCGTTGAAGCATTGCAGGACTGAAACATTTACGACATGATCATTCCACTGGATCCGAAGGATGCGACGTAGGAAATGCTAGTGGAACATTTCAAAGCTCCAAATGTGCCTTCTACATGGAACCTCAGTCCTAGATCCATAGAGAAGTGTGGGAAGGACAATTGCCTTGTGGACAGTTTTCAGCTGCATAAATAGGTGTAATTTGAAGGCAGTTTAAAAATTTGTTATTTTAACAATAATTTCACATGATTTTGGTAAAAAATCGAAAAAAGAAATTTTGCTTCATTAAGTTTTTTTTAATCAATATTCATTTCTTATTCTAGACTAGCTGTACCCAGCCACGCGTTGCTGTGGCTCAGTCTGGTTAAATGGAAAAGAAAGAAAAGAGAAAGCACACGTTTCAATTATGTTTAATTTCACAATGCTTGTGGGTAAACAATATTTTTGATGTCTTTCAGTCACTCTCAGTCTGTCGCGTTTATCGCCGTGCTCGCAAATGATCGCGTCACTCCAATAGGTCAATTCACGATATGATTTGAATTCAAATGAAAGATCGATTGCACTGAAAAAGAAGAAAGAAAGTTATAACAAAAACACATAAAATTGCGAAACATTAAAAAAGGAACTGAATAATATTGGTAAGTTCATAGACGTCTTTGTTCTTCGCGCCAACAATATCTCTTTCACTCACCCAATCTTGATTCTTATAAGTGATTTGAATATAGGGAAATACTTTTTCAACCGATCCTTCTGATCACTAAATTGCATAAGTTATAGTCTTCCAACCTTAGTTCTATTACCGTAATTTACAACTGCATCTCGCGAATGAACGTATTCTTCAGAGCAAAGCTTGGTCCGTGTCAAACGGATGAATATCAAACATTCTGATTTCTATGACAGTTCACAAATTTGCCCCAATACAACCTTGTAACAACGTTCAGTGATTATAATTATTTTATCGACTTTAATATAAGGCTCGATTCTAATAAATATCAAGTTATTTAGGTAAATACATTACAAAAAACTAACAATAATGACAAATTAATACATCTTGTCACAAATCTCCATTTCTACATACGATTGATGTGAGAATATCTCAACTGATCGATCGTTTTGCAGCTGGACACGCATATTTGTAGTTAATTTCAACGTCTTTACGTGTCGCCACAAAGTAGAGTATTTCATGCAATATATAAAATTGCGAAACATAAAAGTAGCTTATTAAATGTTAAGGGACACAAAGCGATAATTGTAACTTATTAAATTTTAAGGGAAGACAAATAGATAATTGGAACTAATAAAAAAAAACTCCATTTCTACATACGATTTGATAGATTTTGAAATATAAACATAAAATGTAATTCTATATAAAAAAGATACTTTTGATATTCCTACTGACCTATTTCAGTTTCTATCAGCCTGTCGCGTACATTATGATGAGAACGAACCAGTTCTGAATCTACAGATCTCGATCCCCGTGCATCCTCAAGTCTGGATACACGTCGTTCTGCTGCTTCTTCGACATTTTGATGAACTAAAGCAGATCGATGCACTGAAAAAAAAGAAAGAAAGTTTAAACACATAAAATTTTGAAACGTTAAAAAATATAGACATTCAGTGATTATAATTATTTTATCGACTTTAATATAAGACTCGATTCTAATAAATAGCAAGTTATTAAGGTAAATACATTACAAAAAACTAACAATAATGACAAATTAATACATCTTGTCACAAATCTCCATTTCTACATACGATTGATGTGAGAATATCTCAACTGATCAATCGTTTTGCAGCTGGACACGCATATTTGTAGTTAATTTCAACGTCTTTACGTGTCGCCACAAAGTAGAGTATTTCATGCAACATATAAAATTGCGAAACATAAAAGTAGCTTATTAAATGTTAAGGGACACAAAGCGATAATTGTAACTTATTAAATTTTAAGGGAAGACAAATAGATAATTGGAACTAATAAAAAAAACTCCATTTCTACATACGATTTGATAGATTTTGAAATATAAATATAAAATTTAATTCTATATAAAAAATATACTTTTGATATTCCTACTGACCTATTTCAGTTTCTATCAGCCTGTTGCGTACATTATGATGAGAACGAACCAGTTCTGAATCTACAGATCTCGATCCCCGTGCATCCTCAAGTCTGGATACACGTCGTTCTGCTGCTTCTTCGACATTTTGATGAACTTGCACTGAAAAAAAAGAAAGAAAGTTTAAACACATAAAATTTTGAAACGTTAAAAAATATAGACATTCAGTGATTATAATTATTTTATCGACTTTAATATAAGGCTCGATTCTAATAAATAGCAAGTTATTAAGGTAAATACATTACAAAAAACTAACAATAATGACAAATTAATACATCTTGTCACAAATCTCCATTTCTACATACGATTGATGTGAGAATATCTCAACTGATCAATCGTTTTGCAGCTGGACACGCATATTTGTAGTTAATTTCTACGTCTTTACGTGTCGCCACAAAGTAGAGTATTTCATGCAACATATAAAATTGCGAAACATAAAAGTAGCTTATTAAATGTTAAGGGACACAAAGCGATAATTGTAACTTATTAAATTTTAAGGGAAGACAAATAGATAATTGGAACTAATAAAAAAAACTCCATTTCTACATACGATTTGATAGATTTTGAAATATAAATATAAAATTTAATTCTATATAAAAAATATACTTTTGATATTCCTACTGACCTATTTCAGTTTCTATCAGCCTGTTGCGTACATTATGATGAGAACGAACCAGTTCTGAATCTACAGATCTCGATCCCCGTGCATCCTCAAGTCTGGATACACGTCGTTCTGCTGCTTCTTCGACATTTTGATGAACTTGCACTGAAAAAAAATAAAGAAAGTTTAAACACATAAAATTTTGAAACGTTAAAAAATATAGACATTCAGTGATTATAATTATTTTATCGACTTTAATATAAGACTCGATTCTAATAAATAGCAAGTTATTAAGGTAAATACATTACAAAAAACTAACAATAATGACAAATTAATACATCTTGTCACAAATCTCCATTTCTACATACGATTGATATGAGAATATCTCAACTGATCAATCGTTTTGCAGCTGGACACGCATATTTGTAGTTAATTTCAACGTCTTTACGTGTCGCCACAAAGTAGAGTATTTCATGCAACATATAAAATTGCGAAACATAAAAGTAGCTTATTAAATGTTAAGGGACACAAACCGATAATTGGTAACTTATTAAATTTTAAGGGAAGACAAATAGATAATTGGAACTAATAAAAGAAAACTCCATTTCTACATACGATTTGATAGATTTTGAAATATAAACATAAAATTTAATTCTATATAAAAAAGATACTTTTGATATTCCTACTGACCTATTTCAATTTCTATCAGCCTGTCGCGTATATTATGATGAGAACGAACCAGTTCTGAATCTACAGATCTCGATCCCCGTGCATCCTCAAGTCTGGATACACGTCGTTATGCTGCTTCTTCGACATAAACATCGAGATAATCCCCGTGCATTCTCAAGTCTGGATACACGTCGTTCTGTTGCTTCTTCGATGTTATGATAAACTAAAGCAGATCGATTGCACTGAAAACGAAAAAAGAAAGTTAAAACATATAAAATTGTGAAACATTAAAAAAGGAACTGAGCAGCGTAAAAGTTTGTTTTAATTTTAATTTTTTTTTGCGATATTTCTACGGGTACTTCTTTCTAATGTACCACCAAATAATTTATTTATTTAATTAATTACATAAAAGTGTCTTTATATACAAATGAACATGTGACAGGTTATACAAGTACTTAAAATTATTGACAAATAATACAACTTTATCTTAAATTAACATGAGGATACAAAAAGCAGTATTAATAATAAATTACAGTCATTGTTTTAAAATTATTTAATAATTATATGTGTATTTAAGTTCAATATATGTTATGTATGTATAACACAGGAATAATATGTATGTGTCACTATTCTTTTCTCTGTTGTTATCTATAAATATAATTGTAAGTGCTTTATATTTTAAGCTTAAATTCAATTGTAAAATTGATTAGATATAAGTACTGATGCAAATTTGAAAAAAGTTAGGTTAACTTTTGAAATATGAATCAATAATGAAAGTTTTTCATCAAATATAATTCTTAAGTCCATTATTTTTAAACTTATACAATTTACCATAGTCACCAAGTCAATTTTATGACAATATAACTATTTTTTATCAAGTTTTTCTATTACGTCGTAAAAGTACATCGTAATGACGCAATGTCAACTGAGCAATTACGTGTTCGTAATTAGTATTTTTTTTAAATGAACGATTTTACATCATATTTTTTAATTTAAATATAATATCAATAACTTACCTCATTTATTGAAGTCAATTATCTATTATCTTATCTATATAAATAAAATGTTATATATATTGAACCAAAATATGATTCAATCGTAGATCACTTTTCTAAAATGTCAATCTCACTGAGCAATTAAGCATCTGTCAATCTGTCGGTAAAACGGTTCGCAATTGTTTCGTGTCTCGACTTATAAAAGTACGTAATACATATAAAATTTCAATTTTTATAAAATTAATGATTAAATTTTTATTTATATAGATTATTAAACATAAAATTATAAAATAATTTATTTATAATTAATTTATAATTAATTTTACATTAAATCATCGTAAATTCCGAAACGCCGAAAATGAAATTTGACAGATGAAATTTGACAGATTAATTCCATTAATTCCATGTCAAACCACAGGTTCGCATAAATATTTCTTTTTGATTTAAAAAAAAATTATATACACTGATATATATATATAAATAAAAATCAAATAACATTTCCGTTGACGAATATTAACTTTACTCAAAATTTCAAAGCGATCGGTAGAGAACTTCCGGAGATTAGCTACAAATAATTAACGAACATTTACATTTTTATTTATATAGATTGCTGAAATAAAAGTTGAAAAAGATATTTTCAAAAACCCTCTTCCGATACAGAAGGATGAGAATGTATTATATTCAAAGGTCGACATTGAACAAGCGAATAAGGTAGGATCAATTTGTTTTATGACAGAAGTGTGATGCTGTGCTTTTTTCTATTAATGTTTGTTTTAAAAGATAATTGTGATGTCTTTTTATTATTATAAAATGTGCTTGTCCATAAATTTAATATTGATGTTTCTAGACATTCATAGTGCATCTTTGTACATTAAATCTTTTTATACATTCATCCTGCATCTGTAAAATATGTTAAATCGTTCTTAATGTTCACCTTGCATCTCTAAAAAAGATTCATCTTGCATCTCTCAAATAAATGAAATCTTTCAAGATATTTACAGTGCATCTGTAAAGTATTGGATTGATGCAAAAGTTCGTCATATTGTAAAACTGAAGTGTTATTAACTTCACACGTGTAAAGGTTTGATGTTGTTTGACAGAAGGAATTTTAGTGAGTACTTGGGAAAAAAATGGTGTTTTTTTTACATTTTGTGAAGCATTAAAACTGGCAGAAAATAAGGAGCATTTTCAACATATTATGCTTTTTTATTTCCGGAAAGGCAAGAATGCTACGCATACGTAAAAGAAGATATGTGCTGTGTACGGTGAGGGTACCGTTGACGATTCCACATGCCGTAAGTGGTTCAGAAAGTTTCGTGAAAACAATTTTAATCTTAGCGATGCACCACGTTCTGGACGACCGGCTAAGGCTGATGGCGACGAAATATTGCCGCTAATTTTAAATGATCGGTATAGAACAACTCGAGAGAAATTCTTGGAATCAACCAGTCAACGGTGTCAAGGTGATTACGTCAACTTGGAATGGTTAGCAAGGTCGATGTATGGGTGCCGCACGAGTTAACAGAAAAAAATTTGATAGACTGAATTTCTACTTGAGGTTATGTATTGAAGCGCAATGAAATTAATCTATTTTTAAAGCGGATGATTACAGGTGATGAAAAATGGATTGTGTATAATAATGTTAAGCGTAAGAGATCATGGTCTAAGCGCGGAGATGCCCCTTCAACCAGCACCAAATCCAGTTGACACCCGAAGAAGGTTTGTTATTCATTTGGTGGGACTGGAAGGGAATAGTTTATAATGAGCCTGTTACCTGAAAACCAGACCAATAATTCAGATAAATACTGTTCACAACTAAATGGATTGTGTATAATAATGTTAAGCGTAAGAGATCATGGTCTAAGCGCGGAGATGCCCCTTCAACCAGCACCAAATCCAGTTGACACCCGAAGAAGGTTAGGTTATTCATTTGGTGGGACTGGAAGGGAATAGTTTATTATGAGCCTGTTACCTGAAAACCAGACCAATAATTCAGATAAATACTGTTCACAACTAAATGGAATGTGTATAATAATGTTAAGCGTAAGAGATCATGGTCTAAGTGCGGAGATGCCCCTTCAACCAGCGCCAAATCCAGTTGACACCCGAAGAAGGTTAGGTTATTCATTTGGTGGGACTGGAAGGGAATAGTTTATTATGAGCCTGTTACCTGAAAACCAGACCAATAATTCAGATAAATACTGTTCACAACTAAATGGATTGTGTATAATAATGTTAAGCGTAAAAGATCATGGTCTAAGTGCGGAGATGCCCCTTCAACCAGCGCCAAATCCAGTTGACACCCGAAGAAGGTTATGTTATTCATTTGGTGGGACTGGAAGGGAATAGTTTATTGTCACCTGAAAACCAGACCATTAATTCAGAGAAACACTGTTCACAACTAAGTGAATTAAGACGATCAATCGACCAGAAGCGCCCTGAATTAGCCAACAGAAAGGGTATTGCGTTCCATCAAGACAATGCTAGACCACACATGTCTTTGACCACTCGAGACAAAATACAATTTAATTGGGATGTTTTGGTCCATCCACCATACTCTCCTGACCTTGTGCCCTCTGACTATAATTTATTTAGATCGCTTCAAAACAGCTTAGATGATAAAAACTTTTCTTCCTAGGAAGATTTGAAAAATCACCTCTTGGATCAGTTCTTTAGCAAGAAACCTCAAAGCTTCTATGAGTGCGGGATTATGTAGCTACCAGAGAGATGGAGAAAGGTCATCCTTCAGAACGGCACATATTATATTGATTAAATGTAAATATTAGTGAATAAAATTTTTCTTAAATTTTTGTACAAAAAGTGGCATGAACTTTTGCATCAACCCAATATATTGAATATTTCTAGATATTCACCTTGCATCTATAAAATATATTAAATATTTTAAGGCATTCCCCCTGCATCTGTCAAGTAAATAAAAAAAAATCTAGTCATTTGTATATAAATTGACTTTATTTGGTTCAGACATTGTGGTTTTTAAGGTGTTTGTTTGTTCATTAAAATTTGGGTAAAATGTGGTGTTATTGAAAGTTGATTTTTTAATTATTTATTATTGTGTCTTTTTGGTACAAGGTGGAGAGTAATTTTGCACAAGTTTTGAACTGGTGATGTTTTGCACACAAGAATGTTAACTGTACAACCAAAAATCTCGAAAAAGTAACCTTTCCTTTATATAGTATGAATGTGTTTAATGAAAAATATGCTACTTTGTTCAAGTAATTTATTGTTAAATATTCTAATATGGAGTTCCACAAAGTTAAAGCGTAAACTTTAGATAACATTTAATTAATTCAAAATATTCAATACATACATACCTTGAGCTAAATCCTTGAAATTGTTAAATAGTAATAGCCCGAGATTCAGCAATTTCAACGCTATTGTGAGATTTCTTCTTAACAATAAGATCCATTCCATTAACACCACTTATTAATGGAATGGATCATATTATTAAACCATATTATTCATGAAGATCTCCATATATGAAATAATTAATACCTTGAGCTAAATCCTTGAAATTGTTAAATAGTAATAGCCCGAGATTCAGCAATTTCAACGCTATTGTGAGATTTCTGCTTAACAATAAGATCCATTCCATTAACACCACTTGTTAATGGAATGGATCATATTATTAAACCATATTATTCATGAAGATCTCCATATATGAAATAATTAATACCTTGAGCTAAATCCTTGAAATTGTTAAATAGTAATAGCCCGAGATTCAGCAATTTCAACGCTATTGTGAGATTTCTGCTTAACAATAAGATCCATTCCATTAACACCACTTGTTAATGGAATGGATCATATTATTAAACCATATTATTCATGAAGATCTCCATATATAAAATAATTAATAGATAAAATAACTTACTCCAGGTGTTTGAAACCATTGGTACTAGTAAATTGCGATTCACTTATAGAAAAAAGATTATGTGGAATTATTATTTTTCTCTGTAATATGAGCACATTTTCATGAATTTATTACTAAATTCTTTTTATTACACAAAAATAAACTTTAATTACACAAAATATATTCTAATTACACCAAAACATTACGAACTAATAAATGTACACTATTTTCTCTAATATATTTTTTTGATAGTCTTCGAAACATGTAAATTAACAAAGGCCTACATTAAAAATCACGCACATATACAGTCAACTTTGGTTATAGTGAACTAGATAATAGTGGACCTTCGGCTATAGTGAACCAAAATCTTGGGTACCATCCCTATATATGGAAAAATCCTCTGTTATAGTGAACTGCCAACCTCGGCTATAGTGAACTTTCAAACTGAATTCCGCGGGAATTTCCAATAATTGACCACTTAATGTACACATTTTGAATTTTTGTGATTCGATCCTGTTTGCGGTATCTATGTTTTCATAGGAAAATTATTTATGTATAGATAGATATCTATCTATATGGATATTAGGTCTAGCCCGTGTCGGGAACAAGCAGATCAAATTTGGCGTGTCAAGTGATTAACATTTGACTGTTTTTATCAGTTTAGCGAGAGATTTGTAGAGCTAACATTATGTCAAAGCTTCAAGTGTTTTGTTTGTAAGATAAGGCAAATTATCGGCGAGATTGAACGTGGTCTTTCGCTAGCAGACGCGTGTAGAAAGTATGATTTGAGTAAATCAACAGTTAGTAATTTACTAAAAAATAAGAAAAAAAATTAAGTGCCTTAAATAAAAACAGATCTCAAACAAAGAAACTTTTTATGGCTCATCGAGATAACGTTGACCGAGCATTGCTGCAGTGGTTCACCATTCAGTGGACTCCAAGATTTGCTGTCAATGGGTCTGTGTTGAAGAGCAAAGCTGAGCAATTGGCAACGTTATTGGATAATAACCAAGAGTTTGTGTGTTCGGAGGGATGGCTGGACATGCAGAAGAAAATGCACGATATTATGGTTGGGAAGATATGCATAGAAGCAAAATCTATGAATCGAGAAACGACCTCTGAACGGTTAAATTTGGAGTTGCCAAAGATCTACAGCGGCTATTTCCCTGACGAAATTTTCAACGGTAACGAGACTGCAATGTGTTACGAAATGACACCGGACAAAACACTTAAATTTAAAGGAGAAAAGTGTGTTAGTGGTAAAATGTCGAAGAACAGAGTGACATTGAGGATATGTGCCAACATGTCAGGTTCAGAGAAGAGAAAACTGGTGCTGATTGGGAAGTTTCAAAACCCGAGATGTTTTAATAATATCGAGCGACTTTTAGTAAATTATCAATGCAACACAAAAGCTTGGATGATGTCCTCCATATTTGAAGAAGAACTTCAACCGTGGGATCATGAGCTGAAAATGAAAGATTCTGCTTCTGGTAGACAATTGCCCAGCTCATCCTCAAATTAAGAACGTAGGCAACATCAAGCTGGTATTTCTGCCTGCCAACACCACGTCGGTTCTCCAGCCCGTGGACCAAGGCGTGATCCATAGCTTCAAGGCCTATTACAGGAAGGAAGTGTTACTTCACATAATCAAAGCCATTGAATTAATGCAGAACACCCGAATTAATTTCCTCCATGCAATACATTTTGTCGACAAGGCATGGCTATGTGTGCAAGCAATCACAATTCAAAATCATTTACGACACGCTGGTTTGACTTCTGGATGTGTGGCATTTGAAGAAGAAGATGATATACCACTGAGTGAACTGCTTCAGCTCATTAATGGCGATGTTGTTGATCCTGAAGAATTTCTCAACATGGACTGTGATGTAATAACAAATGAAGACACCGTGAAAGCTATAAAAGGTTCGTCCAGTGTAGAAGAAAACAAGTGTGAAGACTATGAGGATTATGGTGAAGAAAGAATACTGATACTGAATGAGACATTGGACAGTGTGAGAACGATTTCAAGATATTTAGAATCTATAGAAAATGTGGAATCAAGTATAGTGAAAGCGCAAACTCTGAAGAAGGAACTTGAAAAATGATGAATCAAAACAGTATTGGAAAAGCAGCTGCATATAACGGACTACTTCAATGCTAATGTGCGAATGGAGAGGTGGAAATATTAGAAAATAACAAAATTTGTTTTTGTCACGGTTGTAGTTGATAAATATTAGGTTGTCCGAACGAAAATGATGTATTTTGCGTGGTCATTTCTAACCATCAGTTGTGTTTCAGTCGTTGGTCCTACAATACGTGTTTTGTGTTTGGGGGCGTTAGAAAACACACATCAACGTATTTAAGTGACTTAATATATATATGTGTATGTATGTGTATACATATGTGTACTATAAGTGTATGTACTATATATATAATATATAATTTAAAAAAAAAACAAATTAAATGTTAACAATTTTTGTTTTCAATATAATTGGGCTTAAGCCTGTATTGAGAAAATAAATTTAAAAAAAATTTATTAATAAATTACACTTTCATTAACACATCGATCAATAAGTCCCGGGACTAACCAACAGATGGCGCCTCTAATAACAAATCAATACCATTCTCAGTTAGTATCAACCTTTAGAAGTTACGTGTCAAACTTTCATGATATTCCGACATTGTGTCTTTGAGTTACAGTGGTTTTAGTGACGCTACTTTTGCTATTTTCAAAACAATGGAAAAAAATGAATTTCGTATGTTGATAAAATGTTGTTTTTTAATGGGAAAAAGTGTTATCCGGGCTCTGCACCGTCGAAAACAACCATTTGTCGGTGGTATGCTGATTTCAAACGCGGTCGTACAGACACAAATGATGCTGAACGCTCTGGTCGTCCAAATGAGGCTGTTACACCAGAAAACATAAAAAAAACCTCAAAATCGTGATGGAAAATCGCAAAGTAAAGTTGCATGAGATAGCTGATATCCTGAAGATATCATTTGGTAGTGTTTACACTATTTTGCATGAACATTTGGTTATAAAAAAGCTTTTTTCGAAATGGGTGCCGCGTTTGCTCACAATGGAACAGAAACAACAACGCATCGATGATCCAGAGCGCTGTTTGGCACTGTTTACGCGAAATAAACAGGAGTTTTTGCGTCGGTATGTGACAATGGATGAAACTCGGATCCACCACTATACTCCTAAATCAAATCAGCAGTCAGCTGAGTGGAGAACATCCGGTGAAAGTCATCCGAAGTGACCAAAAACTCAACAGTTGGCCGGGAAGGTTATGGCCTCCGTATTTTGGGATGCACATGGTATAATATTCATCGATCACCTTGAAAAGGGAAAAACCACCAATAGCGAATATTACATAGCGTTATTGGAGCATTTAAAGGCAGAAATTGCAAAAAAACGGCCCCATATGAAGAAGAAAAAAGTTTTCTTTCATCAGGACAATGCACCGTGTCACAAGTAGATGGTAACGATGGCCGAATTGCATGAGTTGAACTTCGAATTGCTTCCGCACTAACCGTATTCTCCAGATTTGCCCCCCAGCGACTATTGGCTGTTCGCAGACCTCAAAAAGATGCTCCAGGGAAAGAGATTTGGCTCCAATGAAGAAGTGATTGCCGAAACTAATGCCTATTTTGAAACCAAAGATAAATCGTTCTACACGTCTGGCATAGAAAGTTAGGAAAGCGTTGGAATGAATGTATCGCTCTTGAAGGAGACTATGTTGATGAATAAAGAAGAGTTTTGGCAAACAAATGTTGTTTTAGTAGTTAGTTCCCGGCCTTATTGATCGATGTGTTATATGCGCACTGTAAAACCTTTTTTGTTTGTATTTAATTTGGTTTCGGTCGTGGTGGAAGGATTGCCCAGTAAATTTAATGTTACTGTTTCCAGGGATACCGGTGAATTTTAGGTTGTGATTGTTCTTTTCAAATTTCTTCATTAGCTGCTCGGAAGAAGATGTGCAGAAGAAAGCCCCAATGCCATCGCAGTAGCATCTTTCTGAACTGATAGGCTATAGTGTTGTCAACATATTTGGAATGGAATCGCCATGTGGCGATCTCTTCTAAACAACCAGAAAAATATTAAAAAGACCTTAAGTGAAAACCAGACTGGAAACATTTTTTAATAATTTATGGTACAAATAGGAATCTTACCTATTATTGTCATAATCTATTTTAATACAATTTTTTTAGAATTAGAGACTTAAAAATTTTACTTTCTTATCAAATATTTGACAGATGAAATTTGTAAGTTTAGGTCAGACCAAACCACCTACATCGGAAGTATGAACCACACACACTTTCGATGTGGGTGGTCCATAGTAACTTGACACTTATCTGATCTAAGCACTTCTCTTAATAAACCGAGATCATTCCGCTTGAAGAGAACTTCGAGATAGGAGGTAGAAACATGTCTAGCGGGGATTAATCTAATCAGTGGAATGATAAAGTAATTTACTGTTCAATTTTCTTGTATGGAATGCCACAGTTACAAGTTAAAAGCTGAAATTAATAAAATTATTATGTTGCCCAAATTGGTTGTGGTACGGAGAAGTGTGATCATATTTAATATAAGTACGTTTGTTGATAATTAATTTTTGCTATAGAATAAATATACCAAAGTTGCACACTCTATGCCCATTTTCCTCACTTAGCTTAATTTCACTCATAGTTGCTTACACTAGCTTATTAACCACACATAATTCATCCACTCCCTATCAACATTCTTCATTCTGTAATCTCAGAATTAGTTTTAACTAATCTCATTATATCTGAGTTGAAATATACTTTCGCCACTTACGCACGTTAAAAAGGAGTCATTTTAGTGCCATTTGGAAGTCTTAAATCGAAAATTTATTTTTTTGAAGTTTCGCCACTATGATTCTCAACAGGCGATATAGTTCATTTCACAGAATTGAAAATCAAAAAGGTTGAATGTTATATGCTCTTATGTGGTTTGCTGCTTGCCACTTATATAGTAAATTGATATGAATGCTATATGCTCTTATGTGGTTTTGCTGCTTGCCTCTTATATAGTATATTGATTGAATTTACATATTGTATTCTCGATAAATTTCCTCCGCCTGTAGTACGATTTCAAAAAAAATCTTGTAACCTTTTTTTAAACTTTTATTGGTCAAAAGCTATATTTTACTGCTCTTAAATAGACACCCATTTTACACCATGCATCGGTGTTACAATGGGAAGATTTGCAGTCTCACCATGGGATGTGAAATGCCGGGCTGAAAACCATCTTGGACTGGACCGATGGAATGTACAGAATGATTATGCTTACTGCTACAACAGCTTGATTGTTTTGAATTCATTAAACTTTTTTTAGTGTACTTTGTATTATTTGTTTGTTGTAACTTAATTTAGGTATTATATTATGTGTAGTGTTCCTTTTTACGAGTAACTTACTTTAAATATGTATGTAAATTTTATCCATAGTTGAAAAATCAGTTAGTATTAAAAATCATCCTCTTTACAGGATGGAATGTATAATTAACTAATAATAATGATAAAAAATGTCAGATACTGAAAGTTTGTGTGGGTTGTAGTTATCAAACTGAAACAACAATAGCAGACAATTACACAAAAAGTTTAATCTATTGAAATAATCATCCTCACATTTTACAATTCTTTCCCTAAAGCTTTGGTTTCCTAAGAAAGTGGTGTCGTTATACAACACGCGTAACAAAACATTGTCTACATATGCAAACCATATGGCGTGGTTTCCTAGAGAGCATTCGTTGTGTCGTGTAGCGCGCGTAACAAAACATTGTCTATGCAAACCAATGGCGTTGGTTTCCTAGAGTGCGTTGGTTGTGAGCGTAATGTCAAATAGCAATGCTGTCATATGCATGATGGCTGTGATAGCGGAGTGAACAGTCGTGGAACGATTCTTCCCTGTGTAGCGGACACCATTTTAAAATAAAAAAATGAGTGCAAACGTAATTTGGACTAGCGAAAATGACGAAATATTGATTAATTTTGTAAGAAGTAATGAAGCTTTATATAATGTGAAGAGCAAATACTATAGAAAAACCCAGTTGTAACAAAATATTTCGAATCAGATTTGGTTTCCAGCTGACAGTTGTGGGTTCTCATTTCTGACGTCTGGCGGCGCGCCAGGCGGATGCGACGCAAACGTAATTTAATTTGGACCAGCGAAAATGATGAAATATTGATTGATTTTGTAAGAAATAATGAAGCTTTATATAATATGAAGAGCAAATACTATAGAAAAGCCCAGTTGAAACAAAATATGTGGAATAATATCGGGAGCTGTCAGTTTGACGTTTCGAAATGACAGTTGTGGGTTATCATTTCTGCCGTCTGGCGGCGCGTCAGGCGGATGCGACGCAAACGTAATTTAATTTGGACCAGCGAAAATGACTAAATATTGATTGATTTTGTAAGAAATAATGAAGCTTTATATAATGTGAAGAGCAAATACTATAGAAAAGCCCAGTTGAAACAAAATATGTGGAATAATATCGTTTGAAGTTTCCAACTGACAGTTGTGGGTTCTCATTTCTGCCGTTTGGCGGCGCGCCAGCATCACATCATAACGAACCCGCTTTCCTAGGAAACCAATGCTTTAGTGGCAAAATACTGTACATGGTTGAATTGTCTAGAATAGTAGGGGTGTAAGTCATTCAGTCATCGTTTGATGAATAATATTCAATCATTTGGGGATGACCCATGGTTGAATCATTTGGTTATATTGCGCTATATGCGTGGGTGCCAATAATTTTTTTCGGAATGTATATTTTTCAAACGGAAATCTAATAACGATCTACTTTAAAGAAATTTCGTTTTTATAAAACATTACGTTTGTTGCATTATACACAGTCTGTCCAAAGGGAAAGTTGACTAATGAGATATGAAATAAAAGACATTGTTTATTTTTAGTTTACATTACCTTTTATTCAAAATACACTCTTTGTGAGTCAATACGATACTGGAAGCGGTTGTAAAATTTTCTGAAGCACTCCTGAAACTCATTCTTCAGAATTGCCTCCAAAACCGCGAAGGAAGCCTTTTGGATTTCTAAAATCGTGTCGAAACACCTTCCTTTCATCACCAATTTCAGTTTCGGGAATAGCTAGAAGACTCATGGACCCAAATCAGGTGAATACGGGGAATGTTTGATACTATTTTTAGGGTTCACCATTTGACCTTTTCGTGTGAATTTTTTATGGATAATTCCTTTGAAATCAAAGAAAACCGTGAGCAGTCTTGATTGGGCTCTTCTGTATATGCACTTTTTTCGGTTTTGGAGATTGTGGACTCTTCCATTTTGAGCTCTGGTGCTTTGTAAGTGGCTCATGCTGAAAGCACCATGTTTCATCGCCTGTTACAATGCTTGACACGAAGTCTGGATCCATATCAAATCCATATCGGATCCATATCATGTAAAAAAAAAAAAATTAATAAACTATCAGTCGCTTTTTTCATGTCTGCAGTGCTCCACTTTTTGCCCAAACCACCGTTTGCCCAAATTTTCCGTTAAAATTTACAGTGGATTAAGGAATTCCAGTGAGCTCCTTGATGAGCCTAGTAGATGCACAACGATCATTTCGAAGAATTTCAGTCACTTTTTGAACATTTCCTTCAATTCGAACTGTTAATGATGATCCTGGCCGTTCATCATCTTCAGTGCTCTCTTTACCATAGCGATATCTTGCGTACCACTTAAACACATTCTTACGACTTATTGCTTCACTACCATAAACAGTTTGAATTATTTCAAAAGTTTCTGTGGCACATTTACCCAATTTAAAACAAAATTTAATATTGGAACGTTGCTCCATTATTTCTTTTCCGACCGAGACTCAGAAGGTACTGTCAATTCTTAAGTCATTATGAATGAACCAGCGATGCCAGTGCTTTGAAACTTTTACGGAAGATAGTCGAAATGTGTCGCTAGTTAACTCATTTACTCGTCCACAGATGGTGCTGGTGGTTACGCGAAAAATAAATTCAGTCATCTTTCCTACTGGACAGACCGTGTAATTATTTGGTTTTGTAAAATAATATTTTGCTTGCGTATGTATTATAAATACTTGGCTTCTTGGATTCTCGACATAAGCAGATGTTTGATGTGCCACTCGACATAAGCAGTTGCAAGCAAAGTGAATGCTTAAACGTTTTACTGACTAGGAATATAAAGGAAAGAATTCTTGGTTTTTTGTTCATACTATAATAGGTTTATTTCTGTGTATTCTGAATTAAAAAAATTACTAGCCAAAACAAACTTGAAAACTTAATACACAAAACTTTTTAATACGCTCAAAATTCACACATAAATGAGATAGGAGCACAATCATACTTCTCAGCATTAGAACGGTTAATTTTAAAATCACAAATTTTTAGCCCTGTGTATATATGGTATAGTGGTCCCGTATGGGACCGCGAATTTGTACCGTTCAGTGCCCTAAGGTCCCGTACGAGACCAGTGATTATGGTACATTTTGCAATTGGATTACTACCTTGATCAAAAAGTTTTAGGACCGGCCACCGTGTGGCGCTGTCAGTCACCCGATTGGAATTCTTTTTTTTTTAGGTTACCACATCTATCATTGACACTTCCCTCCAAATTTCAGCGTCATAGCTTGACATTTGTAAAAGTTACGCTGTACTGAGTACATCTACCTTTGTGCGTGTTTTCGATTTTTTACAAGTTTGAAAATGGCATCAACGAGTTTGCATTAAATTTTGTGTGAAAAACGGATTTAACGGTCCGCAGACCTTGGAAATGTTCGAGAAGTGTTTTTCAGTGGCACGAACGCTTCAGAAGTGGTCGTGAGTCGGTTGAGGATGACGAACGCAGTGGCAGTCGAAAACCGATGAAAACATCGATAAAATCAAAGAAATGTTGGCCGAAAATCGCAAATTGACCATTAGAGAGCTGGCAGAGGACTTGAACATCGCTTATTAATCCGCTCAAGACATTTTGGTTAGTGATTTGGGCCTCATACGTATCGCTGCAAAGCTGGTGCCGAAAGACCTCAATTTCATGCAAAAAAGAACCGCGTTGAAATCGCGAAAGATATGATTTCCATGAGTTTTTGACCAAAAACAACACGATTACTATCCAGCAGCCTTCGAATTGACCTGATCTGGCTCCCTGCGACTTTTTCCTGTTCATCCGACTTAAAAAACCGCTTCGCGGAACACGTTACAGCACCCGAGAGGTTGTCATGAAAAAATCGAAGACGGCGCTGATGGACATACCGTAAATTGAGTACCAGCGGTGTTTCGAGGATTGGATCAAGCGCTGGCGTAAGTGCGTTGCAGTCGATGGGGAGTACTTTGAAGGGGACCATATCGATTTTGATGAATAAACTTGTATTTTCGATTTTATGAAGAATAAAGTCCTTAAACTTTTTGATCAAGGTAGTACACTGATTTATTTTATTTTATTTTATTTAAAAAAATGGGTTCATTTATTTTTTTACCTAGAGAATTAGAAAGCGTGTAAGTTTTGGTGGTGGTGTTTGTTTGAAAAAAATAAGGTGGTGTTTGTTTGAAAAAAATAAGGTGGTGTTTGTTTGAAAAAAATATTTTTATAACAGCTAAGGGTCGCGCGAATATTTCACAAAAAATTGCTTCGGCAGTGGGCTACCTCTATTGCGCACAACGCACGGGCGCTTAAAGGTTAATTTGTTTTTATTTCCTATTGAAAGTTTGTTAAATTTTATTTCCTGTTATTTTTCCTACTTTTTAATATACATTGTAAAGATATTTTGCTAAATATGTGATTTATGACTTTTTAAGATTAATGCTGTTTTACTTATAGTTCCATTTACTAATTATACAACATTTGTTGAGCTTATAATTTTAGATCTATTAAAATATTTCATTTTTACATTTTTCGTTTTGACAATTATTTATTTTAAATTGAAAGATTATATACTCTACTTTACAAAATCTATATCTACTTTATTTTACAAAATAGCATTAATTCCTTCAAATCATAAATGCATCGAAATAATTGTCGACACACATTAGAATGAGAGTTGTTCGTCAAATAAAAATATTCACTTTTGATTTTTTAATAATCGAAAAGCAATTTACATTTGAAGTAAAACTAAATTGCAACATATTATTTTCATGTGTACAATACATAAAAAATAAATTCATACTATTATTGACACGATCTGTAAAAAAATAATTTCAAACTATTTTGTACTTTTTGAAAGTCTGCACTTTTCTCCTTGTGCTAAGAAATGTAATGGCTCGACAAAATTTTATGCTCCTAAAAGTTTTACTCAAATTATACTCTGATGTTCATACGATGTTATGATATTAAAAGTTACACTCAATTATATTCTGATATTCATACAATGTTATGATATTAAAAGTTACACTCAAATTATATTCTGATGTCCATACGATGTTATATATATAAAAATTAATACGTAAATTTTCCAGTAGTCTATGAAGACTATTTTTTCGTAATTTTTTTTAGATGAATTATTGTGTTTAAAATTTTTATTATTTACACATATTTTTTTAGTGTTTTTATTTGTAAAAATTTATAGTATTAAACATATTTTTATATAATTTTTTTACTTTTTCCTTTTATCCTATTATATTAGGTGTTAACATAAGTTGTGTCCGTTTTTTTCCAATTAAAAAATGAGCACCAAAAGTAAAACAAAATGGTAAAGGTTATACGTCATTCGAAAGAAAATTTTCTGCTCTACAAGATATTGCGTTTGCTTTTACGTTACATATATTATTTTATTTGATTACAAGCCTTCAAAATGGAATGTCAAATAGACGAAAGTGAGCATTTTCGACACCTGTTGCGTTCAATCCAGGGAATAAAGCTGCCAAAGCTGCTCGCGATATTTGCGAAGTGTACGGTGAATACGCTATGAATGAAAGGACAGCTCGTCGATGGTTTTTGCGTTTTAAAGACGGTAATTTCGACCTGAAAGACATGGAGCGTTCCGGATGACCAGTGGACTTCGATGAGGACTGCTTAAACCATATTATTCATGAAGATCCTCTTCAAACCACCGTAGAATTGGCTGAGCAAATGAATTGTAGTCAAACATGTGGAACCTAAGTGCCGAACTTCTGGACTTTTCCCATTGATTTAAGATGGCGATATACAGTCATGTGACTACAATTCATCTGCTCAGCCTATTCTACGGTGGTTTGAAGGGGATCTTCATGACTAATATGGTTTAAGCGGTCCTCATCGAAGTCCACTGGTCATCCGGAACGCTCCATGTCTTTCAGGTCGAAATTACCGTCTTTGAAACGCAAAAACCATCGATGAGCTTTCCTTTCATTCATATCATATTCACCGTACACTTCGCAAATATCGCGAGCAGCTTTATTCCCTCAATTGAACGCGAACAGAAGGAGGTGTCGAAAATGCTCACTTTCGTCTACTTGGCATTCCATTTTGAAGGCTTGTAATCAAATAAAATAATATATGTAACGTAAAAGCAAACGCAATATCTTGTAGAGCAGAAAATTTTCTTTCGAATGACGTATAAACCTTTACCATTTTATTTTACTTTTGGTGCTCATTTTTAATTTGGAAAAAAACGGACACAACTTATGTTAACACTGAATATAATTTATCTTCAGTGGTGGTAGATTTCATGTTTATCACAGCTTTCTAACATCTGTACTGTACACATAACATACTAGGCGTATCCAGAAAGTAAGTGTACTGAGGCTCTCACGACCGGATGGATTTTATTTTCGACATGTTGGCTACACTTCCGTGTAGCCTGACCCTTCCCCTCCGCAACGAGACCGGTTCGAGGTCAGTAAGTTGAGAAGTGTCGACGCGACAACACGTTTCGTGAAAAATGTCAATCCAATCTCCCGCCAAGTGCGAAATAAATAATGCCGGGCAAGAGTTTTTGAGGCGCTGCAAACTCCATGGAGATGAATTTCTCCGCTCCATCGTTACTGGAGATGAAACTTGGGTTGCACACTACACGCCTGAAACCAAAAGGCAGTCTCAACAGTGGCGTCACACCTCTTCACCCTCAGCCAAAAAGTTCAAAACCACAATTTCAGCCAAGAAAATCATGGCATCCGTGTTTTGGGACTGTCAAGGCATAATTTTAATTGAATATATGCTTCAAGGGGAGACCATCAACTCTGCAAGATACTGTGAAACCCTAAAAAAATGGCGGAGGACGATTCAAAACAAGAGGAGAGGCATGCTGACAAAGGGAGTCTGCCTGCTGCACGACAATGCCAGACCGCACACGTCCAACGCCACGAAGGAACTGCTCGCCTCGTTTAAATGGGATGTCCTGAACCATCCCGCGCATTCCCCTGACCTAGCACCTTCAGATTACTATCTCTTTACCTCTCTGAAGCTGCACATGGGTGGAAAAAGGTTTTCAACCGACGAGGAGGTAAAGGAGGAGGTGGAGAAGTTGACGGAGAGGTTGGCGGGAAACTACTTCGAGGAAGGCATCAAAAAGTTGATACCCCGCTTCACCACCTGCATTGAGAGGAATGGCGATTATGTCGAAAAATAGCTTACATATGTACTACGGTAACCACATAATTTTTTTGTTTAAATAAAAAAAATTGTAACCTACAAAAATTCAGCACACTTACTTTCTGGATATGCCTCGTATATACCATTAAATGAATGTAGTAAACATGTAAGTGGTGGAAAAATTATATACAAGTGAGTATACAATTTTATTTTTTAATATTATTTATTACTTAAATCAGTGTTCAATACTTAGCCGGTAAATTTATTAATTTTTGTTCTTTTTTTGTGGTTTTGCATTTATTTTTTCAATATAAAATTTATACTATTGGATGTACAAATTAGTTCGTTCCGTTTTTTTGTGTTCAAAAATGCATTTATTTCTAAACAAAATAAATGAACAGATCAATTTAAGTATTGTCCATTGCTGGCTACTACTTTATCCCATCTCTCAGGAAATTTTCGAATTCCATCTCGAAAAAACTACTCGTCTTTTGAGGCGATCCAAGTTTGGAGCCAATTTTCGGTTTCTATAAAAAGAAGTGAACTGGTGACCTGCCAAATCGTGCTGCATCCTTCGGAACAACCAGTAATCAAAAGGAGCAATTTCCGGGGAATACGGTGGGTGCGGTAAAACATCCCATTTGAGCGTTTCCAAATATTTTTTTACGACTTTTGCGACATGACGCCGAGCGTTGTCATGAAGAAGAATAACTTTATCATGCCTTTGCTCGTATTCCAGCCGTTTTTCTCGCAATGCACGGCTCAAACGAATTAATTGTAGCCGATACCGATCGCCCGTAATGGAATCTCCAGGTTTCAGCACCTCATAGTAAACAACACTCCTTTGGTCCCACCAGATACAGAGCATGATCTTCGAACCATGTATGTTCGTTTTTGGTGTTGATGTTGAGGTCGATGGCAACGATTGACTGGGCTTAGCGTAGTATTTTTTCTTCTTGGGGTTGTCGTAGAATATCCACTTCTCATCTCCAGTTACAATCCGATGCAAAAAATCTTTTCTTTGTTGCCTTTGAATCAGCTGCTCGCAAGTGAATAATCGCCTTTCAACGTCTCTCGGTTTCAGTTCATAAGGCACCCAATTTCCTTGTTTTTGAATCATTCCCATGGCTCTCAATCGTACGGAAACGGCTTGTTGAGTCACTCCCAATGATTCAACACTGTACAAAACAAGGTTTTTGCATGAAACTCAAAGCGATATAAACTGAATATTATTGGCATATGTCTAACCTCTCTGAAACCGCCAAAATCGGCTGTCACTATGAACCATTCATAACAGCCAGAGCCATCTTTTGGAAACGGACTGAACTAATTTGTACTCCCAATATAAGACTTTATTTTATAGTACATTTAGTTTGATCATTCACATTTCATTATATAAAATGTAATGGTCATGGGAATAACAATATTAATCCTTTGCACTGGAGATTGGCAAAGCGACACAATTTTTATTTTATCTCAGTGACAACATGCTATAATCAGTTACACTATAGTGGCGCTAACTTCTGTAACAGATGGCGTGTTCATATTTGTATTCGTAATTATAATTTTTATAGTTTCTACTGGCAGATATTTTTATAGTATATTGTATCGTTTAAAAACTAGCATTTTTTTTGTCAGTATTGCTTCTAGTGACTGGTAACAATTAACGTGTTCTTTGCGGGAAGCACAAACACCTGTGATCTGATCTGTAGCATTCCTTTGTGTATTTTACGTAACGTTTAGTTTATCTCCTTTATTTAATGAGTCTCCTTAAGAGTAATGACTATTATTTATTATCAGAAAATTACTTGAATGTCATGTTTACTTGGTGGTGTAATCAAATATCAGTGGTTCTAAACAAAATACGGGTTTAAACTTAGAAATTAAAAAACGCCGAAATTGTGCCACGCACAGGATTCGTGGAATTTGATTTTTAACGCGGTGTACAGGTTAAAAATATACTTTTAGTGTAAAGGGTTAATGTTTTATTAGCTATTTACAATTTAGGATCAAGTCAGCTGATTAGTTGATGCTGTAACTACTGTCAAAGATAATTTATTTCAATACATTCCTTAAAAAAGTTTATCAGCAATAGTGGTTAGAGTAACATACATAACTAACTAAGCTTTCTGACACCCTCGGTTCAATTCCTAATAGATTCCTGACTGTTTTTTTTTACTTTGAAACTATGTTATATTTGAACTTATAAAATATGTCTTAGAATCGTTGAATTGGATTAACTAACACATTATTTCACTCTGTCCAAACTATAAGTATATTTTTCTGTCTTTAAGTATAATTCTATTTTTTTTACAGGCCATATCCACTTTGCAACTATTGGCCAAGACAAAACCTTCGAATGGAGGAGAAATTGTTTCTTCTATCATGGAAGAGAAATTGTCATCAGGGGATTGGTAATATTTGTTTCATTTCGATCTTATCACCACCCGCACTGTTACGGGGGATAAAATAAGTTCCCATCCAGCACGATCTACACTGGAAGATTCAAATATTTATATTTTCATGAGCGCAACGAAGAAGGAACTGCCCATAGGGACTCCTTATCGACTATATTTTCATGAGCGCAACGAAGAAGGAACTGCCCATAGGGACTCCTTATCGACTATATTTTCATGAGCGCAACGAAGAAGGAACTGCCCATAGGGACTCCTTATCGACTATATTTTCATGAGCGCAACGAAGAAGGAACTGCCCATAGGGACTCCTTATCGACTATATTTTCATGAGCGCAACGAAGAAGGAACTGCCCATAGGGACTCCTTATCGACTATATTTTCATGAGCGCAACGAAGAAGGAACTGCCCATAGGGACTCCTTATCGACTATATTTTCATGAGCGCAACGAAGAAGGAACTGCCCATAGGGACTCCTTATCGACTATATTTTCATGAGCGCAACGAAGAAGGAACTGCCCATAGGGACTCCTTATCGACTATATTTTCCTTAGTCTTCCTCTCACACGCCTGCCACTCACATTTGAACCATTTCAAGGAACTCTTTCATCTTATTTACATCAGCTTTTAATTCACATTCATCCTTTATCACTTAACATTGTCACTCCATGTAGTCTTCTCAATGCGTGCATTTCTTCAGCATTTATTTATCTCCTCTCAGTCTTTCATTCCAAAGTTGGCACCAAAATACTATTGTGGACTATCATCTTAGCAGATTTTGACACTGTCCTGTTTGAGTATATATGTTTTAATGCCCTATTGATTTTGTTTCGCTATACGCTGTTCGATATCCATTTTGACTCTCCCATCATCTGAGAAAATACTACCCAAATAATAATTCCTCAACTTGCTCCAATCTTTAATTTCTAATCCATATATCGCATTTACTTTTCCTTTCACACTTTTCTATCACAATGTTTTTGGAATTTGCAACATTCATTCTCAGATCTTTCTCTTCACATCTCTCATACAATCTACTTATCAAACTCTACAATTCATCTTCACTCTCTGCCAACACTACCATATTATCTGCATACAGTAATCCGCATACATTCCCATTGGACATTTGTATACCATCAATTGACTTCTGTAGTTCCTTCACACACGAATCTGTGGCGGTCGCCCACTCGAATACTGTGGGTATTCATACATACGGTCAATGACCGATGAGATGACCTTCGCATTCCTCGACGAAATCTAAATAAACAGTCCAAAGTTCACACGCCGGCCATTCAAGTCCGAAGGTCACACGCCGGCCATTCAACCCATAGCCAAGCGGACCGCATTACATGCCGGAGCGAGAACGCACCACGGCTATCTCGCTAGTTCCGTATTTGAATGATACCTACATACAACAATTAATCGTTTTGCATTCACAGAAACGAGACGTAGGCATATCGCGAGCGCATTCTCGCACACATTCTAAAAAGATATAAATACCTACGTTACTAATAAAATTGGACTCTCTTTCCGCATTGCGATCTAACGTGTTTTATTATTTATCAACAAATCATCCTCATCATCTCTTCCAATAAAGACCGAACTCCTAAAAATCTATATAAATATTGAATAACCAGGGTCACATAATGCATCCTTGCTTTATACCTTTCGAAATAATTCATTCAGTTATGGTACCATTCACTTTAATACTTGCTCTACTTTCGGTATATTATAATGCAATGTCACGTATCTAATAAGTCCAAAAATGCACAAAATGCTTATTTATGTTATGCCATACATTTTTCCACAAACAAACGCAGAGAGAAAATGTGATCCACCTATCTTCTTCCACTTAAAAAGGCACTCCGAGCATCCCACACTTTCTTCTCACTCTTTCTATTAGAATTTTACATATAATCAAAGTCCTTTTATTCATTTTTGAGGCGACTGCCATTTGGACCACACTTTATAAAATTTTATCTATTGTCTTTTCTATTTTACAGCTATCTTCATTTCTTTGTTGCCATGAAGTTGAAAAATCATTTGAAGACACTATTGGATTTGATTAAGAGATACGAATTGACTGAAATCCTTATGAATGCCAATGACCGAGGAGAAACTGCTCTTCATACTGCTATTATTCTGTGTCATTATGAGTTCATGGATCTTTTGCTCTTAGCAGGTAGTCCAATTGATGCATTTAAAAAAAATTGTATACACATTTATTCAATTTATATTTACACAGTTAATAATATAAATCATTATATTTTTTAAGGATTTGATCCTAATTTGAATGATAACGACGGAAATACACCGTTACATTTAGCTGTTAAAGAGGATATTGCAGAATGCATGGTTCAACTGTTGGACCAAAGCAACTACAAAAGCAAACATGCCAAGCCTCTTGATCTCGATGTTTGCAATAATGGTAAGTCTTTCTCTCTTCTGTCTGATCAAAACACTTGTCTCTGCCTCATTGCTGAGAATGTTGATCTCCATGAACTGTACCTACCCTGAACATGATTCTTCTTTAGATCAGGGCCACACTGACTCCTCTATTAAGTCCCAAGGGCCAAGACCTAGCTAGCTTATCATACCAACATATTGTAGTTTTGAATTACGCGCAAATATTTTCGTATTGGGACTAGCCGGTGAGTGAGATATCTATGGCGCAGGGTGCGGGGGTGGACTCCGCTCCGTTCGCAATTTCGGTACTTACGGGCAAGTGTCAAGGACATTTTCATTGCGGCGGAGATAGCCGATGCGCAAAAAGCGAAATACAGTGCGACTATTGTGTTTTGTGACTATAGTCGTTAAATCAAAACATCTGATTATTATTTTGTATGATTTACTTACATTGTAAATTTCACAATGTAATCAAAATAAACAATGCTGGCTGGATACCGGGCATATCCGGCCCACTACCGCGGGTGGGATTGGTGGTGCTTGCAGGCCGGTGATGGTCCGCGGGCCGTAGTTTGGAGACCCCTGCTTTAGATGTCTCTAGACTCGACTTGAGTTGCTGCAAAAAGCTCAGTCTTTTAAACACAAGCCAAGACAGACAGGTTTCTCTAATAAGATGTGTACCAACTGTCAACCTTTGTGGTATTGGTGGACCCATGATGCCCTCTATGGATTTAGAAAGTCCATAAGGATGGTTAAATAAAGAGAGCCAAAACGAAGTCCTTCTAGACCATAGTTTCCCAAACTTTTTCACCCTGTAGACCATTTGCCGATTTTTTGTTTTCCGTAGACCCCCTGCCTGCCAAATATTGATTTTTCCTAAACTTATTGACAGCTGACACAGTGCTGTTCACCTTTATAAGGTTTTTAGTAGAGTGGACAATTGTAAAAAAAGAAAAATATGTACACTTTTTATTCATACCTTTATTGAAAAGACACAAAATGCAAGTAAATATTTGACTTTGGAACTAAACAAATCTGAACCTAGTAAAATTCTTACATTCAATTAATACACAAATAATACTGTTAATGAGAGGGATGAAACTGATGCTGTGATAGCAATGGTTCAATATTTGGCTTCAAATTAGTCTTAAATCTCATTCAATTTTTGTATATAAGTATTTTCTGTCTACTATAAGTATTATGTACACACAATCTATGTTAGGTGTAATAAGACATTTACGGAACGCCTAAACATTGATTATGGTCTGCCTAAATGTGATCCGCTCACGTGGACCCCCATTTACATCTCGTGCACCCCCATTTTTTTTTCTCATTGACATAGACCCCCTGCAAGTTGAAATCAACCCTCGGAGGTCCATATAGACCACTTTGGGAATCTTTGTTCTAGACTGTATTTAGATTATCATATTGAGAGTTTGTGTTCGTCTACCGAGAAAGTTTTGAGATTTGTGATAAGAGTTTCTAGATCTTTATATGGTGGCGCTGTTATGAAATCTCTTCTATATAATTATATAATTATATAATTCACCGGTAATCAGTAGATTTGAATTTGACTCAATCACGTGGAACCCGAGTGAAATCCAGAATTCTCGTGTTGAGCAAGTTTAAAAGAGATTTCTGCGACACCTTTATTGCAAAGAGTATGGATTTTACCCATGGTTCTATCCCACATTTTTTTTCATGGGTATGCTTAAATATAGCTCCCTAATTGTTAGAAGAGATCTACACACCTGTTTATATATATATATACAAATTGCAAACCCTTTGTGGATTTAAAAACTTGTATTTAATATACAGGACAATTATATACTTCTTCTTATTTTAGGCCTGTTGACCTGTTATGGTCCTGCATTATTGTTTCCCTCTTGTGACATCGACTGCCAGCTGTCTTTCCATCTTTTGGGAGGTCGTCCTGGAGGTCTGGTTGCTTGGGGGATACTGTCCCTGGCCATTCTTACAGCTCTTGGTTCCGCCATTCTGGATACATGTTCGTTCCAGAACCTTCTTCTCTGTCGTCCCCATCTGACAATATCTTCAACTTCGCACATCCTTCGGATTTCTGTGTTTCGTACTCTATCATGAAGGGTTTTGCCAGCGATTCTCCTGAGTACCTTGATTTCGCTGGTTCGATGGAGATTTTTGGTTCTGACAGTGTCGGCTCTGGACTCTATGATGTATGTCATTATGGGGCGGACACAGGTCTTGTATATCCTCACCTTGCTTTGGATGTTCATATACTTGTTTTTCCAGAAAGTGTTCTTTAGACATCCGGAAATAGCTGCGGCCTTTTGTGATTGTTCAAGCACTTCGCCATAGGTCATTATTGCACATTATGCTAGCACCCAAGTATTTAAATTTTGTTACTTGTTCAATTGGTGTGTCGTTGATCGCCACACTGCATCCAACTTGCTCTCTGGCTAGAGTCATGCATTTAGTCTTGCTGATGGAGATAGACATGTTGTATTTTTTGGAAGCAGTGTGGAATCGATGTAGCATTTGTTGCAGGTCTTCCTCTGATTCGGCTATGATGGTGGCATCGTCAGCATAGCATATGATATTTAGCATATTGTCGCCCATCTTGTATCCCAGGTTAAGGTCATGGATAAAATTATAGAAGTTGCCGAACTTAACAATTATATACGCCATTGTGAATTAAGATTGTTTTTAGTGCTGTATTCATGACCTGAGCTTGAGAGCATCATCACTCGTACACGGAATGATCTTATTAATTTATATTTTTAAAAGCTAAAAAGCCAAGTCTAGGAAATGAGCAAAACAGGAAAAATTAGAATTTTGTATCAAAACGTAAGAGGTCTCAATACCAAACTTCAAGAATTCCGGGATAATACGCTATTACAAAATGCGGACATAATAGCGCTCACGGAATCCTGGTTGTGTCCGTCTGTTCAAAATGGAGAACTGTTCGAAACAAATGAATACCATGTGTTTTGGAGTGACGCGGGCGAGTGCGGCCGGGGTGTGCTGCTGGCTGTAAACCAAAGGATTCCCTGTGAACGCATATTTGAGCTAGAAATTTCAAAGGACCAAGACATCTGGGTGAGGTGCAGGATAAACAATACAACAATATCTATTTGTGTAGTTTACTTCGAGTGCACGGGTGCCGACGAAACCAGACAAAAATTTTATGACTCTCTGAATTCGGACAATCTTAAGTTACGCAACAAAAATGTTTTAATTATAGGAGATTTTAATTTGAATAACGAATCCACGGAAGTATTGTTGGATTATGACTGTTTTCTTCAGTCCAACGATCTTGTCCAATACAATCACATAAATAACTAATACGGCAATATGCTGGACCTAGTTTTAAGCAATACCAACTGCAAGGTGGACAGATCGTTGGAATGCTTTGTAAAGGAAGATAGACATCATCCGACACTCTCCGTGGAGATCCAGGTGAGATGCGTGGGCCGTGGGAGGGGTCGCAAGTATCGCCCTTCGCCACCCAGGGATCCTCCCCCCTCCCCACGCAACTCCCGCCCTACATATAACTACAATAAGGCAAATTTTTTACTCTTAAAGAATATTCTACTACATTTTGACTGGAACACCCTGTATAGCATAGATAATATTGACGAAGCCGTAGAGTACTTCCATAGTGTCATTTACGGAACGCTAGATATCTGCGTCCCACAGAAACATAATCTACCAAATTTGCCCAACTATCCAGTTTGGTTCAATGTCGATATAATCCGAGATCTCAAAAATAAAAACAAACTTCATAACAATTATCTTCAAAGCAGAAACCAGTCTGATTACTTAGAATACTCAAGGCTGAGAGCCAAATTAAAAACTCAAATAAAACAATCGCGCCAAGAGTATTTAGCCAAGATAGAGACCGACATCCGAGGAAACCCTTCGAATCTTTGGAATCATGTAAAAAATAGAAAAACGAATAAAACTAGCTTCAAATCTATGAAACTGGGTGACAGTATAACTGAAGACTCCCAAAAGATTGCAGAAAACTTTGCACAATACTTTCAATCAGTTTACCTAGATTCAGCGGCCAAATATGACATAAAAAATATATTAAACAGTTCGTCAGACAGCAGAAGCATATCGCTCCATTCCATTTCTAAGGAAGAAGTGCTGAAAAGCATAAACTCCTTGCAAACCGACAAAGCAATCGGACCAGATGGGTTATCAGCCGACATTTTCAAAGTCTGTGCGAAATACGTGTGTGATCTCATCTGCTACATATTTAAACTGAGCATAAATACCAATACATTTCCCGAAAGCTGGAAGACAACCAGGGTCTGCCCTATCTTCAAATCGGGAGACCCGTTAGACTCTCATAATTACAGACCTGTAGCTGTTCTCTCTTTGCTTCCAAAAATTTTCGAAACTGTACTGTGCAACCAATTGACCCACCAAGTGTCAACAAGACTTATTGGAAACCAGCATGGCTTTTTGCCAAAACGATCGACTGTTACCAACCTTCTCTCTCTCACACAACAGATTGCGTCAAACTTAGACGAACTTTCACAAACGGACGTAATATATACAGACTTTCAGAAAGCTTTCGACAAAGTTGATCACGATATATTACTTAAGAAAATGCACAAACTTGGCTTCAGCGATAATCTAATTGGATTATTTGCATCTTACCTAAAAGAAAGATCTCAATACGTAACAATCCGTAACAAGTCTTCTGTGGAATTTATCGCAAGATCTGGTATACCACAAGGATCCAATTTAGGTCCCCTACTATTCCTCATATTAATAGACGACATTCAGAATTCCATAAGTCACTCGACATGTTTATTGTTCGCTGACGACTTGAAAATATTCAAAAAGATCAATTCACCTCACGACTGTGCACAGTTACAACAGGACCTAGACTCCCTAGTCTCCTGGAGTGAGCAAAATCATCTTCTGTTCAACATTAACAAATGTGTCTGTGTATCTTATAGTCGATCGTTTTCACCAATCCACCATCAGTATACTATACAGGGAGTGGCACTAAACAGAGTTTCTGAATTCAAGGATTTGGGCGTAACCTTCGATGTCGGACTCACGTTCGTTAACCATGTCTCACGTTTGATATCGGACTGTTACAAACTACTCGGTTTTGTAATGAGAATATCGAGAGAATTTAACAGCACCGATATCCTCCGAAACTTATATAATTATCTAATTAGAACCAAATTAGAATATGCATCTACGGTTTGGGCTCCTCACCAGCTCAAATATAAAAACAATATAGAACAAATACAAAAAAAATTCCTCAGATATCTATGGTACAGAACAAAGGGCGATTACCCAAAATATGCTCACCATGCCGAACTTCTCACGGTGTGTAACTATAGAAGCCTTGAAACAAGAAGGCAAGAATCCATTGCGATATTCCTAATAAAGGTCTTCCAAGGTTGCTTTAACTGTCCCGCGATTCTAGAAGCACTAAGTTTATATGTACCCAATAAATATATCCGTGCAAGGAATCACCCTCTGTTCTACATACCAACTTACAGGACGAATATCATGGCTAAACACTCAGTCACGCGTGGTATAGAGATATTGAACCAACTGAATGACACGGTTGATATATTCTCGGTACCGTCGAGCAGTATGAGAAGAATCCTGGCTGATATTATTCCTAACGAATAAGCTAACGCTAGAAGCAAACCCTCTTTGTGTAACAGGAGAAATCCGTGCAAAGTGGATAAAAAAAAAAAAAAAATAAAAAAAAAAAAATATTGATATTTTCCACATCTCGGTGGATAAATTGAGGTTAAAACTCCTTAATGAACTTTGTAGATATAACGGTCACTTCACAGGGAAGCATGATTGTTCCTGTTGTCATTATGCTATGTTTAAACTTTTAATATGTAATTTTTTTCTTGTTATTTGTAATAAAATAAATATGTAAATAAGAATAAATAAATAGTATTAATCTTGACGTATTCAGATGGACGGACCACTAGCTGTTTTCACACAGCATTCGAAGTCTTGGTACAGAATCGAAGCCATAGGTAGAGTAAGTTTAATGATAGGCTGCAAATATGCTGATCATTTTGTAACTTTGATCTCTCTGTTATTGGAACTTTTGGGTTGATCTGTCAAGGCTGTGTGTGTTTGCTGTAATGCCAATACGCCCACGTAGACTTCTTCCATTCACAAGATGTCTGACAATCATATTCGATTATCTGAGATAGCCTATCGTATCACAGCTTAATGTATACATCAATAAAAATAAACACCAGCTTTATTAATGAATATATTCCATTGAGCCATTAAATTGAATCTTGCTTTCTGAGGGTCTGGTACTGGATTGATAAGCGTTTGCTGTTCACTCGAGGTCGTATTTCTGTTAATTCACCACTGTGAGTATGGTGTAATGATAATGAATTAAATGTTTTTTTTTTGTATTAGGGGGCTGGACAGCGCTGCACCTGGCAGCCATGCGTGGCACACTAGTCTCCGTATCGCGTCTCACGCGGGCCGGGGCCGACTGCAATGCTCGCGGGAAGGACAATGGCCGTACGCCCTTGCATCTTGCTGTAGCCAATGGCCATGTCACGCTCGTCAATTATTTGCTGCAATATCCCGTGGTATGTTTAAAAGCTGATATTAAATTGAATCATTTATATTTTAAACTGGTACATTTTAAAGGAATGGATGAGCCTGTCCTTTCTTTGACCTTCCCCATATGGCGTGTAACAATGATCTCAAAACTTTTCTATCTATGAACCCAAATTTTGCCTCCTCCACATTTATATATTTCATCATGCACATTCTTCAATTATTCATACTTCTTACTTTACCATTTTTCAAAATCTGGTCCACTCAATGCAGCTACTTTTTCCTCTGTCTACATCTTCCACGCACACCTTGCACTTCTGACTTGTATACTCGTTTAGTCATTCTTTCGTCATTATTTTATTAAGTAGTACGAGGGCGGTTCGATAAGTACTTAGCCTCACCGCCCGATGGCACCACTATCGCAAGAGCAATTTTTTATCGCGTAGTACATTCCTGTTGACAGCTACTGTCAAAATTTCAGCCGAATCAGACGGGTAGTTTTGTTTTGACCGCGTGTGGAAGCGAGCGTGTCCGCGGATTTGAGAAAAATGGAAAAAGAGCAATATCAGTCGGTGACTCGATTCTTGTTTTTGAAATGGAAATTGCGCAGCGAAATCAAAGAGCGCTTGGATGCTGTGTACGGTGACTCTTCTCCTTCGATGGCGACCGTCAAAAATTGGTTTAACGAGTTTCAACGTGGTCACACGTCGGTTTTTGATGAGCCACGCCCAGGTGCCCCGAAAACGGCTACCATGGACGATAACGTGACAAAAATCAATCAATCGACGATCTCGTATTGGCAGACCGCCGATTGAAGGTGCGCGAGATAGCTGAGACAGTAGGCATCTCAAAAGACCGCGTGGGTCATATCCTGCATGAAGTATTGGGTATGAGAAAGCTGTCGGCGCGATGGGTGCCGCGTTTGCTCACTCCGGACAACAAGCGCAACCGTGAGACCACTTCAGAGTAGTGTTTGACGATGTTTAAGCGCAATCCGAAGGAGTTTCTGCATCGTTTCGTGACCGTCGACGAAACATGGATACACTGGTACACACCCGAGACCAAGGAACAGTCGAAGCAGTGGACTTCTCCCAGCGAACATGCTCCGAAGAAGGCGAAGACTGTCCTATCGGCCGGAAAGGTGATGGCCACCGTTTTCTGGGATTCAAAAGGTGTGATCTACATCGACTTCCTGGAGAAGGGCAAAACGGTCACTGGGCTCTACTATGCCGAATTATTGGGCCGATTCGACGCCGAATTGCAGAAAAAACGGCCCCATTTGGCGAAGAAAAAAGTGCTCTTCCATCATGACAACGCACCGGCTCACACCTCCGCCGTCACCATGGCCAAATTGGTAGAATTAGGCTACGAACTGCTGCCCCATCCACCGTATTCTCCGGATTTGGCCCCGTGTGACTTCTTTTGTTTCCAAATTTGAAAAAGTCACTCGCCGGGCAGAAATTTGAGTCGAATGAGGAGGTTATCGCCGCCATGGAGGCCTACTTTGCAGACCTCCAGAAAACGTATTTTTCAGACGGGTTAAAGAAGTTGGAGCATCGCTGGGTCAAGTGTATCGAACTCAAAGGAGATTATGCTGAGAAATAAATTGCCACTTTTCCAAAATTTTTGTTATTCTTTTGTAGGCTAAGTACTTATCGGACCACCCTCGTATATTAGCTAGCTATATATTCAAAGAAAGTACAGTTTGAAAATGCTTTCTGATTAAGGTCACTCATTCAAAGTGTAGAATTTATTCATGTTTCTATGAAAGTCATTAAAATAAGTTGAATCAATAGATACATATGCAAATTTGGTATTGCTACATATTTCTGTACTTCTCGATGGTGTTGGCTCGATGGTCTCGAAGCATGGACACTTACTCTGGCCACCAAAAAGAAACTAGAAGCGTTCGAAATGTGTCTCTATTGAAAAAAATGTTGAGCCTTATGGGTTTTCAATGTTCGTAATGATGACATCTTGAAATGTGTGAATAAAGATAGAGAAATATTATCCACCATCAAAAGGAGAAAGTTAGAATAAAAGAATGTAGTAGAAGACTTCATAGAGAATTTATTTCTCCAAATTTAAAATGAACTCCATTGGCGCATCACACGGACGAGTTTGCTTTCCGAACATCTCTGCAGTAATCTTGGAAGGACTAGTCATGCAGTAGGTTAATATATCCTAGGATATATAAATATTTGGACTAGGAAACAACAGTAGGTTAATATATCCTAAGATATATTAATATTTGGATTAGGAAACAGGTGGCAAGAGACTCCAAATGCTGGTAAAGGAGGCCAAAATCCATGCTTACTATATACTCCAGACATGTTTTGTTTATGCACCAATTATGAGTAAACTATGAGCCTTTCTTGATGCGTAACAATTCAGTGTGATTTTCAAGAATAAAATAAATTAAATCAAGTGATGTAGCATGAAACAGGTCCAATAGGATCCTCATAAGCCAGCCTTTAAATTGCGCCAAAACCTCATTCTTAACCTTTCCTTCCCTGTGTTGGGTATCTTCTACACGTTGCTTCTAATAACCATCAATATCTCTATAAATATAATAAATACAAAGTTAAGATTTTAGGTATTCCTCCATAATATATTTACGCATTGATTTAAAAAATAATATTAATAATAATCAGAATTTATCGACTACATCGAGGTGTTTTGTAAAGATCGAAAACAAATTCGCATTTAAACGCGGCGAGTGCCTCGTCTTGACGATAGGTGAATAGTATGCGGGAAGCGCGACACTATATTCGCATCTCACTCTTGCATACTAGACTGAATTGCGAGGAGCTGAATTGTCTCAACGCCGCAAGCATAAGCGTAAGTGCCGGGGTATGCGACTGACATTCCGCGCCGCTAGTAGCTTCTAAGCTTGCAAATAGGTTAGACGTACGCCCGTTCCGTGAGCGTTGTCAGATGGTTTTTTAATGTTTTCAGCAAATAAATCTCAATTATTATAATTTTTAACTTCAATTATAATTAATTAAGGGGATTATCTATGAATGTTCTTATTTTTCTGATTTAAAATCGCTAATTTTTTATTGCGTACTCACTACCCAACACCGGAGCACGCATATTATTTTTATCACCGTAAGGGAAGGGTTAAAGTAACTAGAGTGTAGATTGGCTAACATGAGGATGAACTCAAAAGCGACTGCTTTGACCAGCTTTAAGGTTTTCCAGAGTCCAACTTATGATGTTTGGAGGGCTAAATGCTTTAGGTGTTTTATTTATTTAGAATAGATTGTAATATGCCGTCTAAAAGGTATTTATTAATTGGCATGCCAAATTGAGGTATAAATTGATTGCGTGGGGAGGAATGTCCAAAACCATAATCTACACATTTGAAAGGGTGCAGAAACTAATAACCAAGGTAATATTGAAAAATTCCTTAAGATATCCAAATCTTTCTATGTGACTAATTCATTCTTTCTATGTACTGCATCTTCTTATTTTCTTATGTCCTCATTGCCTATTCTGTCATTGTCATACAAACTAAAATGTATTTAGATTATTAACATTATTATAACTCTTCTGTAGATTGATGTGAATGCTGAAGATTTCAGTGGATTGACTGCTTTGCATCTGGCCTGTAGCTCTGACAGATCAACTACTTTGAGTCTTTGTACTAGACTTCTGGAAGCTAAAGTAAGTTGTTTTAAGTGTTACGTAAATGACAAATCAATATTTCAAAAGAGAAAAATGTATTTATAAAATTATATTTAATAACCGAATCACCGATGAGAATGACAATAAACAGAAGCATCAGTGATAATGAACTTTTTATATTGTAATTGGTAACTGAAACATGATGTTTTTTTAGTTTTATTTCACTTGAAGATGAAGATATTAGGAACCGGAAAGTTCTATCCGATAATGTCATTTTATGCTTCAACACGTATGAATGTGTTCGTTTGAAACATATATGGCTTCCTCTTTTTACCATTGTATTTCTACATATGTGGTCTTCTAAATTCACTGACACAATGGTTTCATCATCTCAGTATTAAGTGAGATTTGTCCACGTAAACATGTCTATTGTATTTCTGCATATGTGATCTTCTATATTCACTGACACAATGGTTTCATCATCTCAGTATTAAGTGAGATTTGTCCGCGATAACATGTCTATTGTATTTCTACATATGTGATCTTCTAAATTCACTGACACAATGGTTTCATCATCTCAGTATTAAGTGAGATTTGTCCGCGTAAACATGTCTATTGTATTTCTACATATGTGATCTTCTAAATTCACTGACACAATGGTTTCATCATCTCAGTATTAAGTGAGATTTGTTCGCGTAAACATGTCTATTGATAAAGTTCATTAACGGCATTGCATTCTGTATGAATTCCAACAAGGTAGAAATGCTACAGAAGCGTGTAGAAATTTGGTGAACGGTTTTGATGAATATTTTGGCGAATTTCATGGACAGCAAGGCGAACTAACGCCTCCATTCTCGAAGACAGACTTGATTTATATTCCTATATGGCTTCGACAAGTACTCCTATTCTTTGGGCACATTACTTATGGTCAAGGAAGCAGTTTGGAGAGGCTTGTGGTTACTGGAATCGTGGAAGGACGACACACAAGAGGAAGAGTCCCAATGTATTGAACTGACCATGTGAGAAACTCAACAGGACTACCTTTAACAACTGCCCTTCGAATTGCAGACTGCAGATGGATGGACAACACAACACATAAGATGCTATCATGAGAGTCACGATGCTACACGACAGGGTGATGATGAAAATATTAAAAATTAAAGTAATTATTATTTCATGAGTCACAAATTTTCCCTGCTATTTATTATATATTGCATCATATAGTTTCAGCTTCAATATCAATGTATTTGTGTATTAATAATATGCTTTTTTTCAGGCTGACCCCATGAAGAAATTCGATAATCAAACAGCTTTAGACTTGGCCAAAAATAATATTAATCCCATGGTAAATTTTTTTATAATTTTTCTCTTAAAATATTATTTTAAGAACTTCTATTATTAAGCTACAAAAAATAACTGTTCCAAAATGGCACATTGAGAATCCAGAGGAATTATCAAACATATTGATATTTTTTAACCTATAAGTGAATGAGTTTGTCATACTTCTTTAGAGGAAACTTGTTTTATTAACACATTGATCGCCAATAGGATTTTCGTAAAATGTCCAAAAAATGTTTTTTACGTTTTTAGGTTTTTAATTTAATATAACCTACCTATCACATTCATGAGTATATCTTTTAGAACCATGAAGATATCCTAAGGCCATATCGTAGTAAGATAGAGAAGGGCCGTGTCGGCCAAGTTTAATAGTAGTTTAATACAGAGCGCGTAGCCGACGGACAGAATGACACTCTGAAGTTAGGTATGCCGTGTCAGCCACCGGTGGCCGACACGGCCCAATTGGAATACCTCGGTGTCGGACACCGGTGGCTGACACGGCGATCAACGTGTTAAGAGGTAGATAAAACAATTGTCTGCTTTTAAAAATATATTTTCTTATGCTGATACATTTTATATGTTCGAGTAGTCTACTTTTATATGTTCAAATAGTCTACTTTTATATGTTCGAGTAGTCTACTTTTATACGAGTATGTTCGAGTAGTATACTTTTATACGAGTATGTTCGAGTAGTCTACTTTTATATGTTCTAGTAGTCTACTTTTATATGTTCGAGTAGTCTACTTTTATACAAGTATGTTCGAGTAGTCACTTTTATATGTTCGAGTAGTCTACTATTATATGTTCAAGTAGTCTACTTTTATATGTTCGAGTAGTCTACTTTTATACAAGTATGTTCGAGTAGTCTACTTTTATATGTTCGAGTAGTCTACTTTTATATGTTCAAGTAGTCTACTTTTATATGTTCAAGTAGTCTACTTTTATACGAGTATGTACGAGTAGTCTACTTTTATATGTTCGAGTAGTCTTCTTTTATATGTTCGAGTAATCTACTTTTATATGTTCAAGTAGTCTACTTTTATATGTTCGAGTAGTCTACTTTTATATGTTCGAGTAGTCTACTTTTATACGAGTATGTTCGAGCAGTCTACTTTTATATGTTCTAGTAGTCTACTTTTATATGTTCGAGTAGTCTACTTTTTTTACATGTTCGAGTAGTCTACTTTTATATGTTCGAGTAGTCTACTTTTATATGTTCAAGTAGTCTACTTTTATATGTTCGATTAGTCTACTTTTATATGTTCGAGTAGTCTACTTTTATATGTTCGAGTAGTCTACTTTTATACGAGTATGTTCGAGTAGTCTACTTTTAACCAAATGGGCACTTCAGCTTCAATGTTAATAAAAGGATCGGAATAATAATCCAGGAAGCAAATACGTTTTTTTGGACAAATTGTAATTATACCATTTTTCGAGGAAGAATTTTAGTGATTACTAATTAGAGTCAGGTGGAATGTGGAGAAATAAATGAAGATGTCCACTGGTGATACTAGAATCCTGACTGGAACAGAGGGAGGGAAAGATAAATTTAAAATAACTAATGAAATATAAGTTTAAGTCCAGAAGTTGCAAAAAAGGGGAAAAATGTATAAAAGGTGATTCATAACATTTTTTAGAGCGATTAATAAAATTTTCCCCATCACTAAAAAAACCCATTTCCGGAGTGAGTTCCTCTGCTGGTCTGCCTTGATGAGATTCAATAGATTCTCTGCCTAAATGAAACTGTTTAATACACTCTTTCATTGTAGAATATGACAGATAAGATTCTCTGTACACAGTATATAAATGTAGTTAAATTTCTATCTAAGTTTACCCTTTTAAAAGAAATTTGATAACTGCAAAATATAAAAAAATTCAACAATTTACGTGAGTCGTCCAGAAAGTAAAGAACGTTTTGGCATAACTAAATAAAAACGAAAGATATCAACACAAAACTTTATTTACAAAGTCACAGTACCTTACTCTATTTTTAAATGTAGTCGCCATAGCTGTCAAGGCACTTATTGTAACATGGAACCAATTTTTCAATTCCGATGTTATACTCTTCTACCGCCACTCTTGTTTGAGGTCTTCACTTTTTGTTTGAGGTCTTCACTTCTTGTTTGAGGTGTTCATCGTTTGCAAACTGTTTTCCACCCAAAAATTCCTTAAATTTCGGGAATAAGTGAAAATCACTTGGTGCCAAGTCAGGGCGGCTGTAAGGAGGATGTCCAAAAATTTCCCACTTAAGACGTTGAAGTTCTCGCTGTGTTCGTGCTGATGCATGAGGCCGCATATTGTCATGAATCAAAACCTCCTTTCCTGACAACATTCCACGTCTCTTGTTTTGGTTGGCGCATCTAAGTCGTTGAAGAGTTTCACAATAAGCTTCTGAGTTTATTGTGTGTCATCTTGGCATAAACTCCACATGGATCAAACCCTTTCGGTCCCAAAAAACTGTGGCCATCACTTTGCTGGTGTTGGGATTCGGTTTTTCTTTTCCGAGCACACCTTTTTTTGTAGCCAAGGTGCTCTGTCACTATTTCATGTAGGAGCGATCGTGAAATTTGTGGGAAAGATTCATGTACTGTGCTTAAAGTTGCCTATAAATTTCGATAGGCCGAACATTTTGTACATTCAGAAAACGAATGACACTACGCACTTCACATTTGGCGGGATTTTCGGTGGGTGCAGCCATTTTGAAAGGTTACAGAACAAAGACGCTCGACCGTTCAGCAACAAAACTCGGCCTGCACTGAAGCGAGGGAAGGAGCTAACTGGCGCGCATAAGATCGCGGTGGTGGGGGATCGGCGCAGGGCGTGGTGCGCAATCGCTATTTACTTTCTGGATGCGCCTAGTAGAATGTAAAAATTAACACGTATCTAGATGACATACTACTGAGGGTCGAGGTATCAACTTTTAACTGGAGCCATTGCCTGACCATGTGACGGACATAGTTGGAATGGTATTTGTCTCTGAATTGTTTGGGCTAGAAACTTTTGGATCTTACTACGTAACATAAAAGTCATAGAAAAGAAAATAAGTAAAAATCATAAAATGAAATTAAGTACATATTGCAAGAATTATATTTACTACACTAGATGCGGTCAGTTTTTGTACAATTTTCTATTGTTTTAGATTTACAATGAAGTCAAGAAATATTTACCTGCTTCTTCAAACAGTCCTGTTGAAGACACATCAGAAGACGCAGGACCCATGATACCAGATATTGAGGTATTTATTATTTATTTAATTTCCACATACAGACAATGCCCAATCACTCGTACATTGATATCTCATTATAAATGGATACAAAAATAAAGAAAGGTTCAAATAAAACTAACCCCTATTTTTAAGAAAGTTCAATATGCATTTTTAAAATAAATAACGGAAATGTTGAACACTTCAAAATAAGACCTCAGATATTAATATACGAGTATAGATAAGCCAGCGTGTTGATTACTTTGCCTCATTGGTTTATTTACGTAAGATGCTCCATGTCTGCCACTCATGGGTTTCGGGTTTGATTCCCAACGGTACCCAAAAACTAGAAAGGGTCCCAGTTTTGTGAAATAATTTATCTAGTTACACTACTAGCACACACTAGAAGTACGCAATAGTATTATGACAAAAAGGGAGTTTCTTGTCTACTCCAGTGTTAATAGAACTCGAAAGTAAGATTAATGGGGCGGAAGGCAACATTTTCTCTCGTCTACACTCTTCAGCATGTGCATATCATCAATGCAGATATGTTGAGTACGAGGGTGGTCCCAGAAGTACCCGACCTGAAGTATAGATGGCGGTTTTTGCTTTAAAAAATTACTATGGTAGAAAGTACTAAACTTATTAAGTTTAAATTCCAAATTTTAAGACGCTACATTGTTTAGTATTTGTTTGGCAGCCATCAATAGTGAACGCTCTGAGTGAATTTGTAAACATGGAAAAAATTGGTCATCGTTATGTGATACAATACTTTCATTTGAAAGGTCTAGGTCCAACCAATATCAAAGCCGAGCTAGATTTTACTCTAGGGGAGTCTGCTCCTTCGTTTACAAAAGTAAAATATTGGGTGGCAGAGTTTAAATGAGGCCGTACGAGCTGCCAAGACGAACATCGCAGTGGTCGACCAAATGAGGTGACCACGCCAGAAATGGTAAAGAAAATCCACAAAATGGTATTGGATGACCGTCGATTAAAAGTGCGCGAGCTAGCAGACATGGTAGACATTTCAAAAAGTGCTGTACATCGCATATTGACTGAAAATTTGGACATGAGAAAGCTGTGCGCAAGATGGGTGCCGCGTTTGCTCACAATGGAACAAAAACAGCGTCGTGAGGATGTTTCAATCGAGTGTTTGGCGATGTTTCACAGCAATAAAGCCGAGTTTTTGCGTTGATTCATAACCATGGATGAAACATGGGTCCATCACTTCATACCTGAGATGAAGGAACAGTTAAAACGATGGATTGAAAGGGGAGAATCGGCTCCAAAAAAGGCGAAGACAGTTCCATCTGCAGGCAAGGTCATGGTGTCAGTTTTTTGGGATGCGCGTGGGATAATTTTCATTTATTATCTTCAAAAAGTAAAAACAATCAACGCCGAGTATTATGCGAACTTATTGCAGCGTTTGAGTGATGAAATCAAGAAAAAACGGCCGCATTTGGTGAAAAAGAAAGTGTTGTTTCATCAAGACAATGCACCAGTTCACACATCCGTTATCGCGGTGGCCAAAATCAATGAATTAAAGCTCGAATTGCTTCTTCACGCACCCTATTCACCAGATTTAGCCCCCTTGGATTATTTTCTTTTTCCAAACTTGAAAACATGGCTCAGTGGTAAAAGATTTGCCAACAATGAAGAGGTGGAATCTGCGGTTGATTGCTATTTTGAGGCGCTCGACGGTTCTCACTATAAACAGGGTATCGAAGCTATTGAACATCACTGGGAAAAATGTGTCCTGCTGAAAGGAGACTATGTTGAGAAATAAAAATATTTTTTCCCAAATTTTTTGTGTTTTCTTTGTTAGGTCGGGTACTTTTGGGACGTACCTCGTACCTCATGATTGAATGAGTAGTGAATATTTGTATAAATGTAGGAAATACATTGGATAAGATACTTTCGATTGAATAATATTTGTCGGGAATCCATAGAGTAAGTGGTGTGATTAACCCTTCCCTTACGGTGATAAAAATGAAACGCGTGTTCCGGTGTTGGGTAGTGAGTACGCGATCAAAAATTAGCGATTTTAAATCGGAAAAATAAGAACATTCATAGATAATCCCCTTAATTAATTATAATTGAAGTTAAAAATTATAATAATTGAGATTTATTTGCTGAAAACATTAAAAAACCATCTGGCACCGCTCACGGAACGGCCGTAGGTCTAGTCTCGTTGCCAGCTCAACAGCTACTGCAGCGCGGCAGGGTTGGTGGCTAAATCGGGCGTGGCTTACACTTGCGAGATTGAGACAATTGCGCTCCTCGCTATTCAGTAACGTATGCAAAAGTGAGATGCGAATATAGTGTCGCGCTTCCCGCATACTTTTCACCTATCGTCAAGACCCAAGATCGAGGCACTCACAGCGTTTAAATGCGAATTTGTTTCCGATATTCAGAAAATACTATGTAGTCGATAAATTCTGATTATTATTAATATTATTTTTTAAATCAATGCGTAAATATATTATGGAGGAATACATAAAATCTTAACCTTGTATTTATTATATTTATAGAGATATTGATGGTTATTTGAAACAACGTGTAGAAGATATCCAACACCGGGAAGGAAAGGTTAATTTTCACCTGAAATATCTGCTCGGGAATATTCTTAGCATTCCCAATTGTGGATTGTGGAATGGGCTTGTTAGTTTCTTTGAATTGATGCAGGATACCAAGGGTTGACGCAGGATACCAAGGGTTGACGCAGGATACCAAGGCTTGACGCAGACTACCATACATACTCGTAATTAAGTCTCACAACTCGTCAAGTTAATATGAGAATTTTTGTCAAAGGAATTAAATAATCAATATTTGGTAATTTTATTTAATTAATTTAGTAAAATACTTTTTTCTACATAAGATATGACACTACCGGTTCAAAGTTTTCATCTCAGCATCAGAGGAGCTTAAACAAGACTGAATTATGCCCGGGTATAATTATCTTAAGTGGAAAAAACATAGTTTTAGAAAATCAATCAAAAATGTCTTTAAACCTCCAGTGTTAACGCTTTAATTGAAAATAATATATAAATTAGTAAAAAGTATCACCCTATGTTCATATGTACTCAGAGGGTCGTCCAGAAAGAAAAGAATGTTTTGGCATAACTAAATAAAAACGGAAGATATCAACACAAAACTTTATTTACAAATTAACAGTACCTTACTCTATTTTTCAATGTAATCGCCATAGCTGTCGAGGGCACTTATTGTAACATGGAACCAATTTTTCAATTCCGATGTTATACTCTTCTACCGCCAAAGATTTGAGCCAGGATTTCACTTCTTGTTTGAGGTCTTCATCGTTTGCGAACTGTTTTCCACCCAAAAATTCCTTAAATTTCGGGAATAAGTGAAAATTACTTGGTGCCAAGTCAAGGCTGTAAGGAGGATGTCCAAAAATTTCCCACTTAAGACGTTGAAGTTCTCGCTGTGTTCGTGCTGATACGTGAGGCCGCACATTGTCATGAATCAAAACCACCTTTCCCGACAACATTCCACGTCTCTTGTTTTGGATGGCGCGTCTAAATCGTTGAAGAGTTTCACAGTAGGCTTCTGAGTTTATTGTGTATCCTCTTGGCATAAACTCCACGTGGATCAAATCATTTCGTTCCCAAAAAAACTGTTGCCATCACTTTTCTGGTGTTGAGATTCGGTTTTTCTTTTCCGAGCACACATTTTTTTGTAGCCAAGGTGCTCTGTCACTATTTCATGTAGGAGTGATCGTGAAATTCGTGGGAAAGATTCACGACCTTTCAGCAACAAAACTCGGCTCGCACTGAAGCAAGAGAAGGAGCTAACTGGCACGCATACGATCGCGGTGGTGGGGGATCGGCACAGGGCGTGGTGCGCAATCGTTCTTTACTTTCTGGATGCGCCTAGTAGAATGTAAAAATTAACATGTATCTAGATGACATACTACTGAGGGTCGAGGTATCAACTTTTAACTGGAACATTGCCTGACCATGTGACGGACATAGTTGGAATGATATTTGTCTCTGAATTGTTTGGGCTAGAAACTTTTGGATCTTACTACGTAACATAAAAGTCATAGAAAAGAAAATAAGTAATAATCATAAAATGTAATTAAGTACATATTGCAAGAATTATATGTACCACACTAGAGGCGGTCAGTTTTTGTATAATTTTCTGTTATTTTAGATTTACAATGAAGTCGAGAGTTGTTTACCTGCTTCTTCAAACAGTCCTGTTGAAGACACAGCAGTAGACGGAGTACCCATGATACCAGATATTGAGGTATTTATTATTTATTTAATTTCCACATACAGACACTCCACCCGATCACTCGTACATTGATATCTGATTATAAATGGATACAAAAATAAAGAAAGTACATAAGTTCAAATAACTAACCCCTATTTTTAAGAAAGTTCAATATGCATTTTTAAAATAAGTAACGGAAATGTTGAACACTACAAAATAAGACCTCAGATATTAATATACGAGTATAGATAAGCCAGCGTGTTGATTACTTTGCCTCATTGGTTTATTTACGTAAGATGCTCCATGTCTGCCACCCATGGGTTTCGGGTTTGATTCTCAACGGTACCCAAAAACTAGAAAGGGTCCCAGTTTTGTGAAATAATTTATCTGGTTACACTACTAGCACACACTAGAAGTACGCAATAGTATTATGACGAAAAGGGAGTTTCTTGCCTACTCCAGTGGTAATAGAACTGGAAAGTAAGATTAATGGGGCGGAAGGAAACATTTTCTCTCGACTACACTCTTCAGCATGTGCATATCATCAATGCAGGTATATTGAGTACCTCATGATTGAATGAGTAGTGAATATTTGTATAAATGCAGGAAATACATTGGATAAGATAATTTCAATAGAATAATATTTGTCGGGAATCCATAGAGTAAGTGGTGTGATTAATTTTCACCTGAGATATCTTCTCGGGAATATTTATTTATTTATTTAATTAACGACACAACAGTGTCTTTATATACAAATGAACATGTGACAGGTTATAAATTACTTAAAATTATTGACAAATAATACAACTTTATCTTAAACTAACATGAAGATACAAAAAGCAGTAGAATAAATTACAGTCATCGTTTTAAAATTATTTAATAATCTTTGAGAATTTTGTGGGAATTTTATGGATATATATTGAGATATAGAAATATATTCTTAGCATTCCCAATTGTGGATTGTGGAATGGGCTTGTTAGTTTCTTTGAATTGATGCAGGATACCAAGGGTTGACGCGGGATACCAAGGGTTGACGCAGAATACCATACATACTCGTAATTAAGTCTCACAACTCATCAAGTTAATATGAGAAAGGGAAAAAGGAATTAAATAATCAACAATTGGTAATTTTATTTAATTAATTTAGTAAAATACTTTTTTCTACATAAGATATGACACTACCGGTTCAAAGTTTTCATCTCAGCATCAGAGGAGCTTAAAGAAGACTGAATTATGCCCGGGTATAATTATCTCAAGTGGAAAAAACATAGTTTTGGTAAATCAATCAAAATGTCTTTAAACCTCCAGTGTTAACGCTTTAATTGTAAATAATATATAAATTAGTTAAAAGTATCGCCCTATATTCTCATGTTCATATCTACTCGGCTATAGATATAGGCTGAAATCTAGTTTACTGGCAAAACGCCAGGATTCATATTATTTGAGTGTTTTTTCATGTACTTAAGTTATAGAAACTTGTCATGTTAAATAAATCATGAAAACCAGGGCACGGTGTCAATGTTTTACTTGGCTCTACAATATGAATTGGATATGTGTTCTAATATATATTTTCTTGCAGATAAAACAGGAACCCTCTAGTGATTTACCATTTTTGGATTCAAAAACTCTCAATACTCTGTCAAAGTTACTAAATAAGGGAGATGCGTGGAAGATGTTGGCTGATGAGATAGGTTATAAAGACCTTATCTCCGTTTATGAGTCATCAAAATGGAACAATCCAAGTAGTATATTACTTCATTTGGTCGAGGTTTGTTTCTTTCTTTTTAAAATGTGTTCAAAGTATTAAGGTTTTATCATCTTACTTAGATTTCCACTATCGTGATTAAAGTATTAAGGTTTTATCATCTTACTTAGATTACCACTATCCTGATTAAAGTATTTAGGTTTTATCATCTTACTTAGATTACCACTATCGTGATTAAAGTATTAAGGTTTTATCATCTTACTTAGATTACCACTATCGTGATTAAAGTATTAAGGTTTTATCATCTTACTTAGATTACCACTATCCTGATTAAAGTATTAAGGTTTTATAATCTTACTTAGATTACCACTTTCCTGATTAACCCTTTAAGTGCCGAAAGTTATTAGTATGGCCGTACCCAGCAGGCCGGGATTTTTTCAACAAAAATAAAACCTAAAAAATTTATATTTTTTGTATACAGATATAAAGGATATTATGAAAACTTACTAAATATATACACCGTGGGGCGTTTGATCTTCCGTTCACTCAGAAAAACACAGTTTAAATATTCACAAAATGTCAGGGTTGTCACAACTTGACACAGAAAACACGTTTACTTATAAATATAGTGGAATATAATATACTTTGTAAACTACAATCAACAAATTATCTGTATGATGTATAATAAAGCACAAAAGGTAAATAAACTATAAAATAAAAACGTTAAAAGTCTATATAAACTTCGTATTATGCCGCAAAACTACCGCCAATAACCAAGGAATACATGAAAACACACTTTGTCAATAAATACTTTGAAAAATTAACAAATATAACGCACAAAAGTTAAAAATCAACCATTGAAGAAAACTACAAACGAAGTTATTATAAATCATCGCAATTACGTCGCAAAAAACTGTAGTCGGTAACCCTGTATCAGAGACACGTATTGACTGTCAGTGAAAGCTTTTAGAAAGATGACTGTAACTTTGATAATATCGGTAAATTGTAATATTTAAATATTTCTTGACCATCCCAATAGATGTCACTATGTGTTACAATTTATAAATTATTACAATTGGATTTGATATTAGCTTGCGACAAGCTCAAAGGAGAGCGCGTTTACTCGTTCATTTTGTATGGCCGGCCTGGCGAGTACTGAATCGGAGAGCGCATCAACGCGCTAGTGGCAGTGAACCAGCTAAAGTATTAAGGTTTTATCATCTTACTTAGATTACCACTATCCTGATTAAAGTATTAAGGTTTTATCATCTTAGATTATCATTATCCTGATTAAAATGATTACATATAATTATTACTTTCTTACATTATGATTAAATTTGCAACATTTTTCTTATAAAAAGTTAACTTGTAAACTGTTAATGAATACTTCCTTTCACCTTAATTTTTAATAAGATACTCGTACTTGTCTTCCAGCCTAAGAGTATCTGTTTCCATTCCTGATATTTTTAATAAGATACTCGTACTTGTCTTCCAGCCTAAGAGTATCTGTTTCCATTCCTGATATTTTTAATAAGATACTCGTACTTGTCTTCGAGCCTAAGAGTATCTGTTTCCATTCCTGATATTTTTAATAAGATACTCGTACTTGTCTTCCAGCCTAAGAGTATCTGTTTCGATTCCTGATATTTAAAAGAAAGTAATACCTAAAATTAAAAAATAAGTAGTATCCAGTCAAGTTCAAGAGTTTGGTAATACTTTCATGTGACCGAGCAAGATGTGTGGTAGTGTAGTTGCCTCTCCATATGCGATGATATTTCCAACATATGTAATGCAAAAATATGAGTTCCGTGCCTACTTTACTAGTTCTTAACCCGAAGACTCGATTGATGGGGCCGACAATGCTGTTTTCTCCCAGTCACGCTCTTAAACATGAAGGCATAATCAGTTAAAATCGAACACAATACAGTAAAAGTCCGTTTATTCGAAATTCAGGGGCCAAATGCCACCACAAATAAATTTGGTGCTATCGAAAAATGTTGAGAGTCTCATGGGTTGATAATGTCCGTAAAAATAACGAAGTATTATTCACCATCAAAAAGAGAAAGTTGGAGTACTTTGGACATATAATGCGTGAAAAAAAAAAATTAAATCTTTCAACTGATATTCGTTGAACGTTGTAGAAGAAAACTTTGTTAAATAAATGTTGAAGATGAAAAATAGTGTGTTAAAAAAATATTTTTAACATACATTAAATGTTTTGATTTACTTATGATTATTGACGGGTTATTTCTAGTAACATACTTTTATTTTTTTAGGCTCAAGAAAAGGTGACTTTGACAGAACTTCACGATATCATGGTCAGACTAGAGTTGACAGAAGCAGCAGATGCCATTAGTAAGATCATCAAGGACTAATTTAAAAAGAGCTACTTCCCTAATTCAACATTAGTGTCGTGTCGAAATTTTATTAAATTTTTTAAATTGTGTATTAATCAGCATTACCAATAAACAGTAGTGTTGAACAATATATGAACTATATGCGTAATAAGATTCTTTAGGTAACATCTATTCATAATAAGATTCTTTAGGTAACATCTATTCATAATAAGATTATTTAGGTAACATATTTTATGTATCGAGTCCTACCAGGCAAAACTTAGAAACCAACATTTACGCAATTTTACAAAATACAGTTCTTCTAATTTATATGAAATTTGTTCAAAAATCTAATTTTTGATGTTTTTTTGACACTTACAGGTGTCCCAAAATATGTATACATACTTTTTGAATTATTATAAATTCAGTATTTATTAAGGTATATCTAAGATGAAACCTCCACATTGACATAGAAGTTTTTTTAGTTATCGCAAGTGCTCAAATTGATGGCAGTTTAGGTCAATGCACTGCTGGTAACATGGAATCGCAAACATCGCCAATCTTTTTTTTTGGTATTTGGGTGCATTCTTGTTGAATGGGCTGCTCTCAATTCGTTAAATGTTGCCGGTTTTGTGCCATCTTTGATGAGTCCCCATAAAAAAGTTCATTGGCGTGTGGTTTCAGGAGTACGGGGGTATTCAATGCTACCTCTATGTGTAATCCCTCACATCACGATGGTAGTGGGGAGGTGCTCCATTTTGCTGGAAATAAAAGTCCTTATCCCTAAACTCCTAACTAATGCACGGTATGATAAATTCTTGCAGCAAAATCAAGTAAACGGTGTAAAAATTTGTATACATTTTTTTGAGACACATTCATTTTTTGAATTGTTTTTGTGTATTTAGTTTTATTTGTCTTAATTCAGATTTTGGATAAAATGAAGTCTTTTAATTCTTAATGAAATTGATATTTATAATAATTTACCTAGTCTTGCCATCAATTCTGTTGCAAAGTGTTTGGATTATTATAAAAAAACAGTGCATCTTACAAATGATTTATTATATTGTTAGACTTACACACATATCATCTTAAATGAAAACATACATCTTTTTCAAAATGTCCTCCCCTTGCCTTCACACAGGCCTTTAAACGTAACGGCTAATCGTCAACGGCAGTACGCACGATGCCCATTGGAAAATTGGCCATTGCTTTCTTCAATGATTGTTTCAGACTCTCCAAATTTGGATGTCGTCTGCTACTGGCCATGTTCTCCAACACTGACCACAATTTGTAGTCCAGTGGATTTAATCTGGGCTTCCAGAAGGCCGATCTTCAGCTCTAATAAACTCTGGTGTATGAATTTCTAGCCATTGCTGGGTGGACTTTGCCTTGTGGGCTGGAGCAGAATCTTATTGAAAGATCCAATGACATGAATTAAACATGATCTTATTAAAAGGCTTGACGACTTTCTCCATAATGTCATTTTGGTATGAATTTGCACTTGTCTTCACACCCTGAGCACAAAAATGTAGCTCAGTAACCCCTTCGTATGAGACACCCCACTAAACCATCACAGATGCTGGATGATGACCTCTCTGAACTCTATGAATTATTTGAGTGTCCTCTTGAGAGGTATGTGCGTACACTCGATCATTTTGCTTATTATAATTTACTTCAATGCCGAAAAGTTTTACATCGGAAAATAGGATTTTGCGATGCATATTGTTTGCGTACCGGTGAATCAGTTGTTCAGCTCTGGTCTTCCTGATGTCTCTCAAAGATGGAGTAAGCAAATGTCCAGTGCTTCTTCGGTAAACCCCCATATTTGGGTCCGATTTGATAATACGAGACATACTCCGTGTCGAAAAAATCATCAAACAAAAAATCATCTCCCTGGATATGATTTTTTGTTTGCGGAGTGGATTTCTACGGATTCTGTTACTCACGGCTTTGATGACTGCTGGAGTTCTTACGATTCGCGGTCGACCACTTTTTTGATGATCTTCAATACCTTGAGTATATTAGAATCGATTAATAGTACGATATACAAACTGACGATTGATACCCGAAGATGTTAAAGAATTTAAAATGTCTCCCGGCGTCTTTCCAACTTTACGTAACGCAATTACAGCGATACTGTTTTCTTTACCGGCCCACTCCATGTTTCCTGGTCAACGTTCAGTGACTAACTGATTATAGCTATAGCACAAGAGATGGAGAATTACCTAAAAAAGGTTTTAGGTTTCTACTTGCTATTGTTTAGATTTTATGAGTATCTGAATTTGTGTAACAGTATTTATGGCAGGACTATGTATATAGGTTAGGTTTAACTTTAATTCAGAGTTACAAAGGCTATGTATAAGGAAAAGGAACAATTTTTAATCATTAGCCCATGACTGCATACTCGCTAATACCCAGGAAACCTTAGTTTCATTCCCGGCAGGTCCGGACTAGCTTTAAATTTTCATTAAAATTTGTTATACTGGCCCTTAGTAGTTTGACTAATTCTTGGAGCGATTTTACTATAGCACATCTGTATAAGTACACAGATATTAATGATTTAACAAATACAGCACTTGAAATATCCTGTTTTAAAACTTCAACAAAGCCATTTAACCCACCAGCCCTAATCAGCATATTTTATACTTGACTCTCTTAGGGAATTTCTGTTAATGAAGTTTATTTAGAGAGTAGCAATTTGGCAGTATTTTCCAGCATCGAAAATAAGCCAGGCCGCAGACCCTTTACCTAGGTGTTAAGGTAACCCTGTATACAAGGATGTGTATTAGTCCAAATGAGACACCGCAATAGAATTCAGAACATTTTCATTTGTCTGGGGCAGATTTTTAGAGACTAATTGTAGTAGACGTAGTTGGAAGAAACCGGACTTGTCTACCTAATATTCGGTTCTCTATTGCTATTATAATGATAATGTGAGCTCATAGGATCTTGAATGATTTAGAGACTAACTGTAGTAGACGTAGTTGGAAGAAACCGGACTTGTCTACCTAATACTCGGTTCTCTATTGCTATTATAATGATAATGTGAGCTCATAGGATCTTGAATGATTTAGAGACTAACTGTAGTAGACGTAGTTGGAAGAAACCGGACTTGTCTACCTAATATTCGGTTCTCTATTGCTATTATAATGATAATGTGAGCTCATAGGATCTTGAATGATTTAAAAGGTGTACCTCTGTGGCCAATGTTGTAATAGGTGCTGTCCGAAGTGATGGTATATCTACCAGTATACAGTCTGTTTGACAAGAATTTCATTGATCAAGTGATTTGCATCTGGTGACTGCGACGGCCAATCCATTACATCAATTTCATTTTCCTGTTTCCACGCAGTACAAAGATGACTCCGATGTTTTGGGTAGCAGTAGCCCATTTTTTTTTTATTATCTAACCACCTTTGGGCAGATGGTAATAAAGCCCTCTGATATATTTTAACCATTTTGGCAGCGTTCAAATTATTTGTGAAGATGCGGAAAGTGGCAAATCCCTGCTTTGAGAAACAGCCCCAAACGTGGACTTTTACTGGGTGCTTAAACGGTCCGCTGGATGAGTCTTTTGGTGTGGGTGCACCAGGTATGATTAATGGAAGAATATGCCCAAAAAGAAGCTTCATCCGAAAAAATTACATCACAATCGTGGTCCAAATTTTCTTTCGCTCAAGTGAGTCTTTTTTCGACTTGTTTTTTGAACAGTAGTAGTTTCTTCATCGTGTTTAGAAATTTCACTCCATGAGCTAGTAAACATCTTAGAGTGTCACATGACACAATTAGACCCTTTTCACGCAAAACCGCTTGTACGCTACGCAATGATCGACGAGCATTTAAACACCTGTAAAATCATTGTCCTCCTTTTTCGTCGTTTTCTATGCAGTGCCACGATCTGGTAGGTCATCGACGTTTTTTTACGTCGAAATAGCGTTTCACCCACTTACTTGCAATTTTCTTTGACTTTCTCATGTATTTAACAGCGACTCTATGACATTTTCGATCTTTTTCCATACACACACACAGAAACACGGCTTTGTAACGTGATGCGTACGCAGCACTCATGGTGAAATATTTTCTTGTGTAACCAAGGCCGAACGACAACCGAGTTTTCCTATACAAAGCATCTCGGGAGGAAAGGTCCTGCTATCTGCTTGCATTTGAATCTACCCTCCAGTTTCCAGGGAAAAATGTAGCCATACACGCTCTTGTCAAACAGACTGTATATTTATTGTAAATATTTTGACACATTCAGTTTCATAGTTATACTCAACAATGTTAATAAAAACAGAAAATATATTATAGTTAGTTATGAATAATAAAATCACGCCATTTCATTGTCAGGGTAGGAAGACAGAAAAGCTAAATACTATCAGAACAGAGTTTGGTTGATTTACAAGAATAATCTACAACAGGTCCCATCTGGTGGACGTTGTCAGGGTAGGAAGACAGTAAAGCTAAATACTATCAGAGCAGAGTTTGGTTGATTTACAAGAATAATCTACAACAGGTTCCATCTGGTGGACTAATTTCTTTCAATAAATTTGCGTGTATTGAATACGTCAAGCTGTTTTAAACCGAGTCAGATTTTACAGTATTCAAATTATTTTTAAATTGAAGTAAAGAATGACAAATTTTACAATAATGGTAAAACTAGAGCAAAGGATAAGGAAGGGAAACAAGAAGAATTAGGATGAAAGGATATTTTCTGAGTAATATAATTTTTATCAATTCTCTCTTAATTTTTTTTCCTCTACATGTTGAATTCTAAGAAGAATTGGTATAAAATATTTTAATTAAAATTGAAATATTTCCATCAATATACCACGAACACTTTGGATTGGGTGGTTCATAGTAAATTAACATGACATTAGTCTGATATATAAGCATTGCTCTCATAACAAACTGGGATCATTGCACCTGAAGAGAGCCTCAGGATAGGAGGTAGAAATATCTGTAGCAGGGATTAATGTAATTAATGGATTAACTAAGTAATTTATTGTTAAATATTCTATAATCTATTTGAATAGTATAGAAGATACGAGAAATTTAAGAAGACTAAAAAGAACATGGTACAATCAAATTAATCTAATTCTGAAAAAGGAAAGAGTGAAAGACCTTTGTAATAGAAGAATATGCCTGACGAAAGATGTGCGCTAAGATCAAATTAAGCGGAGATCTGTTCTCTCTGCCTAACCCAATAGAGAAATGGCGTGATGATGATGATGATATTCTAAAATCATAATAGAATAATTTAAGCTTTTACATACTATATAATATTATATAAGAACATTAATTTTCTTTTGAAAAAAACATTTATATGTATATTTGAAAGTGCCTCGATTTGTTTTGAATGTCATTATATTTTTTATACGATTTGATTAAATCTAATATTTTTGTTGATTATAATTGTACAAATTGTGCTTAGATAAGAGGTTGATTTGTAAATATAGTATGGTAAAATAAAAATAAAATGTATAATTCTTTGACTTTTAATATAATTACACATGGATGAAGGAAGAGGTGAGAACTATGGACTAGTAACAGATTTGTATTGAAGTTTTTTTTAATGTTTTTTATAGCAGCAATGCAATAAAAATTAGAATGTGGTTCCAGCTAGCTTAATGTGATATCTCCATTGTATCTTTGGAATCTGTATGTGGCAGATGTTCATTCGGAGAGGAGTAGAATTTAGAGGTCGATTTCATCTTCTAATAAATTGATTGTTCCAAATCAATCCAATCAACATTCCCTCTAAGGTGTGCGCGTATGCAGCCGCACATCTGTTAAAAATTGTCAGCACACGTTTCCATCTTCCGCACACATTTAAAAAAAAAGGAACTTGTAACCATATTTTGTTTTGCGCAATTATATATTTTATTTGATATTTCATGATGGGTTCTCAGATTCCTTTGATGGGTTCTCAGATGGAAACACCATATAGAGTCCACGCACCGTAAGGAGCCTCTTTTTTTCTTGCACATTTAAGTTGATAGGTCGCACACACAATGAAAAAATTAGGGGGAACGTTGGTGGCTATTATGATAAAACTTTTACCATTGCTGGTCCTGTGGTGTGGAATGGTCTGCCTCTTCACTTTGATGGAATTCAGTCTTAATCACCAAGATTGATTATCGGTGTTATGAAGTCCTCGCATATTTAATTTGAAATAGTGGACCCCTTCTACATTTGAGAAGATAATTTATCTTGGATAAGTTTTTCTTTCGATGTTATAAGTCCGAATCCTATCCTCTCATTACACCTAATTAGACTAGCTAGAAACACTCAATTTTGGAGAATTAAATATGACTGGGTAAGAAGTTTTTATGAATTCTTGCTGTGTAATATAATTTTGAGTATATAACTCGACGTTTCAGGTTGATCATACAACCCATCTTCACATGTTCCGTGTTGACTGAGTGACAACCAATTGAATCAGTCATCTTTCATATGCGAACATGTGACTCTACTGAGACATCTGTATAATGCATCTCAATTTCAATTCTGCATGGCTGCTGTTCAATATCATCAGATCATCTTGCTTGTGGTTTGCCCACACTTCTTTAGTCAGTCCTGGGTTTCCAATTGCAGGTCTTTGTGGTCCATCTATCATCAGAACATTGATGTGCCCCGCTCGGTTCCACTTCTGATAACGGATTCTTTCAATTACATCTTGTCACATGGGTTTGCTGTATTGTCCAGTCATTTGTTATCAATACCTTAATGAGATGGTCAGTATCATCTTTTTCACAGCTCTGTTTCAAGACCAACTTCTGCACAGTATTCATCGTAAATGCCGTGGTTTCCATACCATAAGAACAGGAAAATTCACGAATCATACAATTGCTTCTTTAGATGTTGCGGGAATGTTGAGATTTAAAGATGTGATAACTTTCCTTGTGCTCCACAAGTTAGTCTTTGTCTTCTTTCTATTTTGGCTTCATGGTTATACTTGTATAGGGTCTTTCAAATTGAGCGGTTTTTTTATTAAATTTTTTTTAAATTCTTGAATAAAACAATTTGGTTTGATTTCAAAAAACTTTTTGTTGGTCATTGAAGTATAATGTATGACATTGAAACACAAAAAACAATATCCACCAAATGTCAACCTCTTGCAGCTCCACAGATGTCCACTCTTTTGTCCACATTTTCGATGACATTTTGGCATAATTGCGGTTATCTCACCAATAACGCGAATAATTTCATCAGTCAGCTCAGGAATTGATTGGGGGTCATTCTTACAAACCTGGATTTTCACGTAACTCCAGAGAAAATAGTCCAACGGTGTCAGATCACATGATGTTGGTGGCCAATTTACATCACCGTTTCCGGCAGGGCTGTGGAGTCGGAGTTGGAGTCGGAGTCGCGGTGTTTGGGCCGGAGTCGGAGTCGGAGTAGGAGTCGTAAAAAACGAGCGACTCCGACAAATTTTTCGTTAAAATTTAAAATACAATTTTTTTTAAATTATTATAATGAATGTGTATTGTGCACGAATATTAAACTTGCAGGCGCAAGTCGCGCTGATATGGTGAATCACCGAGATCCATTTAATGCATAAAGTCTACGAAAATGCGTTAGTCTCCTTCTTTCTCACGTCGAAAGAAAATCCTGTTGGCTGGGATCTATGTTAACCCCATGGTTCGATCCATATTGACGGAAGAACAAATAAATAGAGCGAAAAACGCTCTGTTTGAATTAACCGTTCGTATGAAAGGCCTTCGACTAGAAAAAGAGACGACAGCAGGCAGCGTACACCAAGTATCATCATCTTCATCCGACACCGCTGAATCTGAAGACGATTTAGAAAAATATCTCAATGAACAAGATAAACTAAAACGTCCTCGTTTGAATCACAGACCCAATATAGATGGAGACTCTATTTCAAAATTTAAAATTGAATTTTATGATGCATTGAAAATAATGGAAAAAATTGATCGAACTTATAAGTTAAATGTTGAAATGGCAATACAGCGGTATCTATAAATCGTAAAAGATTCAGCATTGATCGTTACAGCATTACCCCCAACCCAAGTATCCGTAGAGCGGATATTTTCCGCTCTTAAAATTCTCAATTCTGATTTGAGAGCCTCTACGAATACATATTTAATAGAAGCAATGTTGTTTTTAAGAATAAATTCTAATAAATAATTATTAAAGTTTGATCTTGTTTTATTTTTATCCCTATAACATGAAAAAAATGGCTATATGCAAAGGTAGGAAACAACCTGCTAAAATTGAGCTTTTTTGAGTCGGAGTTGTGGAGTCGGAGTCGTGGAGTCGGAGCTGTGGAGTCGTAGTCGTATTGTTGGTAAATATAGGAGTCGGAGTCGTGCTTTTTTTTTAAGCGACTCCACAGCCCTGGTTTCCGGAGATTACAATACGTAAAATAATTGAACACTTGAACGCGTTGTTGTATTGTATACGACTTCATTATTATTAATGCCATACATTACACTTCTCAAATGTCACAAGACCCAGGCAAGTTCACGACGCCATCTGTGTTTTATCCAAGAATTTAAATAACCACTCAATTTGAAAGACCCAATATTTTCTAAGCCTGGGTATATCTAATCTTATCACAGTTATTCTATAGTGACAAGTTTTCTGTTTTATACATTAAAATTACCCAATTCAGATTCAAGTTGCAAAAACGTATGACTTATTGAATCTATTATATTTTATTTATAGTTAAGGCAATAGTTAAACATTGTTGAGGTTTTTGGAATAAACAGTGTTTAATAAAACAAATTACAAACTTATTGAATCCATTTAAGTTGAAATGAAATGTCCATATTGCTTACTCAAAATTAATAAATCAAAAACAAAAATCTTAGCCATTGGCCGAAACAGCAAAATAAAATTAAAGCATTCATAAGATTTGGAGATTATACATGATTTTGTTTATGTTGAGGCTGATCTGAAGGAAAACAGACCTCTCAAAGAGTAAAATTGTGTTTTGTTAAAACCTTAATTTTCTCGATATTCCTGTATGCTTCAGAAACTTGGACAACAAAGACCAGAGAAAGATCTAAGGATAAATCGTCTCCAGTACCATATCTAAAAAGACGAGATGTGTCGAGAGGAGACTAGAATGACGAACAAATGCCTCTATTTTGAAAGAACTCAATATCTCAGAGAAGCTTCCGGGATCGTACACTCGTCGCATTCTTAATTTCTTTGATCGTATTTCATACACGGAGGGCATAGAGAGACTCCCAGTCATTAGTGATGTGGAGGGTAACACGAGCGAAGGTAGGTCTAACTATCCCCTGGAGCGAAGGTATATCAACTATACTTTTGCCACAGGTTCTTCAGACAGCAGATTGCTAAGAGGACTAGATAAGAATGCGCACAACTTTCATCAATCTGTGTGGGTCACGTTCCTCAGCATTGAAGTCGCAACAATGTTGAAAAAAGAACTACACTCAATACAAAGCTGGGGTGAATTTTCGAATGCTAAATAAATTTTATACAAAAGCGACTTATTAAAATAGTTTTCTGAAGGTGTAAAACTTTTTAATATAATACATACAATGCCGTGATGTCAGTGGAGAGTTAAAGGCGCTTTTCAACTTTTAAGAGAATAAAATGTTTTTTTAAAAACAAGAATCAGGAAAGGTTGAATTTTTATTTGGGCTTACTGTGAAAAAGCATCAAGACACAAATAATGCAGGATAGACCTCTGCAGAAGGTAAGAAAAGCAATACATTCGTTTGTAATATGTAATTTAGGGAATTACCAATATTTTTTAGCACCAGTCGCTACTGCTGATGTGGCACTAGAAGAACTATGATAGTTTTGTTTCATTGACAATATTAAAACTAGATTTTGATTTCAAGCTATTTATTACAATACAATATTTACACTATAATGAGTTAATTTATTCTTGGGGCTGGGCCTTCAGAGTCTGGTGGGATTCCTAGTTCTGCATCAGTCCATTGAGATGGTTCTATGATGGGCCATTCTCCCTGAAAACAGAAAACAAAATAGAGAAAATCTTTCATTAGTCAGACAAAATGTTTGTTTTATGGAAAACCAAATTAAACTTTTGCTTTTAGAAAATATTTCTTTGTACTATATATCTGATAAGTGACTGTCTGATAATGATGTTTCACAAGTTGAGATTTTTTAAAAGATGCTATATTATGCTTTTGGTACATAATTGACGAAGCCATCCACCCTATCGTGTAGCTCATGACTGAGCATCGTGACTCCCATGACAGCCTCCAATGACCCCCTCTTTATCCATTCCTACACTCCGTGGCTCGAAGAGCAGTTGTTAAGCCAGCTGTGTCTCTCACTTGGTCAGTCCAACGCAATGGGATTCTTCCTATTGTGTGTCGTCCTTCCATGCCTCCAATAACCATAAACTTACCCAAACTGTCTCCTTGGCCACAAGCAATGAACCCAAAGAATCGGAGAGTTAACAATGTCAACAAATATTAATTGACAGGGTTAATTAATTCAACTTATAATGCAAAATACTTGAAAATGGATATTTCTTATCAAAAGTAATACAAATCTGCAGACAGAGCACCATATGAAATTGTTGAATAAGTTAAACAGTATAAATATCTGGGGTGCTAGTCAAATTGGACCAGCATCAAGGCATCAAAGCAGAGTGGAGATGTTTCTTTAAATTGCAGGAACTCTACAAGAATTTTGATCTTGACTTGTGTATGCAGATTTGCAGTACTACTTAATCTCTATATTTCTATGCTACTGAAGCATGGATGCTCACTCATGGCACCGCATAGGAAACTAGAAGTTTATGAAATGTGGTGCTATCGAAAAACATTGGGAGGTTCATGAGTTGACCAAGTCATACTGGTAAATAATGGCATTTCTAAACAGATGAATAAAGATACATAAGTACCCTACGAATATACGAGTATAATGCAAAGAAAAATATGAGATCCTTCGAGTGATATTGTAGGAGAGAACTCAGAGTAAACAAAGTGCAAGAAGCAGTGTATCTCCTGACTGAGATACTTCTGGGAGTGGTTACATTTTAGCGCTACATCTTTGTTCAGATCTGCTTCCTCAAATATTAAGATAGTCATAAGAGGAGAGGAACTATGATGAAAAATAAAAGTGTAATAGAAATACGTTGATTTTAATATTAAAAAGTGTTTGAAACCATTTAAAATTAAAGTGAATAAGAATCTAAAGAAATCCAATTTTTATGACACCTGAGATTGTGTTGGTAAGATGGCACATGAGGGCGTACTGTGCACAAGTCTGCAGATTCACGATTTTATGAGTCAGAAGTTGGGAGAGGATTGTATTCTTAGATGGAAAGTGGTAAAAACTTTAAATTCAACTAAATCTCTATCTACACACTTGACCGACTTAAGGTAGCCCAGTGCCATGAAAAGAAGAGTTTCTGAACATCAAAATGATTCTTAACACATTGATCGCCAATAGGATTTTCGTAAAATGTCCAAAAAATGTTTTTACGTTTTTAGGGTTTTAATTTAATATAACCTACCTATCACATTCATGAGTATATCTTTTAGAACCATGAAGATATCTTAAGGCCATATCGTAGTAAGATAGAGAAGGGCCATGTCGGCCAAGTTTTAATAGTAGTTTAATACAGAGCGCGTAGCCGACGGACAGAATGACACTCTGAAGTTAGGTATGCCGTGTCAGCCACCGGTGGCCGACACGGCCCAATTGGAATACCTCGGTGGCGGACACGGCGATCAACGTGTTAAGTTGCGATAAAAATTTTAATTCTATGTGTCGACACCTTCTTAGGTTTTCTTTTAATTCTACTTCTAACACCTGTCTTTAATTAACAATTGTTCAGTTATAACCTTTTCATCCCTGACCCTGTCCAGTTTGATGTTTAACAGGTGTTTTTCTGCAAGGTACATATTTACCTTGAATCTCCAAGGTTCACTTTTATACATCAAGGTGGGCATTAATTAACCCACTATTGGGCACTACAATTTTTGGAATTGATTTATTAACAAAAAAGTGCACCATTATTGACCTTGCTTCCCTTTGCAACAAGTTTTTCACTAAATAAGTATATTGAAAAAGTGATGGGGCTTTTATTGTTTGAAAACTTGCATTTCTTATGGGACTACCGTGAAAGTTATAAATAATATTTCTCATTTACTTACGATGACATGTCCAGGCTCAGTCCACATATGCCACAATATCCACCACCAGGCGATAGCGCCCATGGTTTCTGCAATAATCAAGGCCTTTTTGGAAGGTGGTGGGGGAGCTACTCTATAAGCCCAAGACCTAAAAAGTATACAATATATTTCATAAAACAATTATCAGGAGCTTTATACTTATAAACTTAGAAGTAAAATATACGAGGGAAAAATTGATCTGTCCTGTACCTACCCTGGCAGGAAAATGATCTAATGGAAATGAGTATATTATCATGAAAGCAAATGGTAAATAATTTCTCACAATTGTTTGATTAAGTGCAAACACAAAGCGCCTGAGAGAGATGAGCTAAGAAATTGAATTACAAAACTAAGACGGACTGTGGTTAAATTGCTGACTTTATGAGCAGGTTGTCAGTTAAAATACTTACACATCCAATATGTGTTTTTATATGAAATTTAATATGAAAATTTACCATGGAGATTGTAATTTATCTATTTTCAAATGAAATGGAATGCTTTTTTCCATCCAATAGCTTAAGGTTAAATTTGCGATCATGTTCCAAGCGTCCTAGCCTGGTTTTTTCATATATAGACCTTAATGTCTTTTAGGTTGGCGGCCAAACATAAATTGAAGCATGTTAATAAACCTGCAGGAATACAGTGAATACAATACCTGCTTTAAGACCGAATATTTAATATATTATCTATTCAATCCATTATACATTTGTTTTTTATTGATAGCTACTGTTTATTTTTTTAGAAAAATAGTTAACATTTATGAATAGTGTCCAAGTAACAACATATTAAGATTTTATTCTGATATAAATAAATGGATCGAGAAACATTGTTAATAATTTTCATTGCTAAAAGCGATAGAAGAGCATCTCCCTAATGCAGAGCCGTGTTTAGTAACAGGCAAACCTAGGCATTTAGATAGGGGCGCCAAGTCAAAGGGGGTGCCCAAATATTCATAAACAGGTTATAAAAATAACAGAAAATATTTCAAAACAAAATCCTTATCAACTGATAGATTGGCCGACACAGGATATGATATATGTACATGAAATCAGCGCATGGCTCCGGCAAACCATTACCTAATGATATCCATACTACATACTACCCATAAAAGCCATACTATTGTCAGACATAACAGTCAATATGGACTTCAATAACATCGTAGATGCATTTGTGGCGAAGAAAGCAAGACATGGTGATCAGTTGTGTGGCGCAAAATACAGCAGGGCACCGATTATCCGTGGTGATTGGGGAACACTCGAGCCCGGATAATTGAAAAATCACAGTTAATCCTAATTAACATTTTAAGAGTTGAAATGTTAGATAAATTTTGCTATGCAATACATAAAAACTTTCTCAATTTTTGACAGATACAACCGTTAAACGCCAGTATCATACTGCGAAGCCAGTATTATATTGGGAAACCCCGGATCCACATATTTCCATGTCGATGTGGACATGGGGAAACACCACCAATTTACTAGCGTTAGTCAATTGGTATAATGTAAACCATAGATTTTAAAACAGTTGAGGTCCTTGCTTTGTAATTTATAAATGTGGATATTGGTTAAAAAATAGATTTTTTTTGAGGATTATTAAAAAAAAATTGTACTACAGAGGACCACGGTTAATGCAACTTACGGATAATTGAACCCCGGATAATCAGCACTCTACTGTACATCATTCAAGGTCAACATCCGATACAGAAAGCATAAACATTTTTTTAATCACATTGTTGAGGGGAGACGCAAGTTGTAAACTGCCTAGGGGCGCCATCTATACAAATATAGCACTTTGTAATTTGTTTTATCAAATACTAAAGATGTAGCACTGTCTAAATGCATGCACTGGTTGACTGAATCAACAAATTATTGATGTCAATTTGTTTTATCAAATACTAAAGATGTAGCACTGTCTAAATGCATGCACTGGTTGACTGAATCAACAAATTATTGATGTCAATTTGTTTTATCAAATACTAAAGATGTAGCACTGTCTAAATCAGGCCTTCTTAAACTATGGGTCGCGACCCAAAATGGGGTCGCGTAGCAAAATTCTGGGGTCGCGAGAGATTTTAATGTCAAATATTTAAATAGGATTTTAGGATCAAAATAATTTTTGGCCATAGATAAATGGCTGAACTTAAATAAGAATGGTAATGACGCAGATGATAATGCTACAAACTCTCCTCAGGTAGGACAAAGTATTGAAAAACAGGCATCTAATGTGCGAAAAAGAAAATATGATGAGTCTTTTCTTCAATTTGGCTTTACATTTCAAAATTGTAAGGGTTATGAACAACTTCTTTGTTTTTTTATGGGGTCGCTTTATATTTATATGGGGTCGCCAGGAAACTCGCAATCATAAATGGGGTCGTGAATGAAAAAAGTTTAAGAAGCCCTGGTCTAAATGCATGCATTGGTTGACGGAATTAACAAATTATTGATGTCAATAACGGATTCTTCGTAATTATGAAATGAATATTTTGAACATCTGCAAAATAATTTGTTCAGATCCAACATCTTTAGATGAGCTGGATACTTTAGATCATACAGAATAAGCATTCTAGTCGAGTAGCAATCCAAGAAAACCCAAATAAACAAGAAACATTTATTTTTTAAATTTACTTTTTATAGTCAATTTTAGATACGGCGAACAAATAGGTTACTTGCTGGTTGTATTTAATTCTACATTCGGGGGTATCAAGTAATTGTACGTCACAAAGCACTCTCAACAGGTTTAATTGTCCTAACCAAAAAAATATTATCAAATTTATTTTGTAATTTTTTTATTTGCCTTTATTAAAATACGAAAAACTAAAATAAGTTACTGGCAAAATAAATATGAGGCTAAAGTATTAAGTTTTTAATCATAAATAATCGGATTAAAAAAAATAATAATGACGTAAGACCAACTTAACCTTAAAACGAAATTTCTTTTTTGAATTGCTTACCCGTGATTTCTCACTTGAACTCCATTTTTTGAAGCAGTATTTATTTGTCGAATTACATGACGAAGCATTGGTAGTCGCAAACTTGGCATTTTGAACTTTTAAATAAAATCGACGAATAAAATTTTGACACTTGACGGCTCCAAAAAAGTCCGAACAGTGTTGCCAGAGATAAGTGTTAAAAATATTACTGGATGAGATTTTTTACTAACAGTTTAAAGTTGTAGTTCTATTACTGTTTTTAAAGCTTCCGAATAGGACAATACGGCTGAGTTCAAGATACGAACTTCGTACGACATTAGAGACGATTTACTTTCTGGAGAACAGAGATGTCATTTTTAACAACACTGTAATTTACAAAGAGTAAGTAGTTTTATTGATTTATCCTTTGTGACCGAGAAAGATAATCCGTGCATCTTTTTAACGATAGAAACCTGTGTACGTAGATGTATAAGTTTATTTTATATAACTTTTCGTAATTCAGCAGATATATAGTAATTTTGTAGAAAAAATAGGATGTATTTGACCTTTGAAAAAACTTTCACTAGCCATCAAACATGGGACGTTATTTGACTTAACAAGAATTTAAACCATTAAGTAAGTTAGGTATAAGCAAAGTTTGGTGGATATTCGTTTAGAAATATAAAAATTAGAAGCATAAAGCCAAGAAACATTCTCGCCAATTCAACTTTCAATTTAATTTAATCGGGAAAATTAAATTAATTTGATCTAGATTATTTCTTTAATTCTCATGTTTTAAAAAAAACTGATTCTTGGTTTTCTATGGAAAATATTCACTGATTGATTCATAAAAAGGTGGATGCAATATTCAATTTAGATCCATAGATAAACATAGGACAAAATGCATATAAGTAAAAAATGAGGTATATTTCAGTGAATGAGATCAGGACTCTGGTAAATTGGTTAGTTGTTTTTCAATTTTATTACTGCAATAGGATGTATAGCAATAATGTCAACTTGATTACTGTAATGAATGTGGACTACTTATTGCTTGAGGTAGCACTTATAGTATTTATCCTAATAGGCAGCTGATTTCTGAGACATCCCTGATAATAAAACTCATCATCACTCAAGTTGTTGCATCAGGCAATCAGGGAGACCATATAATATCTCCATCTGGGTCAGCCCAAATCCCAGCACTTCATATATTTAATAATTACACAAAGGATCAACTTTTGTTCATACTAATTGTTTTATATTTCTGTTAAAATATTGGTCTGTTGATTTTTGCTGAATTGAATCAGGCATTTTTCAACACTGTCAATAGTCAAAAAAATATAAGTAAAACAATATTTCGGGAAATTTTCTTATTAAATAATTACGTAAAATTGTAAACTGATGCTACAACAATGACTAAAGTGTAGTATTTTTTATTTTTCAGCTGTAAATGTTTTGCTAAGAAAAGGGTTTGTTCAGTACCCGGCGATAAGTAATACACATCGGGCTTAAGAAAGAGACTATCGGCTAACTTCGGCTTTGTAGAGCGTCGTCTCTGTCGCACGATGCGCTAACAGTATCGCGACGGAACACGTGTATGAATGACAGAGACGACGCTCTATAAAGCCGAAGTTAGCCGATTATGACCGACAGTCTCTTTCTTAAGCCCGATGTGTATTACTTACCGCCGGGTACTGTAATTTGGTTGTAATCAATCAGTTGTGTCTTGACTAAGAGTAATCAACTATCTAATACATAAATTTTAGATAAAAATACTCTTTGGTCGTATTTTTTGCATTTTTACTCTATTCCAGTGGAAAAAAGTAAATTCCTGATTATGCAATATTTCTGATGCTTATGTTTTGGTCATTATACACCAATATGTTCCTCTCTTCACTTATGTTCTAATTGTGGAGTAAATAATTCTACACATAACTATCAAAATATAGAAAAGGATCCAATTTGGGTTAGTTGTAAATGTATTCCAGGTACATTTTTCAATATGTATGAATGACCATTCAAATATATTGAAGGGTACAATACGAATGAAAAAAAATGTTACTAATAGAAGATTAAAAGAAACGTGTTTTGTTAGAAAATTTATATAGTATATTAGCGGTTTGCTTCATACTTGTATTTGGCAGTCATGAACCATTCCTGATGCCTTCCGTGAATCACGGATTGTAAATATATACAAACGAAAGGGAGACAGGTCGGACTATGGTAGCTACAGGGGGATCGCACTGCTTTTAGTTGCAGGTAAAATATTCTGCAGAATTGTCATGGACAGGCCTACTAGGGTCTTGGACAGGATCACTCCAGAGTCACAGGCTGGGTTTCATGCATTCTGTAGTACAGTAGACATGATATTTACCATTAGGCAACTGCAGGAGAAATGTCGAGAGCAGGGCAAGAGTCTGTTTGCCGCTTTTGTCGATTTGGCCAAGGCTTTTGATACCAACACCGGTGTCCTGGCTCCAACTCTATTTAATGGATACATGACAGCCTTTATTTTTGTTGTTGACAGACGACTTTGTGTCAGAGGAATTGAGGTGAGATATAGGACTGTTGGGGGACTACATAATCTGTGTAGATTACATGCCCAAACGAGAGTTGTTCACATATGCATCACGGAGCTGCAATATGATTGCGCTCTTGTTGCGCATTCAGAGGAAGACCTTCGAGAGATCAACAATGTTTATACAGAGGTGTATCAGATGTTTGACCTGGAAATAAATGTGAAGAAAACTCAGGTGCTAGCTTGTTCTGCAGAGAATGAGGTGCTTCAATCACCCAACATTCAAGTGAATGGTGTGCAACTGGAGAAAGTACTTAACTTTACGTACACATGGGTGATCACAGACTCCCAAAACGCGTCATGTATGGGGAAGTGGTGGGTAAGCAAAGAGTTGGCGGGCAGAGAAAGCGTTATAAGGACAGTCTGCGAGAGTCGCTTATTTTGTGCGGAATGCCTGAAGACTGGGAGCAGGTGGCTCAGGGCCGCGAGGGGTGGAGAGCCATATGTTCTTAGGCTGATGGCATCTCAGCAGCTAGATGTGTGAGAAACAGTCAGCGCGCTGTGAACATGCTTCAGCATGGCCAAGCGGCTCAGCAGGGTCCACATGTCTGTGACATTTGCGGGAGGGAGTGCGATCTAGGATTGGGCTGTTTTCTCACATGATCGATGTGGAAGAACGGTTCAAGATTGACGTTGGAGCAGTGAGGGGATCCTCGACTACGAGCCCCAACAACGACGACAATATATTAGCGGGTGACACTATATTTTATGCTACCATTAATAGTAGCCTTGAATATACATAAAATGTGTGGGATTTTAGGATTGCATTTGGCATCACTAAACAATTTGGATATTCATGGTTTTGCAAGTCTCTTCTTCCTCTTGGTTTAGGTCGTATGACCTGTTTGTGACGGTGGGCTGTCCTGGGAGGATGATGTCCAGCTGCCCTTCCACCTTTTCGGCGGCCTTCCTGGTAATCTCCTGCTGTTAGGGTTTTCAGTCTTAGCGATTCTTGCCAGTCTTATATCCTCCATGCGGTCCACATGATCCCTCCAGAAGCGCCTTCTGTTTCTTCCCCACCTCACTATGTCTTCAATACCACAAACAGACCTTATCGTCTCATTTCGCAAGTCTCCACTCTAATAAATGTTTATCAAATGTAAATTTGGAAAATTATAAATAAGGCAGAAAAAAATAAAAAAAATATTTGGAAAGTCATTTTATTATCTAATGTGAAAAAAACATTTCATGGAACATTAAATAATTATACGAATTATACAAAGGTAAATGCTAGCGAATCAATTAAAAACTCTAACAACTAAATTATTCTAATATTTTATAATATTTACATAATCTTAAGAAATTCATTATAGATTTTTTTCTTAAATTCAATAACATAATTTGAAAATATAGGTTTTATCACAGATAAGACATATCATTTAAAAAAAAATCATGAACATTTTTGAAAGAAACGGTATGGAAAATTTAAAGTTGAATAATAAATATGAATTATATTTATACTATTATTCTATGGTCTTTAATATCTAAATGCCCCCAAGAATGATAATTTAAAAGTATAAAATATATCTGAACCTCAGAGGCAAATAATATAGGGTGGGGCACGAATGCTGCTACAAAAACAAATTTCCTTGAAAGTTGCTACAAAAACAAATGACTTTAGTTCATAATACAGTTGCACCACTCGTATTCTATCTGCGTCTTCAATCCAGTTCATTTAAAAAAAATTATATACCACTATGAACTAAAGTCATTTGTTTTTGTAGCAACATTCAAGTAAATTTGTTTTTGTAGCAACATTCGTGCCCCATCCTATATTTTGAAAATTTAAGGAGTGTGCCACGGGTTCTAAAGATTGTTGACAAAAGAGATCAGGAAAAGTTGACCAACAGACGAGTGATAAAAAAAAATGCAATAATAGATATGAAAATATGGTTTTTAAAGTAAATTTATTTAAAAATATATTTCACTGCCTTTTGTAGTAAATGTTATTTATTTCAAACAAAAATATGTATCATATAATTGCAGAGTATATGCACTAACCCTTCAGATTATTGTTAACCTCTTTCAATAAATGGATATTAGTTAGTTTATTCATCAAGAAATGTCAGAAGTAACTAATTTACTTTTCAAGGCATTTTCAAATTGATTGGATATTATAAGATAAATACATAAAGCTAAATCCACACATTGGATTAAAGCATAATATTATGTCGAAAATTCATTGAAGTTCATTTATATGATTTATAATATCAGATTTTTAATTAATACAGAAAACAGTTTAAAATACTACACATCACAGCTACAGCTAAAAAATCAGATTTGAATAAAAAACCACAGATACGTGATGTTTGATGTGATCATAGACAATTTATTCCATAAAAATAAGTAGTGATATACATTATAAAAAACATTGCAATGTAAATTTACTAAAAGTAGTCCCAATTTTCATGAACATTTTCTTTAAAAATATATATGTTTTAATACAAAATTTCATATATGAGAAATTTACTATTACAAGCACGTAATTTCACATTTTAGGTATTAGCAACATTATAATTATTTTTACGGTAATATTTTTGACCGCTAAAAGTTTGTATCAGAATATCTATTAAAAAAAAGGATTTTGCTACATCTACATCTCTTAATCCCATTTTTGTTTGTTTTCATATTAGTATAAAATTTGTAAAAACACAACCAATTTGAACTTAGTTAGTAAAAACATAATGAATACATGAACCAAAATTTTAATTAATTTTTATCTATATTTAGTTGGTTCGTCTCTTACATAATTATCTTGTTTAAGGCACCAACTAACTTTTGGTAGTAATAATGAAATGGATAACTTAAAAGGTCTTATTGTCTTTGTTGATTATAAAAATAATCCTTTATTTTCTTTCAAAAAAAAAAAGAAGGAAAAATTGGATACAAATAAATACCAGTGTCATGTATCATAAATGTTATTAATTCTATTATAAATTTCCATCATTTTATACAAACAAAATATGAAATTTATTTTAAGTAAGTATAATTTTTCCAGATGATAAAAAATAAATATATTTTTTCTAAAACATTGAAAAACAAAAAGGAATTTAAATAACATTATTTTGTAACATCAGTTATCCAAAGAGAGTACCTAGAATAAATGATCGAAAGCTACTACTAAGCGCAATGAATATTGTAGATTTAGATTAAAAAAGATTATAAAGGAAAGAAGACAAGCAATAGGAGTAATACCAAACTCGGAACCTCCTGGGTTTGAACTCCGGACACCTTGGTCTAAGCACATATTTTCAACAAAAAGTAGCATAGAATAGTGAAACTTTCTTAAGACAATTTTTTTTGTTTAATTGGGATATATGCCTGAAGTTAAGTTGTTGTATTTGCATGATTCTTTAAAAAAACTATTATAGGATTTGCTGCACTTAATATATAATATATTAGGTAAAATTACCATCATAGGAGCTAAATGGCCTTTAAATAATTTTACCGAAATGAAGAAAGTGTTGATACTTTTATAACTCAAAATTTAAAACCACAACGAGGCAGGCTAAGTGGATGGATCAACTTTGTAAAAATAGACAAAAACTTAGTTTAAATAAATGTGTACAACTATAATGGTGAAAATTTTACAGCAGCTAAAAAAATCTGTATCTTTATTATGAAAATTGAAATATGTATATTGTCCGAATTATCAAATTCTTCCTTCAATTTTTTTCCCCTAAACATTAATTATCAGGAACACCCTTCCTGTGGTGTGGATCACCAGCTATCTTTCCATCTATTATTTAGTATTTCAAGTATGTTTTTATTAACGATACAATTATTTTACGATACAATTAAAAAAAAAACACTTTCTGTCCTGACAAATTTCCATGATGGTGGTTATACTTTTTTGGCTGAATACTAATGATAGGGCAAACATTTTTTCATATCACCGCATTTATAGTTTCGGAGCATTTGTCTATCAAAAAATATTTTATTATGTACGAGTATAAAATGTGCAGGCTTAAATGAGTTGTTTCAGAACAGGGACTGTCTGATGTGACAGCTAATGTAAGTCAATAAATAATTGTTAAAAAATGTATGCAATGAATAAAAATTTAAAAAACTAATACAAAAAAGATACAATTCCTAATATTTATGTTTTTCCAGATAAAGAAACTCAATGTTAGCAACTATAAGTCTTTGTCTTAATGTTTCGAGATAAAAACATGTAATGTCGACTAAATGCCTATAAATATTTTTTAATACTGAATTTTACCATACAGTACACATTTTTTATTATATAACACAGTTTTTATCGTGCAATACACATTTTATCAACTTGACATGTTTTCGCATTGATATTTCAAATAAACACAAATATGTTTTATGATAAGATCTTTTTGTCATATTTATGCCTGTATAACAGATACAAAATACGAAATAAAAATTTCCGACGAGAAACTCAGGATTATATTTTGTAAAGAGTAAACCTAAGTTTGGGTAAAGGATAATTGAAAATAATGTTACATTTATGAAAAATGGAATAGAAATGTATTTAAGATACTGAAAACACATAGTTTTATAACAAATACATAGGTAATTTTTTGTCATTTAATTTTGTTAAAATCACGAGTTATCGCAGCCGTTTTGTTCTTATAACAGCTGAATATGATAAGACAATTTTATTTACTGTAAATTTAAGGATGCATTAATTTGAGTTAAAGGCAATATGTTTGATATAACTGAAATATATCAATTTAAATCGAAATTATAAATACATTTTTTCTAAAGATAAAGTATACACAAAGAACAGAAATTAAATTATTTATTATAAATCAGTAACTGTTTCAGAGCAGGCACTGAGATGGCTGATATAAACTTTTGTCCTAGTGATATGGCTGATATAAACTATTGTCTTAGTGAGATGGCTGATATAAGCTATTGTCCTAGTGAGATGGCTGATATAAACTTTTGTCCTAGTGAGATGGCTGATATAAACTTTTGTCCTAGTGAGATGGCTGGTATAAACTATTGTCTTAGTGAGATGGCTGATATAAACTATTGTCCTAGTGAGATGGCTGATATAAACTATTGTCTTAGTGATATGGCTGATATAAACTATTGTCCTAGTGAGACGGCTGATATAAACTATTGTCCTATAGTTCGGAAATTCTAGGATGAGTCCTGTGACAGTTCACAAAATTGCCCCAATACTACCTTGTAACGATGTTCAGTAATTTTATCAACTTTAATATAAGCCTCAATTCTAATAAATAGCAAGTTATATAGGTAAATACATTACATAAGGATGTATTGGGGCAAATTTGTGAGCTGTCATAGGACTCATCCTAGAATTTCCGAACTATAGTGAGATGGCTGATATAAACTAATTTCTAGTGAGATGTCTGATATAAACTAATGTTCTAGTGAGATGTCTGATATAAACTAATGTTCTAGTGAGATGGCTGATATAAACTAATGTCTTGTAAAAAATAAGTAAACATTGTGATAAAATAAAAAATGATCTATTAGTAAAATTAGGCAAAATATAACTAAATAAATACTCATATTACATTTAAAATAAGAGATCGTTAAAAACTGTAGAATAATCGAGTAGAAAGACGGACAACGTCCACTCTTTTCAGTTTTTAATCAGTTGTATTTCACTTCAATTAATAATTCAACTACATCACTAGTGGATAACCCTTTTAATCCCAGCATATTTTGGCAAAAAAAAACAGAAGTTTATATTTTAATTTTTATCTCAGTTAACATTTAGTTTTAAATGCCTTCTTTTAAAAGCGAATGATTATCAAAGTTTCAAAAAATATATATTCAACATAAAAACTTGTACGAAAACTTTAAGGCCGATGATCGGCCCCAAATCAGTTGGGGCCAATGATCGGCCCCGTGGGATTAAAAGGGTTAAAATGTTTTTCAGAGAGATTACCGTCTTGAGTTGACTGAAATGATGGTAAACGTTTCGAAGGCTTTACAACCTTTATCTTTAGGGTGATTTGAACATTACAGAATCTATAACTCCAAAACAATTTAAAAAAAAACATTTTATATTAGTAGTAAATAGTCGTGAAAATCATCGAACATATTTATCCCCTGTGGCTCCTAAATAATAAATATACTCGTTAATAACACTGTTTCATAACTAAACATTAAAATAGCTTTATTTTGGAATTCATGAAAGCAGTTTATAAGTGCAGCTGGATAAATAAAGATGGACTTTAGTATGAAACTGTGTTCATAATGGCTACTAGACTATTCATATTGACAATTTTGATACTGAAATTTTCATATAAATTTCCCAAATCTAGTAATGTGAGGAGGTTCAAGTGATCATAATGTGTGTAATTTATAGTTAAGGCATTAACACTGTGTAGGTTTAAAGACATTGTAATTTGTTTAGTCTAACACTGTTTATTCCACTTTATGTAATGGTATAACCCTACCGGTTTCAAGGTTTTCACCTAATCATCAGGAGAGCACAAACAAGACTGAATTTTGTTCAAACTGGTACCGACATACACACTTCTAACAGTAAAAGTTCGGGTTGGGGACTGTGGGTAGAGGGAGGCAGGAGACAACTTCAGCAAGCGGCGGTGAGATCTTGGGAATATATGTGTTTGCCAGATGTTCATCCCAATGAACTGACTTGGATATTTCTAGGGCCTCTAATCTGTTCAATTTATTTGGCATCTTCGATAGAAATTGTGTGATTTTCACAGTGTAATTAGCCATTTCAGAATAAACACACAATCCCCAACCTGAATTTTTACCGTTAGAAGTGTGTATATCGGAATCAGTTCGAACAAAATTCAGTCTTCTTTGTGCTCCCCTAAAGATGAGGTGAAAACCTTGAAACCGGTAGGGTTACCGTATTTTACAGACAATAAGACGCACTTTTTTCTTCAAAAAATTGCCTCCAAAATTCAGGTGCGTCTTATACTCGAAATTAATATAAAAATGTCCAGTGTTTGATTTAAAATTCCCGCCAGTCTTAAAAATGGCCATATATTCGATGCCGCGGGAAACCTATGTCTATCTGGCAACATTGGATTCAACTGGCAGCAGCAGTGCACCGATGCGACAAACATGAGTTGCGGGGATTCACAAGCTTGCTAACACTGTCTCCCTCCCGCCCCGCCATCACAAACCCAGAACATTGTCTAGCCGCGTCATTGCAGTCTACGGTGCCAGTGAACTTGAATTGAAAGTGATTTGTGTTATCGGTAACAGTACACACTCTCGATGGCAGTGAAGACCATCTTATATATGAAGAGGACAACGATGAAGAGGAAGAAGAAGAAGAAGAAGAAAATTCAGATGACCATTTTCAGGGATTTTAAAGGTCAGTTCGGTTTTATAAACAAAGAATTTTTTTCTAGTCTGGCTTTGCAATCTAATAATAAAAATGGTAAAAATGTTATTTTTTTTTTAAATTGCCTAAAAATTAAGGTGCGTCTTATAGTCCGTAAAATACGGTAAACCGTTATATAAAGTTGAATAAACAGTGTTGGACTAAACAAATCACAATGATCATAATGTGTTACTTGAAGGATTTGACCTGCCACAAAACATTTGAGTGCCACTGTTTGTCCACTATTTGACAGCTACACACTACCATCTATTGATGAGTTGTATAATTGGAGGTATTAATTTTCATTTGATTCCTGTATTTAACAGAATTTGAGTGGAACTTATTTTAACAATAACTCTTTTATCCAGGTTTATAATACATTATAATTCCTTCCCACCAATCACTGTAAACTTATAGTTGATTTATAACTAGTGTGAGAATTAAAAAGAAACTAAAATCCAGCACAAATTTGAGTCTTGGTCTTCCTGTTTTCTATCAAGTATCCATTTTCGCTACTAAACTGAGTCTTTTGACGATATCAGGAGATATGAAGACATTGTTTCTTCCATTCATAATATAACTAGCATTTCTTTTAATATACCATGTGCAAGCTTGTAAACATAAACTTGATAATTGATTACCTACAGGTTTTGATACATCACTAAATAAAATGTTCAATTTATAGGAACTGCAGCACTATATACTGAGAGAGGGTCTTTTTTTCCTGACACTCTTGTTGGATATTCCAAAGATGTTCCCGATTACCTGAAAAAAGAAAAACTATGTTAATTGAGTAACTCTTTATACAAATTTATCAATTATCTATCAAAATCCATATTTAGAGATTATTTAAATTGTTAATGAACATACATACACACCATCACATCATTTCCTTCTAAGGGTAGGCAGAGAGGACATACCACCTTACCTTCCGAACTCGACACACATTCTTAGTGTCTTCCACATCCATACAAATTCTCATACAAACTCAACGATTTCTCTGACTTTCTACTTTTCTTCTTTTATTCACTTGATCCAACCATATATTCCTTGGTATTCCTATCATAAGCCTTCCGCTTACATCTGCACTGTATATCTTTAGTTAGTCTTTCCTCCTTCATTCGTTCTACCCAAACCATCTCAATGTACTCTTATTAACTATACTTAACACATCACCCTTAAGTTCACATTCATCCCTTATCAGTTTATTCCGTGCTCTATCATACATTGTCTCTACAGCATTTATTCAATTCCTCTCAGTCTTTTCCACATCCACGTTTCACTCCCATATATTAAAGTTGGCACCAAAATACTATTGTGGAAAATACGAGTATCTTAGCAGATACTGTCCGGTTCGAGCATATATGTTTTAATGTTCCATTGACTTTGTTTCCTAATGATACACACTGTTCGATATCCCTCTTAACTCTTCTACCATTTGAGAATATACAACCCAAATAGCAGAATTCCTCAATTTGCTGTAATCTTTCATTTTTCACCCATATATCACACGTACTTTTCCTTCCATACTTTCCTATCACCAATACTTTTGATTTTGCAACATTCGTTCTCAGATCTTTCTCTTCGCATCTCTCATACAATTTATTTATTAAATTCTGCAATTCACCTTCACTCTCTGCCAACACTATACTTGAGAAAATATAGGATGGTCCGTGTGACATTTGAAATGTTATGTCTCAAAGGGATGGGGTAAAATTGTTTTTTTTTTTTTTTTTACAAATCTAATAGTTTTTTTATAAATCGAAAAATTGTTTTTCTCTAAACTGACGTTTTAATTCCTAATTTTCATTATACTGACTTTCTAATGTATTGTATGATTTGTATCTATCTTTTAATTAGAAGTTACATTGGACATACTGTTGACCTCTGGCTTGGTGGAAGCAACGAAATTCCTTAAAACACCTCTATCCATAACCCAGTACTCCAAGTTCTACCACACCAGGCCGAAACTGTGAGTATCATAACAATAGTGGGCATCATTTCTTAATCAAGGGGTCAGGTGAAATGTCAGGGGTTCGTGAAAATTAAATAAAATTCTCTGAGAAAAAATAGCACATTTATTTTTACAAGGGGGTCGCGAAGTCTTAATTTTAGTTTAATATTTTTTTCGTGTTGATACCAAAGTAAACGTAGAATAGAAGTTACTCTGGACACGCTGTTGACCCCCAGCTTGCGGCGCATGGGAGGTGAGTTATGGAGCATGGTGTTGATATTAAAGTAAAGATAGAATATAAGTAGTTACCTTGGACACGCTGTTGACCCCTAGCTTACGGCGCACTGGCAGTGCCCTGAGGAGCTGGCCAGCGCGCGCCTCCCGTACCAGCGACTGGAAGGCCAGCGACACGCCCGCGCAGTGCTCCGCAGCGCTCACTTCGTAGAACTGGCAGCCGAACGTCAGGGACACCTCCTGTCCGGCGTCTACGCACACTTCTCTGCAATATCAACGAGACAAATACATTAGAATTCATGTATTATTTTTATCACAGGAAAACCTCCTAGACCAACTGCGTGGTGTAATTGGTAAGACCCGTACCCGTACGTAATATATACAGACTATCAGAAAGCTTTCGACAAAGTTGATCACGATATATTACTTAAGAAAATGCACAAACTTGGCTTCAGCGATAATCTAATTGGATTATTTGCATCTTACCTAAAAGAAAGATCTCAATACGTAACAATCCGTAACAAGTCTTCTGTGGAATTTATCGCAAGATCTGGTATACCACAAGGATCCAATTTAGGTCCCCTACTATTCCTCATATTAATAGACGACATTCAGAATTCCATAAGTCACTCGACATGTTTATTGTTCGCTGACGACTTGAAAATATTCAAAAAGATCAATTCACCTCACGACTGTGCACAGTTACAACAGGACCTAGACTCCCTAGTCTCCTGGAGTGAGCAAAATCATCTTCTGTTCAACATTAACAAATGTGTCTGTGTATCTTATAGTCGATCGTTTTCACCAATCCACCATCAGTATACTATACAGGGAGTGGCACTAAACAGAGTTTCTGAATTCAAGGATTTGGGCGTAACCTTCGATGTCGGACTCACGTTCGTTAACCATGTCTCACGTTTGATATCGGACTGTTACAAACTACTCGGTTTTGTAATGAGAATATCAAGAGAATTTAACAGCACCGATATCCTCCGAAACTTATATAATTATCTAATTAGAACCAAATTAGAATATGCATCTACGGTTTGGGCTCCTCACCAGCTCAAATATAAAAACAATATAGAACAAATACAAAAAAAATTCCTCAGATATCTATGGTACAGAACAAAGGGCGATTACCCAAAATATGCTCACCATGCCGAACTTCTCACGGTGTGTAACTATAGAAGCCTTGAAACAAGAAGGCAAGAATCCATTGCGATATTCCTAATAAAGGTTTTCCAAGGTTCCTTTAACTGTCCCGCGATTCTAGAAGCACTAAGTTTATATGTACCCAATAAATATATCCGTGCAAGGAATCACCCTCTGTTCTACATACCAACTTACAGGACGAATATCATGGCTAAACACTCAGTCACGCGTGGTATAGAGATATTGAACCAACTGAATGACACGGTTGATATATTCTCGGTACCGTCTAGCAGTATGAGAAGAATCCTGGCTGATATTATTCCTAACGAATAAGCTAACGCTAGAAGCAAACCCTCTTTGTGTAACAGGAGAAATCCGTGCAAAGTGGATAAAAAAAAAAAAAAAAAAAAAAAAAAAAAAAAAAAAGACGCTTGACTTATACAACCAGGTGGGTTTCAGGTTCAATTCCCGATGGTGCCCGAAAACAAATTTATAAACCATTATGGTAAAATAGTTCTTCTGGTAATAATAGTCGCATGGCAGTGTTGCTAACATGTGCATCGACGAACTGTGAGTTCCGTGCCTGTCCCAGTGTTTCGCCGAAGGCTTGATTAATGGGGTCGAAGATATTTTCTTTTGGCCATAGCTGCAGATCGAACAAAATGGTCAAGAGCTGTTGCTAATTGTTATGGACTCAATGGATATAGAAGATGCGGACAAGCTGCAAGTAATGAAGGTATGCAATAATGTCAAAAATTGCCTTACATAGTGTACCGGACATATGACTCACAGAAATTAGGACATTTATTTTTGAAAATTATGACTATATGTACATATTATATGAGTAAATATTGACTACTTGTAAATATTGTAATAAAATACCCCTTATGGATGGCCTTCGCAAGTAATCACTATTGATGATCGGACACCCCTTACGCGCAGACAGCGCGTGGTATACGTGTCGCTTGCAAGCCGTGACGGCATACACGGTCGGAAGGAACGGAAAACGGAAAAAAATGTGTTCTCATCTTCAGGAACGTTTACTGAGTTTTTATTTCGACAAACTTCTACCTGGCAAAAATGAATCTCTTCACCGAAAACGCAAGAAGCAGACCGGAATCTCCGAGGATTGAGCGGCAGCTACCCACCTATTTTAGTCTTTGTACCGATGCATAATTATCTGTTAAACTCTGGTATTTGGGATAAGTTTCTCGGACATTATTGATAGTGGCGCTGTTATGAGATCTTAAAATTCACTGGTTCGCAGAAGATTAGAGTGTGGCTCAATCATATGGTACTCGAGAGGAATCCAGAGTTGCCCAATAGTTGAATGAGTCCAAAAGAAATTTCTGTAACACTTTTATTAAAAATACTATAGATTTCACACATGGCTCTATGCCACATTATTTTAATGGGTATGCTTAGCAGCGGCGGCTGGTCTGGAGGTGTGTTGGTGCGCTGAACCGGAGAAATAATTCGCAATAATTAAATTACACATTCACAAACATGACATCCAAAAATGTTAAATATTTGTATAGATTAAATATGTATAAAAATACTGAAAAATGGTACGAGTATTTTTATTTAAGTGAAAATAAAAAAATGGTACGAGTATTTTTATTTAAGTGAAAATAAAAAAATGGTACGAGTATTTTTATTTAAGTGAAAATAAAAAAATATTCCTTTCAAATTGACCGGTCAAGTTTGCCAATACTACCGGAGCGATCTCCAATACACACCTGACGGAAACGTAAATTCATATAGGGCAGACAGAGACATACTAGGTGCATGACTGCGTGGTAACGCACTGGACTTCCGTGCGGAAGGTCGCCGGTTCGATGCCTATGATTTCGGTCATATCTAATCTTAAAAAAACAAAAACATACCGTTGTGCTCCAATCGTCTCACTTCGGTGTGCTATCAGATTCAGTACAGGGTTATGGCCGATGAGTTTGCTGGTGTGCAGCAGTTCACTCATTTAAAGAAGAAAGTGACGAAAACTCTACGGCATAGCTTCGCTTTCTAACGTTGACGTTGAAATGGTGAGGAAATCCTCGACTACGAGGCCCAGTAACGACGACGAAGACGGCTGTGTTATTTATTTGTCAAGAGTTATGGACATTCAGTATTCATCGTATGCTTGGGTCGATTAAATTTTGGATATAGTTTTCCTACAAAGATTTTCACGGTCTACCGTTTATCAGCGTTCAACTTTTTTCCATGGTATGACAAGTGAGGCGATTTCCATCAATTAAATCTCTACGTTCAACAAATTATCCTTACACTATAGTTCGGAAATTCTAGGATGAGTCCTGTGACAGCTTACAAATTTGCCCTAATACAGCCTTATGTAATGTATTTACCTAAATAACTTGCTATTTATTAGAATTGAGGCTTGATATTAAAGTTGATAAAATAATTACTGAACATCGTTACAAGGTTGTATTGGGGCAAAATTGTGAGCTGTCAGATAACTCATTCTACATTTTCTGAACTATAGAAACCTACTGTTTTTGAAATTATGTTACAATTTTGTGAATAGGTAAAAAAAACCACGTTACTAGATTGGACGAGATCCAAAATGAGCAAATTCGCAGAATAATCTAAGTGTCACTAATAGTAGAGAAATCCCGGGAAACACGACTATACTGGTATAAGCATGTGCAACGGCAGAATGAAGGATCTACGCTAAAGACAACCACGAATTGGTAGCTCCCAAATAAACGCAAAGGGGTAGTTCTTCTTCTTCCCAGTGTCATGTCAGGTCTCCCCAACGTTGAATACCACCTGAGAGTAGACATATTTGTCCCCGGCAGCCCAAAAAAGATCTCCATCGCCCCTTATGCCAGTCCAATCACTTATATTGCGGAGCCAGGAGATTTGCCTCCTGCCAACACCTATTCGGCCTTCTATTTTGCCTTGGATGATCAGGTGCAGTAATTTGTACTTTGCTCTTCTAAGTACATGACCCAAATAGGACACCTTTCGGATATTGATATTACTCAGCAACTCTCTATCAACTTTGCCTCTTTGAAGAACCCTTGTGTTGCTGACCATATCCGTCCAGGATATCCGTAGCATTCTCCGGTGTATTCACATTTCGAATGCTTCCAGTCGGTTCATACTACAAACTTTGAGGGTCCATGATTCCACTCCATGCAATAACACTGACCAAACGTAGCATTTGACCAACCGTTGTCGAAGTTTCAAGTTTAGATTATCATCACAGAATACGTTTCTCATTTTATTAAAAGCCGCACGAGATGTTTCAATTCTGGACTTGACTTCGGTTTCTGGGTCGAGGTCTTCCACTAGGATACTTCCGAGGTATTTAATTTTTTTCACTCTCTCTATATCAGCACCGTTCAATGTAAGACGTGCTCCTTCGTGACCCTGCCGGCCAAACACCATGAACTTAGTTTTACTCACGTTCATGTTCAGCCCCAGCCTCACACCGGCTTCATTAATTCTATCTATAAGCGTTTGAAGGTCGTCAATACTGTCTGCCAGAACAACCGTATCATCTGCGTATCTGATGTTATTGACATATAGGAGTAAAGAAGAGCAAATATAAGTAAGTGGAAGGGGGCTTGACAAGATTCGGACAATCCCCGAGTGATTGGCGAGATGAGAGAGATGGAGTAAAAGGTCCAAGCAGTCGACCCCAAATGGATGGGACTAGGCGAAAGAAAAGAAGAAGGTAAAAAAACTGCAAGGAGCAAATATATAATCCAAAAAAGGGGAACTGGAATGGATTAAGTGATATTATGGTATAAGCTATAATTACCGGCAGTATGTTACCTCTGGCACTGTACTCAATAATGCAACAGCAAGGAATCTACTCCTTGTCAGGTGACACAATTATGTCATGGCAAATCGGTATACCTTTGTGGTTATATTGTGTTGCAAAAGTTGAAGGTTTACTCTATTTGATACGAACATCAATCATGTAAAACCTCAGAACAATATCAGTTGACCGTGCCTTCATTAAGACTAACGGATGAAAATATATTTAGGAATACTTGATACACCACAATAACAATTATAAAACACAAGATAACATTTTTTGTGTACATGGTTAACCTTTCCTTTCCTGTGCTAAAAAAATCCGCGCATTCCGGTGCTGTGTATTCAATACACATGTAAAAATGAGCGATTTAAAATCGAAAAAAATAAGAATATTCATAGCCAATCGCTTAAATAAATTAAATTTGAAGTCAAAAGTGATAATAATTGAAATTTAATTTCTGAAAACTTGAAAAAAAAAAAAAACGTCGGCCGACGTTCACAAAACGGGCGAAGCGATCACCTCAAACAAAAGCCCGCGAGCTACTGAGGCGAGAGAAGCGAGCGAACTGAGATTCTATTTCTTGCGTTCCCATATACCGAAGTAGAGTGAGAGTGAGACGTGAATAGCGTCGCTTCCTCAGCCATAGCGTTTTTTTTAATGAATATACCTACGTCACACGTTTGATTGTATTGGTGAATTTATTCCCGATTCTCACAAAATATCTCTGATGTGGCCGAGAAGTGCTAATTACAATATTATTAATATTACTTTTTCATTCAATGCGTAAACGTATTGCGGAGAAATACCTAAAATCTGAACACAGCATTTATTATATTTATAGATATATTTAAGTGTTTAGAAGCAATGTGTAGTAGTTACACATCACAGGACAGGAAGGGTTAAACGTGGTGCATCTGGTGGGCTTATTGCTATACATCGTCATCGTCGTTGCTGGGCTTCTTAGTTGAGGATCCCCTCGCCATTCCAACGTTGATTCTGTCAGAAAGCGATGCTGTGCCGTTGAGTTATTTTGTTTATTTTTAAGTGAGTGAGCCGTTGCATACCAGCAAACTCGCCGGCAACACCGCTGTACTGAATCCGATGACACACCGAAGTGAGACCATCGGAGGGTTTTTTCTCGTTTCTCGTCAAGATTAGATATTACCAAAATCATATCAGCATCCTTATAGTATACCCTCAAATACTAGGCGGAAAAAATGCCTGTATCAGGAAGAGAGAAGCACATCGGAGAGACAGCGCGCGGGGACCGAACCGGCGACCTTCCACAAGGAAGGCCAGTGCGTTACCACGCAGTCATAAACCTCAAGCAACACGGTACAAAATGAGGTATTAGAGTACTTGTACTTCCAACCGGAGATTTTTTAAATATTTATTTTACATTTGAAACAGATTTAACACATGTTTTTTTTTTTTTTTAAAGAATAGATATGACGGAAGTCATAGGTATCCTTATACCCCCGAATACTAAGGGGAAAAATGCCCGTGTCAATGCGAGGTTCGAATTGCTATATATATTATACGAGTACATTTCTTTCATGTCCAATACACGACAGATTTAAAAAAATATATTTATATGTACGAGTATATTTGTTTAAATTTAAGTAAAAAAAACTAACAAATGACTAATCTCTTTCGATAATGGTAGAACAAGAGGAAATCTATTCGTTCAATGATAAGGAAGGAAAGCAAAGGAAAATAAGGATATTTGAGTGATGTACTGATTTTTCTAATTTTGTCAATAAGGATGGCGCACATCTAATGAATCTTGGAAGTTCGTTCTACGGTCGTGGCGAGTAAACCGCACATGGAAATGTTATGTGATGTGTTGGTATGCAAAGGAGTCTATCATAGTCTGATCGAAGAGAATGTCCGTGTTCTGAAAGAAATTGGATTTTTTCGCGAAGATATCAATAAAGCAGAGTTGGGATTGTTAAATACGCAAAACGATATTCACAGAACGTTCCTTCGCTGTCTAATCTTCACACGTTTCAACGTTTATAATAAAAAAACAATTGAGTATGCCTTTATCTTTCAAAATATTACTGTGTTTCTATACCATATACGCGATCGTGAAATTTGTGGGAAAGATTCATGTACTGTGCTTAAAGTTGGCTATAAATTTCGATAGGCCGAACATTTAGTGCATTCAGAAAACGAATGACACTACACACTTCACATTTGGCGGGATTTTCGATGGGCGCAGCCATTTTGAAAGGTTACAGAACAAAGACGCACGACCGTTCAGCAACAAAACTCGGCTCGCACTGAGCGAGAGAAGGAGCTAACTGGCGCGCATACAATCGCGGTGGTGGGAGATCGGCGCAGGGCGGGGTGCACAATCGTTATTTACTTTCTGGTCGCGCCTAGTATTATGCTACCGATTAACCGTGTTTTTTTTATTGGGGCTCGAGTGTTCCACAATTACCACGGATAATCGGCACTCTATTGTACAATTCAATCATCAAAGACTTTTGAGTATTATACTTCAGTTCACAATTACTGTGGAATCTTGATATAATCTGGTCTATGAAATAATAGCTATATATTTATTCTACATTTTAAGGTTTATAATTCTTGTACTGATATGCATACATGGAAGAAGACTAAAACGAGCAGTATACATGCTGTAGAAATGCATGCACTGAGAAGAATTAATGGGTTGACAATGTATGACAGAATAAGGAACTAAGTGATTTGGGATGAATGTGAACTTAAAGCTGATGTGTTGAGTAGGTGAAGAAGAGCCCTCTGAGATGGTTTGGGCATGTATAATAGAACGAATGAATGAAGAAATACTAATAAAACAAACATACTCGTACAGCGCAAATGTGAGTGAAAGGGGTGGTAGAGGAAGACCTAGGAAAGTGTGGTTATATCAAGTGAATGATATTTTGAAAGAAAGAAATGTAGAAAGTTGGAGAAGTCGTAGGAGTTGCATGAGAAGGTGTGTGGATGTAGAAGAGGCGAATAATGTGTGTCGAGATAGGATTGTTTGGCACTCTGTCCTCTCTGCCTACTTCAACAGGGAAATAGCAATATATGTATGTAACTAATACTCGCATCTTATACATAAATTAAATGTAGGTCAGTGGTTCCAAAACTTTTTCGGTTCACGGCGCCCTAAGTGTAGCAGAATTTTTCTACGGCGGCATAAGTCAGAACATACCTACTAGTTCTACTTTTGTTGGTGCGGTTAGGTTAAAATAAATTAACGTATTTATCTAGTATTAATACTTGAAAAGCGAAATCTAGCTGATACCTCAACCAATAGTTAATGGTTTGCACAGTGTCCGTTAGATGTCACTTCCTACCATCGCATTAGCACATCGAAGGTCCGATTCTAAAATCACGTAAGTCTCATGTCAGCGAAAATATTGGAATATACCGCGACGCTCCTGTAAATCAGGGCGCCCCAGACCACCGTACATACACCGTACACACACCGCGCCGTACACTTTTGGAACCACTGATGTAGGTAATAGTTTTCGTTTATATTTTTCGATTGGTTAATTTTTTTATTTGATTCAGTGGACAACCAACGGTCTTTTAATAGCCTAGAACAGTGATGGGTAACCTTTTTAGCTCGGCGTGTCAAAATTCTGAAAAAAAACCTGGCTTGACCCGGGTGCTGTGTCACATCTAGGGATATTACAATAATATTTTTTACCGCCCTTGTAAATGAAAGAGTTTTGGTTTTGAACTATTTATTTATTATTATTAAAAAGCAAATACAAATAATTATTTACATTAGTGACTTTTTTGTTGCTGAATTGCATTTGCTGCATCTTCAATTGAAGGTTGGTATTTCGTACATTTTAAACACAAGCAAGCGTTACAAACTTCATAAGTCAGTCGGTTTCTTTCATTTGTTTTAATATTATTCAACGCAACGAGAATAAGATTTCACAAAAGTACGCTGAGGGAAATATTGTGAGTAAAGGCATCGCTAGATTTTTCATAGTGCCAAAAGTGTTTGGTAATTGGTTCCAAGCATTCAAAATATCTTGTTCGTAGTGGCATTCTTCTTCATTCTCCAAACGATTTCTTTCTAGATTCATGAGTTCGGACCTCAAGTTGACGAACTCTTGAGCCCAGATGCTGTCTTGAAATTCTGCGAAAATATACGAGCGAAGAAAGCGCATCGCTCGTTCTCGGACAAAGATCGTCCGTAAACGATGCGTGTCACCCAAAATGTTTTGGCGTGTCACCTCTGATACGCGTGTCATAGGTTACCCATCACTGGCCTAGATATAGTTTAATTTAAGCTATATCTAAGTACACGGGAAAGTAAAGAAGTCTATTAAATTCCACAGGCAAATGAAAGTGAAACAGTTTGGATGCAAACTGTAACCAAGTGCATTATATTGCGATTGGCAGTATATGCAATATCTGTCTTGAAAACGGATATAAATATATTGGTTTGATTATTCAGATAAAATTTGTAAAATACGAGATAATCAATGTAATGAAAGCAGATACAATGAGCAGAGGGGTAGCAGGAAAATATACAGCTTTTGTTATAATTGGATATTTATTGTATATTCATTTATTTTCTTTTGATCTTTTGAAAAGAGATTTCGTGAACATAAATCCGCTATAAACAAATCCTCTAATTTATTCTTAAATGGCTAATCATTGTCACCGTGAAAACCACACATTTTCTATCGATGATGCCAAATTCTTAACATACATATCAATAGTAACAGAAATAAATTGGACAGATTAAAGCAAGAGTCCCCAAAGTGGTCAATATCGACTCCCTGGGGTCGAGTTGATTTTTCTAAGGGTCGATAGTTTGAATAAAAAATAATTGGGGGTCGATGACAGCAAAAATAGACCCCCTTACTGCTGCTATTTGTTTGTTACTTCAAAATATCTATGATTCCAATAGGTACCCAATTAAGAAGTAAAATAATTTTAAAAAACACATTACATACCAAACTTGTGAACGAAAAGGTAAAATGTGTCAATAAAAGAGTTTAATTTTTGCTTTAATTTTCGTCAGCGCAGATTTCAATATTAAATATTGCACAAGATAATGCAATGCATAATCCGTAGTCCTTTTATCTTTTTCAATACTTAATTACAAGTGATTAAAATGAAAAGTTTGATATGTAGTGAAATATTTAATATCGAGTAATGTACAAACTTATTAATTTGAGTAAGTAAAGTATATGACTGGGGAGTCGACGGTTTTAAAAGTTTTTGGTAAAGGGGTCAGCGGCCGAAAAAAGTTTGGGAACTTTTGGATTAGAGGCCCTAGAAATTTCTAAGTCAGTACATCGGGGTGAACATCTGGTAAACACGTATATCCCAAAAATCTCGCCGCTGCTCGCCGAGATTGTCTCCTCCCTCCCTCCACCCACAGTCCCCAGCCTGAATGTTTACCGTTAGAAGCGTGTAGTATGTTGGAATCAGTTCGAACAGAATTCAGTCTTGTTTGTGCTCCCTGATGATGGGGTGAATGCCTTGAAACCGGTAGGGTTATACCGTTACAAAAAGTGGAATAAACAGTGTTTGATAAAATAAATTACTATAATTTATTTTCGTATTTTCGTGTCGCGCAATGACGCAGTTAATATTGTTTTTTTTTAATCATAAACTGTTATCTATTTGGAAAAGTTAAATGTTGGGATAAAATTAAATCGGTTGACTTTGAAGCCTATTTAAGAAAAATATATATAGTGCAAATAAGAAAAAAATATATAGTTTGTGATAATCGTGGTATAGGAAGACCACGGAAAAAATGGTTGGATCAAGTGAATGATATTTTGAATAAAGGAAATGGAGAAATCGTAGAAGTTGTATGAGAAAGTGTACGAATGTGTGTTGAGATAAGAAAGTCTGACGCTTTGTTTTCTCTGCCTACCTTGACAGGAGAATGGTTTGATGATATGTATGTATGCAACAAATTAGCAGATCTTTTGCATTATATATAGTTTCTTCATTCATTCGATACGCATGTCCAAACCATCTCAGAGTGCGCTTCTTCATCTTACTCAACACATCAGCCTTAAGCCATCTTACTTAACACATAAGCTCATCTTACTCAACACATCAGCCTTAAGCCATCTTACTTAACACATAAGCTCATCTTACTCAACACATCAGCCTTAAGCCATCTTACTTAACACATAAGCTCATCTTACTCAACACATCAGCCTTAAGCCATCTTACTTAACACATAAGCTCATCTTACTCAACACATCAGCCTTAAGCCATCTTACTTAACACATAAGCTCATCTTACTCAACACATCAGCCTTAAGCCATCTTACTTAACACATAAGCTCATCTTACTCAACACATCAGCCTTAAGCCATCTTACTTAACACATAAGCTCATCTTACTCAACACATCAGCCTTAAGCCATCTTACTTAACACATAAGCTCATCTTACTCAACACATCAGCCTTAAGCCATCTTACTTAACACATAAGCTCATATTCACCCGTTATCACTTCATTCCGTATTCTGTCATACATTGTCACCCCATATATTATTCTGAGTGCAGGTATTTTTGAAGTATTTATTCGGCTCCTATCAGTCTTTTTCCACGTCTTCGTTTCACACCCATACATTGAATATGACATTTAAATATGATTGTAGACTATCATTTTAGTAGATCTTGATATAATCTAATTCGAATATATAAAATATTGCCTCATTGACTTTGTTACTTATCGCTACACGCCGTTCGATATCTCTCTTAACTATTTAATAATTTTACTAATCCGCTACTGTCTAAAGTAGCCTCAGGTAGCATTAAATTAACAAGGGCGCGGGGCGGAACAGTGTCATGCTCAATAGACCCGATTCATTAAAGTCCGATTTATTTAAGATTCTGTCACTTTGCATACTACTCGTACATGCTAGAAGCGACGACGAGAAAACTCTTGTCATGTAGGCTCTTGTCTGTTGCGTGCTGAATTATTGCTCGCCGTGGATCAAGGGAGAGTTTCTTGGTGGGCAGAGACTGTTTATCTCTTTTACGTGCTCTAGTCCACACTTGACAAACATATCTATTTAAGAATCAGTCATTTTTATTATGGAAGCCTTAGATTTTCATTTATAAAGTTTACATATACAGAAAGGAGCCGAATAAATGCTGTAACATATAAATGCGCGCATTGAGAAGAATACACGAAATTATAATTTATGACAGAATACGGAATAAATAAGGGTAAAATGTGAAATTAAGGCTGATGTGTTAAGTAAAGTGAAGCCTTAGATTTTCATTTATAAAGTTTACATATACAGAGAGGAGCCGAATACATGCTGTAACATATAAACGCGCGCATTGAGAAGAATATACGAAATTATAATGTATGACAGAATACGGAATAAATAAGGGATAAATGTGAAATTAAGGCTGATGTGTGAAGTAAAGTGAAGCCTTAGATTTTCATTTATAAAGTTTACATATACAGAGAGGAGCCGAATACATGCTGTAACATATAAATGCGCGCATTGAGAAGAATACACGAAATTATAATGTATGACAGAATACGGAATAAATGTGAAGTTAAGGCTGATGTGTTAAGTAAAGTGAAGCCTTAGATTTTCATTTACAAAGTTCCACCAGCGTTTCCTTCGCCGAATTCTTCGGATCCACTGGAGTGATCATGTCACAAATGTTTCGGTCCTGCAACGCTCCAACTGTAAATCTATAGAAGATATGGATGTAAAGGCGAAATTGCGGTGGACCGGGCATGTGATACGCATGGGCGATCACAGATTCCCAAAACGCGTCTTGTACGGGGAAGTGGTGGGCAAGCCAAGGGTTGGTGGGCAGAGGGAGCGCTATAAGGACAGTCTGCGAGAGTCGCTTACTTTGTGCGGGGAGCCTGAGGACTGGAAGCGCGTGGCTCAGGACCGTGAGGGGTAGAGAGCCGTATGTTCTCGGGCTGATCGCGTCTCAGCGGCTAGATGTGTGAGAAACAGTCAGCGCGCTGTGAACTCAGCATGACCAGGCGGCTCAGCAGGGTCCACATATCTGTGGCATTTGCGGGAGGGAATGCGCATCCAGGATCGGGCTGTTTTCTCACAAAAGATCATACGATCGACGTGAGAGAACGGTTCAAGATTGACGTTGGAGTGGCGAGGGGATCCTCGACTACGAGGCCCGGCAACGACGACGACAAAGTTTACGCATACAAAGAGGAGCCGGATAAATGCTGTAGAAATGGATGCATTGAGAATAATGGAATAATAATGTGTGACAGAATACGGAATAAAGTGATAAAAGATGAACCAGAAATTAAGACTGATGTGTTAAGTAAGATGAAGAAGAGTAGTTTGGGCATGTGAAACGAATGAATGAAGAAATACTAACAAAACAGATACATACTTTAAATGTGAGTGGACGGCCCGTGAGAGGAAGACCAAAGAAAGTGTGGTTGGATTAAGTGAATATTCTTAAAGAAGGAAAACTAAAAAGTCGTAGAAAGTCAAGAAAAAATCTCTGGAGAAATATCAAGATCACGGTTGACAAAACTCACCGTATGTGGTCCATATCTCTTTGATTGCCCAGTAGCAACGCCGTGTAGTACGAAGGGAGCTTGAGTCTGGCGATGAGGGTTAACAGGTCCTGCGCCTCTCGGAAGGACTTGGTGTCGCACACGGAGTACACCACCACGAAGGCTTCGCCCCACCGGATATGCTCGTACAGGCATTCACTCTGAAATGTGAAATACAAATAATATAAGAACAAAGCTACTTGAATCACACTGCACTACGATGGGGAACTTGGTCCGTGGAAACGATGGCCATTCTCAACTGGTGCATTTTTGAGGAGAAATTTTATAGTCTTGCTAATACAATACATAAATAAGAAGGGTGTAGGTGAAAATAATAAGCATACGTATTGAGATAAAATATCTTTAAATAGGGGGTTAAAATTAATTTCAAGTCGCCGGGGTGTAAACTTTGCAGAAAAGTTAGTGCCTTTAAATTGTGTTTCCCAAAATTTCAAGCACTGAGATCGAAACGACAATCTATCGCGACCTACAAAATATTCGAGTATTGAAAAGTAACGTGTTTTATAAAATTAAAATTAAATACTAATAATAATAACACGTAGAGTTATTTAGACATAATACAAATATTTAGACATACTACAAATAATTAGACATACTACAAATATTTAGACATACTACAAATATTTAGACATACTACAAATATTTAGACACACTACAAATATTTTGACATACAAATATTTAGAAATACTACAAATATTTAAAAACACTACAAATATTTAGACATATTACAAATATTTAGACAAACTACAAATATTTAGACATACTACAAATATTTAGACAAACTATAAATATTTAGACATACTACAAATATTTAGACATACAAATATTTAGAAATACTACAAATATTTAGAAACACTACAAATATTTAGACACACTACAAATATTTAGACACACTACAAATATTTAGACACACTACAAATATTTAGACACACTACAAATATTTAGACACACCACAAATATTTAGACACACTACAAATATTTAGACACACCATAAATATTTAGACACACTACAAATATTTAGACATACCATAACTATTTAGACACACTACAAATATTTAGACATTCTACAAATATTTAGACATACTACAAATATTTAGACATACTACAAATATTTAGACATACTACAAATATTTAGACACACAAATATTTAGAAATACTACAAATATTTAAAAACACTACAAATATTTAGACATACTACAAATATTTAGACATACTACAAATATTTAGACAAACTATAAATATTTAGACATACTACAAATATTTAGACATACAAATATTTAGAAATACTACAAATATTTAGAAACACTACAAATATTTAGACACTACAAATATTTAGACACTACAAATATTTAGACACACTACAAATATTTAGACACACTACAAATATTTAGACACACCACAAATATTTAGACACACTACAAATATTTAGACATACCATAACTATTTAGACACACTACAAATATTTAGACATACCATAACTATTTAGACACACTACAAATATTTAGACATACCATAACTATTTAGACACACTACAAATATGAAGAAAAATCTTAATTTAGATTATTATTTAGTAAAAACATCGACTTATTTCTCATAATAAACCGTGTGCGAACGATGGCATCCATAGCAACTTCGTGAGTTTATGTGCGAACGATGGCATCCATAGCAACTTCATATTTTAATAAACTTTTATATAGTTCAGTTCAATTCAGTTCGATTTCACCAACACCCACGCTGTTATGGGGGACAAAATAAGTCCCCATTCAGTGGATTCTACACTACTATAGAAGATCGAAATTTTCATGTTTTTATGAGCGCGACATTATGTATAAGGAACTGCCCAAAGAGACATCTTAAAAAAACCGCGATCCACTAAACACACAGTTTGGAAACGCTAGCATAATATATTTTTTATGTCCTCCAGCAACACTGCAAATAAGTCCTTAACATCCTTGAGTCTGTCGTTTAATCTCACCTCCTGCTAGAATTAAACTTATTTTTTTATTGACTAATATAACAGTCATACCACTATAGCAAGTTAAAAATGATTATGAATACTTATTACCAATAATTGGTTTTTCTTTCCTTTCGTTCTAGTGGTATTTGAATTATATTAATGTAAACAATTATTTTTATATAACATATTGACGCATTTGGTAGACTAGCACAGAGGTTTTTATATACAGGACATAGCATCCAGCAGGATATTAAAAAGCTCGGAATGAACCATCCAAAAATCAATACATAAAACTATTTTTGTACAGCAAAATTCAAGGGTGAGAAAACGAAAGTGGAAATAATAATTTCACATGAAAGAGAATCAAATCATCCTTTTGTTATTTTTCGATCCCGTTGTAGAAATTATGGCATCTTTGAACTTTAACCGTCATTGTCTATGGATTTCATTGGCGCATTCCTTTCGGTGCAATAAATTTAACATTGTGCTGGCAGGCCATAAAGTAAAATACGAGTACGGTCCCACCGAGAGCCGTGGCGAGTGATTGATAAGCGGGTCCGGCCGCTAAAAGCTTTGCCGAAAGAAAGTGCATTTTAAGCTCATTAAATTAATCGGTGCAAAACACGTGTCCATTAATAATTCTACGTCGATCTGCGGATATTTGGGGGGTCCGTTACTATCGAAACATTTTCTCATATAATTACTAATTTAACCTTCATTTTGGACCTTAAAATCCGCAGTAAAAACCTTTTTACAAATAAAAACAAAATAACAGAACATATCGTTTTGTTTTATTTATAAAATCTACACGAAACTGTGCTGATCGCTTTATATTTGAGTTTGGAACAAATTAATTATAAATTCACTACCGTGCGATGACCGAGACAGCTATATTGACCCAAATACTTAAATTTATATTTCTCTCACAATATTTTTTAATGAGCTCGTTCACCAGACAGCTTATTTACAAACGCCAGCGTGCTATAAGCTTCTAACATTTGTTTTTTTGTAACGTTTTTCATATTCTTGCACCCTCGAAAATATTGAAACCCTCGAAAATTGGAAAAAAAACAAACCAACTGAGAAATTCGCAAGAGTTTAAGAAATTACATATTGAATTTATTGATCAAAAAGTAGTACAATATTTTTTTATTTTTCAAAAAAACCTTAAAAAAATGGGAGTCGACTTATAACCAGAGTCGGACCAATACAGTAATTTATGTTGTTCTACTTGATTCAATTACAATTCCGTTGTATGATGTAGGTATAGCCAAAGTATCTCTTTGGGGTAGACCAGCCTTCAAATGAAACTTAAGAAAGGACGAAAGTGTTAGACGAATCTGTTGCCACTATAATAAATAATTGCATGTGATGCATGACCGCGTAATAAAGCGCTGAACTTTTGTAGTGAAGGTTGATGGTTCGAGTCCCACTCTATTTTATTCATCTCGAATGACACAGGCATTTTTCGATGTGGTATAAGTACATATCGGTGTAGTGTTTGGTGGTATAAGTATATATCGGTGTAGTGTTTGGGAGTATAAGTATATATCGATGTAGTGTTTGGGAGTATAATCATACATCGGTGTAGTGTTTGGGAGTATAAGTATATATCGGTGTAGTGTTTGTGAGTATAAGTATATATCGGTGTAGTGTTTGTGAGTATAATCATACATCGGTGTAGTGTTTGGGAGTATAAGTATATATCGGTGTAGTGTTTGTGAGTATAAGTATATATCGGTGTAGTGTTTGTGAGTATAAGTATATATCGGTGTAGTGTTTGTGAATATAAGTATATATCGGTGTAGTGTTTGGGAGTATAATCATACATCGGTGTAGTGTTTGGGAGTATAAGTATATATCGGTGTAGTGTTTGTGAGTATAAGTATACATCGGTGTAGTGTTTGGGACTATAATCATACATCGGTGTAGTGTTTGGGACTATAATCATACATCGGTGTAGTGTTTGGGAGTGTAAGTATATATCGATGTAGAGTTTGGGAGTATAAGTATATATTGGTATATAAAAATCTAGCAATCGGGTTTAGAACTACTGGAGAATGTATCTAGCTTACGGCAGGTCTAAGTGCAAGCACGCATTGTTATCAGACGAACTTTCAAGCTAGTTGATACATTTTTAAAATTTTATGGGTATTATCGGGAATTGAAAAAACTGGATGGAAGACATGCATCTTCCAGAGGTTGGTGATTTTTACCAATACTTTACTAATAATCTAAGAGATCGCCAGTACAGGTATTACAAGACACACGTATTAAACACAATGTGGCACTAAACCGTGTGTATTCGAACCGGACAGTATTAAAATCTGTCAAGTTAATAGACCCAATAGTATTTTAGTATCAACTTTGATGCATGGGAGGGAAATGTATATGGAGATTTTGTTTTGAAAGGAGTTGAATAAACGCTGTAAAAATACGTGCCTTGAGAAGAATACACGGTGTGACTATATATGACAGAATAAGGGATACAATGATTGGGGGTGAATGTGAACTCAAGGCTGATTTGTTGAGTAAGATCAAGAAGAGCATTGTGAGATGTTTTGGGCATGTAGAACGAATGAATATATACAGTGCAAATGTGAGTAGGAATAAAACAGGAACCAAAAAAATATTATTGGATCAATTTAATAATATTTTGAAAAAAGCAAACGTAGAAAGTCGGAGAAATCATGAGTTGTAGGAGAAGGTGTATACTCGTAGGTGTAAAAGAAGCGAAGGATGTGTCGAGATAAGAAAGTCAGTCTTTGTTACTTGTTTGCACTCTGTCTTCTCTATCTACCCCGAAAGGAAAATGGCGTGATGGGGTGTACGCATGTATCAAATACACAATGGGGTATTATCACTTTCCAAAATATGGAAAGGTTGAACTAAAAAAATTGGTGAAACCATGAAGCTTTTTAGTTTCGTATATCAAGAAATAATGTAAGGAAGATATATTTGATATGATGTATTCCATTGTAGTGATTTTCGGACAAGGTTTAACGAACGATAGTAGTCTGCAGAGGCGAGAGATCGGAGAAAGGCGTTACGTTGAGTTGGCGAATTCTCGCTGAAAGGCGACAAGGGCAGCGCAATTTGGTGCGATCCATCAAAGAGTATCGCCTCTATGTCGGCAGTATTGTGATGCAGGACCAGCTCTAGACCATAAGGCAACAGTCCGTAGAATAACTGAACTAAAACGAAGGTTAAGAAGCCACTGCAAATATCACAGAACTTTCATGGAAAATGAATACATCAGATGAGATATGTGTGACTGGTTCAAGTACATAAGTTGGTCGACCTCCGTCGCCTAATTTAAACAACACTTTAATTCCAAACCAAAGTTTCAGCTTCAATTCCCGATAGCTCCCAAGAAATATGTCCTAGTCTTCTCATTACAATATCAGAAATATGTCCTAGTCTTCTCATTACAATATCAGAAATATGTCCTAGTCTTCTCATTACAATATCAGAAATATGTCCTAGTCTTCTCATTACAATATCAGAAATATGTCCTAGTCTTCTCATTTCAATATCGGAAATATGTCCTAGTCTTCTCATTACAATATCAGAAATAGGTTCTGGTCTTCTCATTACAATATCAGAAATAGGTTCTGGTCTTCTCATTACAATATCAGAAAAAGGTTCTGGTCTTCTCATTACAATATCAGAAATATGTCCTAGTCTTCTCATTTCAATATCGGAAATATGTCCTAGTCTTCTCATTACAATATCAGAAATAGGTTCTGGTCTTCTCATTACAATATCAGAAATAGGTCCTGGTCTTCGCATTACAATATCAGAAATAGGTTCTGGTCTTCTCATTACAATATCAGAAATGGGTCATGGTTTCTAATGATATTATCAGAAATAAATTCTAGTTTTCTCATAACAATATTTGACTTCTCGTGACAATATCAGAAATGGGTCATGGTTTCTAATAATATCTGTGGACTCAAAATTCGTATGTCGATGGGTAGAATCAAAGGAGTGGCTGTAAAAAGATTTTTTTTAAAGTTACTTCTATGTATATCTTCAGACGTATAAATTTTTTTCAACCTTTGACGCTCAAGGCGACTTCCAAGTTTTAAATTTAGCATGTTTCCAAATGGTTAGATCTGTAAAAATTCAATTGGAATGATAACACTAAAAAGTAAGTTAATTATCAAAGTAACGCCAAAACCCTGATGTATGAAAAATATGAAAAACTTACTCGTGAATACAGCAGCATCCGTCGGTAAATAATACACATCGGGTTTAAGAAAGAGACCGTCGGCCATAATCGGCTAACTTTGGCTTTGTAGAGCGTCGTCTTTGTTATTCATACCACACCCTAAAACGCTTGACAAATCGCGACGGAACACGCGTATGAATGACAAAACTCTACATAGCCGAAGTTAGCCGATTATGGCCGACAGTCTCTTTCTTAAGGCTGATGTGTATTACTTATCGTCGGATACTGTACATTCAGGAAGGTTTTCTTAGACTTCTAAGTTATTTGCTTTTCTTTTGGACCTCAGCTTTGTTTTTTTATGTTAGACCCCTTTGGTGATTTACCGTTTTTTTTTTACTTGTTTTTACTTTTGATGGTTGTCCCCGGAGTATCGATCCGATTTAAGGACAGCTTACTCTTCAATCGGACGAATTAAACGGACGGACTTGCGGGTTTTGTTGGAGATTTGACTGGGGTGGTGTGGATAATGATACAAGATAGAGAGGAAGTTATAGAAGTTTACATCTGTGGCGTTATGGCAGAAGTTGATATGTCCGTTTTACCTTAGTTTACAGGAGAAGCAACATTAACTTTGATAAGCTGTTAAAATCAGTACAAATAAGCATTTTTTAAGTTTTTCCAAAAAATATATATTTTGTTTGGATAATGACTGACACACCAATTTTTGCCACAATATGCTGAGAAATATTCTCTATAAATTAGGAGAATAAACACAAAATGACAAAAAACGGACATATCAACTTCTGCCATAACGCTAAAACATAATTAATAGTTTATATACATATATGTTATGTTACATGTTAATATATTTATATTTTTATGTGACACACTCGTTTACATACGTATACACTATGAAAATATAGATATACGAGTATATGTGCAAAGCAAATTTGGTCTATTGTGATTTGAGTATACTACAAAGATGGGGAGAGGAGATTAATGGCGTGAACTATATGATACATAATAGTACATACATAAGCGATAAATACAAATACAATATGGTGACCCCTAAAATGAAATAAACCACGCTAGTAAAAGCCACTGTGTTATTCCACGTGAGTATTCCAATTTTGAGACACGCGCTATCGAAGTAAAACAAATCGGCAAAAAGGAAGGTAAGGTAAGGTGTTTGCAATATTAAATTAAGCCGTTAATTTTTTAAATTAAACATTTGTTTTTTAGTTAATAAAACAAATAAAAATACGTTGATTGTCATTTGCAAATTTCGTATACACACATATTGAAAAAAAAAATGAGGTAATTTATTAAGTACCATTTGATGATGTTTTATGGTGATACAATGAAAAAAATCTTGAATTTTCTTAACGTATTGAATGTATAAAGTAAGCAGCGTTCGGTGCAGCCGTTAATATTTAAACTTTATATAAAAAAAAATTAAAATGCCTGGAAGATCAAGATTGATAGAAGAACAGCGTGTTGCTGCAAAGCGAAGAAAAGCATACCAACGACAGCTATTGCGAAAAACTATAAACGCTGAACAAAGACAATTTCTTAATGAGGAAAGAATATCACGGATCTCCAACGTAAATTAGCAAAACCCAAATGAGAGACGCCGGCAGGATAAAGCAAAATGAGTGACACCGTCAGGATAAGGCAAAATGAGAAACACCGTCAGGATAAGGCAAAATAAGAAACGCCGGCAGGATAAGGCAAAATGAGAGACGCCGGTAGGATAAGGAAAAATGAGAGACGCCGGCAGGATAAGTCAAAATGAGAAACGCCGGCAGGATAAGACAAAATGAGAGATGCCGGCAGGATAAGGCAAAATGAGAGACGCCGGCAGGCGTAGATAAATAATATAAAGATTGGTAATACGCAGCAACGGCATAGGTGAAACGATTAACAAAATTTAGTTATTTTTTTCGCAAATCCTTTGATGGGCTTTTCAGCTCATCGAACGGGGGACTAGTTCTTAAGATTTGTTTGGGGCTGGGGTGAACTATAAAAGATTGACATTCGCGTCGTAGTTAGATAGTGAACTTTTAAGGGGATTTGGGTTACATACATTTTTAGCCTCCTTACACCAGCTCTGTCTCTTGTCTTCCTGCGCCGCGCAAAATATATTGCAACAAAGCAACTTTCTTCGGCCTATCTCTCGACATGGGCCGGTATAAGTGGCCCGGTGGGGCGGTGCGGAGGTTGTCAGAATTGTGTGATGTTATTTTTATTTAATAATCAAGAGCTCAAAAGCGAGAGGCTATGATGACCTAGTTGGTAAGAAGCCTGTCTTCCAGTCCGGAGATCGCGGATTCAAATCCAGCGGGAACCCAGGTTTAAAAAAAAAAGGGTTTCCAGTCTTGTTTTCTCTTAGGGCCTCTTAAATATATTTCTGGTAGTTTGCAAGAGATTGCCACATGCCAATAAGCCCGCCAGGTTATTAATACAATGGAAATCCAGTACGAAACAATATAAATTCATTAGAAAATTATCTTAGATAATGTAAGTTGGGCCTTTATGTATAATAATGTTCAATTGCTATGCAAACATGCTAACCGAAAGTAAGGTTAGGATATATAAGACATGCGTCCGCCCCATCATGACAAATGGGATAGAAGTGAGAGCCGATACCAACAGGACAAAAAATCTTCTCAGAGTTGCGGAAATGAGAACCCTACGCTCCATCGCAGGCAGAACTCTTAGAGATCAGATCAGAAATGAGATGATAAGGTCTGTCTGTGATGTTGAAGACATAGTGAGGTGGGGAAGAAGCAGAAGGCGCTTCTGGAGGAATCATGTGGACAGCATGGAGGATACGAGACTGGCAAAAATCGCTAAGACTGAAAATCCTAGCAGCTGGAGATTACCAAGAAGGCCGCCGAAAAGGTGGAAGGACAGCTGGACGTCATCATCCCAGGACAGCCCACCGTCACAAACAGGTCATACGACCTAGACCAAGAGAAAAAAGAAGAAGATGTTCAATTGACAGGCTGATTGTTATTTGAAAGTGTCTTTTGTGAAAGAATATAATAATAATATTAAAAGGCCCATATGTGAAAAAACACGGGGTGGATTTTTTGCGACTTCTCAGGAATGAAAGCTTTGTAAAAGCTTACTGATGTGCCCGAGTTTTTATTTGTCAGTCAATAAAAAGGCTTTCATACATCCATTCTCATTGGTTGTATTATATATGATATTCTTCCACATTATGATCAATTTGAAAAACGACGGGTTTTCCCACCGATGTAAATTAAATTGACTATTAAAATATGTTTTGAGGCTTTCGCAGTATAAGGTCTTTCGGAGTGTTCCGACATTTCGAAAACGTTCCAGTTTTCAACTTCAATATTTATTTTTAATGGCAAAGTTAACTAAAAACACGCCCTGATGAAATGAACAGCCTGTCCACGATTTGTCTGTGACGAGTACTCCAATTCTTTGGACATATAGCACGCAGAGCAGAGAAGACTGTAAATAATGTCAAAGACTCGTCCTAACGGACAGTGTGGAGGTATTACGAGGTAAAGGTATACCATCAATTCGATGAACTGAACAAGCCAGGAACGCAACAGGGTCACCTGTAACAACATTATTTAGTGAGATCCAAAGATAAAAACTGTAACGTTTTTGAAACGTTGGCAAATCACGCGGCACAACACTTCAAAATACTTCGTACAACATTATTAATTAGTGGCTTTTAATAGCCATCGTTCTGTTGAGAACAGCTGAAAAATTTGTCCGAATCGAAAGTAAACTCGGTTTACATATAATTGGATTACTCGCGCTGATCTTTGACTTGGCGCATGCGGTACATAATATAGAATTATTCATATATTGTGTGCTCAGATGACACCGAACGCGACATAAACCATGTCAGACGACATCCTTTGTTGGTACAATTTTTGGATGTATTGAATGTTGAAATTGCGTGACTTTCAATTTATACTTCTGCTTTAAGTTCTGGCTGTTCGTATTGGATACGTGTCCATGCAGATTAACTTTAAGAACAATATATTGCTGTTGTGTTTCAACGGAATCAACATCGCAAATTTGAAACAATTTAATCTATTATTAATAGTATTTATTCGTTCTAGTCATTCAGTCAAGTTGGGTATTGCAAAGCATTCAGTGGTAAACCTGCAGCGAATACAGAACGATTGAAACATTTCAATAGCAACCATAGAAAGTCTAGTGCTTTCCGTTGTTTATTATTCTTCTTCTTCGATGGATCTACAGCTCATATCAGGCCTTGGCCTCCATTGGTTTCGTAATCTTGACTTTTTTAAGAGGAGAGGTGATTGGCTTCTCACCCAACCTCGTACTGGAGGTCAAGGGTTTTTCTGTATGGATTTTCCTTCCCTTAGCAGGTGGGCTCCAGTTTTATGGCGCCGGAGACTCGCTATCGCCCTCTCAACTATCTGCTATGACTTTTACGGGTAATACTGCCCAGGGTTCGCGACGTGGACACTAGATAGTCGGGCTTGCTGGTAGTGTTGTTGGTGTTATGCAACATGGCGTTTCCCGGCATTTATTGATACTTGCCCTCCAGCAGAGTAGGCCACCACCGGGACCCTACCAACCATTAGAACCCCCCGTTATTTATTCTACTGAGGACTATAGTGAGAAAAAAGTGGTTGCATTTGAGATATGGTGCTGGAGACGAATGCTGAGGATACTTTAAACGCATGGCGCACTAATATATCCAACAACCAATAATTTGAAATTTAGGACAAGCTGTTCATGAATTGACTGGGATGAGCACTCAAATTGTTAGGACATATAGCATGTAGAGAAGTTAATAATTTGGAAAGACTCGTGATGGCGGACAATGTGAAAGAATGACTAGGCAGAAGTAGACCACCGACCCGATGAACTCACCAAGCCAGGAAACCAGCAGGGTCCTTTGTGACGACAGCACTTCGAGAGTTCCAAAGTAGGGAGAGATGGAGAATAGTCGTGGACAGATGCACTGGAGAGATTCAATTATAAGGAATCGACTGACAAAAAATTGAAGTCACTTGATTTAAAAAATAAAAACATTTTGATGACCAAAAGAATAAATAATTGAAGAATTATGTTAAACCTACAAATCAGTGAGAATTCAGTGGGATGTTATGAGGAGCACAACTACACACATTAAAAGTGTCAGCTCTTGCACTACTGACCAGCGGTCAGTAGTGGTATGTGCAACTCCAGTTCGGAGTAGTTTTTCAGATGCTAGATAGATTGATGTCGTTATTAACGAAACAGGAAGGATAATAATAGGATGCTTAAAAGCAACACCAGTGGAAAAAATATACCAATTGATCGGTATCGCCCTGTCCCTGTATACCAATGGAGAAAATACACCAATTGATCGGTATCGCCCTGTCCCTGTATACTAATGGAGAAAATATACCAATTGATCGGTAATGCCCTGTCCCTGTATACTAATGGAGAAAATATACCAATTGATCGGTATCGCCCTGTCCCTGTATACTAATGGAAAAAATATACCAATTTATCGTTACCTGAGATTCGTAGAAGAGTTGCAGCTGGCATTGACTATTGTATACTCAATACATTCACCAAGAATTATTTTAACAATCTTTATTTGATTATCCGTTGCATATGCCCAGTCTTTCTTTATGGAGTTACGCGATATGACACAACAGCGAGTATTTTTACATGGAAAAAAAAGTGTTTATAACGTATTGATAAAATATGACTCGAAATACACGCATGACTCGCGAAACGTTTTCAAGGCAATAAATCGTGATTATAAATTAGCCAAAACGTCATTTGATACGGCCTTCGGTATTCAAAGAAAGGCCGAAATAAATGGGAGTCCACAAGGAAGATTTTAAGGCGATTCGCTTTACCCCTGCTCCATTTTAATTCCATAAAAGACTTAAGAGATTTATGGTGCGCGTAATGGCAGAAAACGTCGCAAGGCAAGGATCCGTGGTGGTGGTGAATGATTAATTCTGCAATGAATGTCGCACAGGCAAACATTTTATGCGCTTAACGTATTTGCGTGGAAGATGCCGTGGAATGATATTTGGTCACTGTTTACACTAGTATATTCCATGAATGTTTTTGATATTTGGTCACTGTTTACACTCGTATATTCCATAAATGTTTTTGATATTTGGTCACTGTTTACACTCGTATATTCCATGAATGTTTTTGATATTTGGTCACTGTTTACACTTGTATATTCCATTAATGTTTTTGATATTTGGTCACTGTTTACACTCGAATATTCCATGAATGTTTTTGATATTTGGTCACTGTTTATATTCGCATATTCGATGAATGTTTTGGCGCTATAGTTGTAATGTTGAAATAAACATACTACATTCGTACCATCACGCTATTTCCCTGTCAGGGTAGGCTAAGATGACAGAGGGCCAGACCATCCTCTCTCAAAACACATCCTTCGCCTCTTCTACAATCATACATCTTCTCATAAAACTTCTACAATTTATCTGACTTTCTAAGTTTCCTTCGGTTAAAGTCTTTCCGTCACACGCCTACCACTCACATTTGTACTAAATACATTTGTTTTGTTACTTTTTTCATTCATTCGTTCCACATGCCCAAACCATCTCAGAGTGCTCTTATTTAACTTACTCAACACATAAGCTTTAAGTTCAAATTCAGACTTTAACCTTTCCCTTCCAGTGCTAAAAAAAACGGCGCGTTCCGGTGCTGTGTATTCAATACATATCAATACACATGTAAAAATGAGCGATTTAAAATCGGAAAAATAAGAATATTCATAGCCAATATCTTAAATTAATTAAATTTGAAGTCAAAAGTGATAATAATTGAAATTTTATTGCTGATAACATGAAAAAAACATCGGCCGACGTTCACAAAATGAGCGAAGAGACCACCTCAAACGAATACCCGCGAGCTACTGAAGCGAGAGAAGCGAGCGAACTGAGATTCTATTTCTTGCGTTCCCACATACCAAAGTAGAGTGAGAGTGAGACATGAATAGCGTCGCTTTCTCACTCATAGCGGTTTTTTAGAATTAATAAACCTACGTCACACGTTTGATTGAATTGGTGAATTTATTCCCGATTTTCACATCAATATTATTTTTTTCATTCGATGCGTAAATATATTACAGAGGAATACCTAAAATCTGAACCCAATATTTATTATATTTATAGAGATATTACAAATATTTGTTATTGGTATTTTGGTGTTACATATTTTCTTTTCCCTATATCAATAATGTAAATCCCCCACATTTCACCCAAAACAATCGTATGGTTGGTTGAAAGAGATTACCATTTGCCAATAAACCTCAACTGTCAAATGAATTTGTGCGTAGCACTTTGGTGTGGCCAGGCATGAAGTCACTTATATGAGTCACGTAAAACCTAGCTCAGCACCTAACAAAGCACTTTGGTGTGGCCTCGGCCTTACAACTACCCTGCGAGTCACGAAGTGCAGAGATGGATGGAGAGGAGTCTTCAGAGGCTATCATGAGAGTCACGATGCTCAATCATAAGCTACACGACAGGATGATGACTGTTTTTTTTTAAATTTTATCATTTAACTGAAACCATATTTTTTTATATATTGCAGATGAAAATGTAATCTGAATTGAGAGATTTACTTTTATGGTAAAATACCACAAATTTGAGTTGACCGTCAAATTAGGGCTATGATCGAGAACAAGCGAAATGCGATACGAGTGATATTGAAAATATCGAAAAACACCAAGCATTTGGTGCAATTTTGCGATTGGATCTGAAAGAAAAATATGAAATAGGAGCACAAACAAGACTCCCCTGATGATGAGGTGAAAGCCTTGAAACCGGTAGGGTTATACCGTTACAAAAAGTGGAATAAACAGTGTTTGATAAAACAAATTACAATGTCTTTAAACCTCCACAATGTTAATGCCATAACTATAAATAATATAAAAATATGAAATCTTTTTCCAGACATGATCTATACGTCTAATACTTCTTTCTCCGTGGTTGCAGTCTTAAGACTGGTTTGCAGCAATTTCAACTATTCTCCTCCATTCCCCCCTGTCCTGTGCGGCTCTTTTTAAATCTGTATATGTTGAGCAGCGCACGTCCACCAACAGGTCCTCCAGGTACTCTCGGCGTGGGCGTCCCCTAGAGTTTGTCCCCTCGGCCATACCCTCCATTATGGCATGCAAGAGGCCCTCTTGTCGTATTATATGACCGATCCATCTTGCATGCCTTTCGGACAGGATCCTGAGCAGGTGCCTTCCTCCTTCGATTCGTTGGAGAACCTCTTCATTTGTGATGCGGTCTCTCCAGGAAATTCCTAATAGTCTTCTATAGGACCACATCTCAAAAGCCTCTAGTCTTCGTCTATCTCTTTCGGATAGGCACCATGTCTCGCAGCCGTACATCAAGATACTCCATACATAGGTCTTGATGAGGAGTATTCTCAGTTTTAGGTCTATATTATTTGATTCTATTATTTTCGACCTTTTATTAAATGCAAGTCTAGCCTGATGTATACGGCTGTCGACCTCGCTCTTGGACCGACCGTCCCATGTTATTTTGCTCCCGAGGTAGACAAACTCCTTGGTGTTCTTTAGTGGTTTACCCGACATCACTATTCTCATCTGGTGTTGCGCTCGGCCTACAGTCAGCAGCTTTGTTTTGTCTTTATTTATCTTCATACTGTAGTTATTTTGAAGAATGCTTTCCATAGTTGTTAAAGCCTCTTGTAGTTCCTCTTCACTTTCAGCAACCATAGCAATATCGTCAGCGAACCTTATCATATCCAATCTAATACTTAAGAGTATTGTTACCATACGAATTCTTTTACCAGACTGCGATCCATTTTATCCAGGTACCATCGGGAATCGAATTAGAAACCTCTGGACAGTAGTCAAGCATCTAACCAACTTGGCCATGAAAGTAGTAGGTAGGCATATTTTACACTTATACACTAGTTTATGGGTTGAAAAACTTTTAGAATTTCCTGATAAACATTTGATCACCGGTTTTAGACGCAGGAGTTTTTATTTATTCAATTATTAGAATGCGCTCCGATGTGTTGGATCGATCAAGTGAAGGACACAACTGGATCACCATTGACTGCTTCTCTCCGAAGTGCGGAGTATAAATAGAGAGAAACCATCAAGGACTGTCATGAAAGTCACGATGCTCAGTAATTAACTGTTTTAATGCCAATTACGGAATTATTTGACGGAATAATTAATCCGTACCGCACAGACCATCGAGGTTATATCCGCGTTCATAATGTTGAGATTATATTGCCAATTTGACATGTAGTTATAATGTTTTTTTTTTTGCAATTATTACAGATAGTGCCATCTCTGTAGAAGATTATGAATATTTTTGTCACTTGCTAAGATGATTTCGATATTGTCAATTTTCTAAAGTGATCCGTTTGACGAATTTGTTGTTTTTTAATTTGATACCAAATGATTTATTGATTATTTGTATCACAATATTTTTTGGCATTATTTATCTCGTGTGTCGTAAAAGTTAGTTTAAAATTGTAAATTTAAAACCAAATAATTATTTTTTACTTTCTTTACTTAAAATCTTTGTTAATACATCATAAACACGTATTTCTTTTATATTAGTGATAATCTTTTGGTTAACTATGAATCAAATTTGTAGTTTAATTAAATAATGAAATGAAATTGGTGTATTGTGATCATTGAATTAAAAAAATCATTGAATTTTATCAAAAAGAGGCATAAAACATAACAGAACGTCAACAAACCGTGAGTTGAACTTTTTACTTATTATAATATAAGGCTTTAAAACATAAAAAAAATTAAAACATCAAAATCAGACTAACTTACAGTTACATACCACCTATTTCATACCTAGCATGGAAAATAATTACCAGGAACAATAATTGGAGCTTTCGGCGTACAAAGTATAACCTGCCAAGAGTATACTCGTAGTTATTTTTTCCATCCAACCAATACTGTTTGTCTAAGATTTATTTTTAACCTAAGAAAGTACAATTATATCACTTCATACCAGAAGGCATTGAATTGGTTGAACGTTATAAATAGACGCCAAATTCACAAACTGTATCTATTGTATAACATCCTTAACTGTCCTGCCGCCCCCTCTTATCTCGCCGAAAATTGTCGAAAATCTCGCTGAAAAAAATACCAATAAACAATCTCTGTTCGAAGCGTTACGTTCAAATAGAGATTGTTTATTGGCATTTCCGGTTCACCGCTCTTCTTTTTTACGTCGTCCTTTACTGTCCCTGCAGTGAGACTCTGGAATCAGTTACACACCAATGTTAGACTCGCTCCGTACTTGGCATGCTTTAAGAAGCGACTGAAAAATTCTTAATTTTTAGTCAGTAATAAAACGTGTTTCATTCCTGATATTTTTTCCTTTCCTCTCTCATTTTTCCTTTGATTGATGATATCTCACTTTATATGAAAAGAAATGCTCGAGTGATAGCCCGTCTTCGTGGGATTTGTGGGCTCACGTATGTGTTCATGGATTTCGTGGGGATGGATAGTCATTTGAATGTTTTTTGCGATCATATAATTTACCTCATTTACTTTTGTCTGGTTGGTTAGAAGAGATTGCCACCTGGCAATAATCCCGTCAGATTTTATTTACAATAAAAGTGTTAAATAAATGAATACTCATACGAATAAGCGTCAAATGTGGAGTGAAAGATTATTGTTCAAGTCTCCTTCAAGTCAGGATTTATGGTAGCCCTATAATATGTACCTATTAGTTATTTTAATGTCCAGACCCAGTGTATATAACTTAACTGAGGAAACCAGATGGAAAAATAAATGAATATGTTTTCGTTCAGTCGTGGCACGGGAAATTATTGCACGGCGTAACATGAAATTTGCGATACATCGCTGGAATTGTTTGAACACATCGCGAGAATGAGCGAAAGTCAACGTTTTCAACATGTTTAACACAACATTTTCCCCGCTTCGTGTTCCGTGTTTAAAATGGATACCTTATGAATTGCCGTTGAAATTTCAACTATGCATACTTCAACACATACTATTGTATTTTAGATCAAAATACTCGTACATACAGTCTGTCAAGAAAGAGTAGAAATTAATAAAATTGGTACTAAAAAAATTATAGCTTGGCAACACCAAAATTAGCTGTCATGTCACATTTATTTATTACGTTTATGCGCGAACTGCTAGTATGACTGGTATGTATTTATATTTTTTTGAATAATTATAAAAAAGTTATTTAATACATTATTATTTATATTAGCATTAATGTTTTTTTTATTTACAGGTAAATAAAAAAGCACGGTTAGACGATATATTAAAGAATACGAAGAAAATGGGGGGAAATTCACAACTCCAGGCAAAAAAAGGAAGGGTCGCCCTAAAAAAGAATTGGACGATTTCAATATCTGTGCCATTCGCCAACAGATTCGAAACTTAAAACAACTTTCATAATTTATTTCAAATTTTCCTTAATTAGCTCAAGCCAAATGATTTTGTTAACTCAGAAATTCAACGGAATATAGTGAAATACAATTTATACTCTTTTTATATTAAATTTTATATTATAGGTAAGTTCATCAAAACGGCTAGTGTTTATTTTTTCCGACAATTTTTTTTATGGGTTAGTGCATTTTTGCATTCAGCTATACACAACTACGGTGTTGCCAATCAGGCGATCGCAGCGCCCTCATTTATTTTCAACTCTTTTTTGACAGATTGTACTGACTAAGTATTGTAGAACGAAATACTCGTACATATCATACTGACTTAGTATTTTAAAACAAAATACTTGTACATACTGACTAAGTATTTTAGAACAAAATACTCGTACATACTGACTAAGTATTTAATTATAAACAATAAATATTTGTCTATGTTTCGAAAGATATTTCTTTGAGAAGAACTATGGTATGATATCGATTTTTTCTTCATGTAATAAATTGATTATTTCAATTAGATCCTATATGACGGGCAATTATGATGAAGGTTATTTTCTGTTGTTGGTCCTGTGTCGTGGAATGATCTGCATCTTATTGTTAGAAATATGGATGATATGTGCAACTTTAGAAATCAGTCAAAGACAATCTTTTTTGAGGGGTCTTACCCTCAATTTATGATTGTATATGAACCCTTCACACATAAACTACACTACACCTAAAGCCAAATCAAATATTTTATTATAACACATTGGAAGATATACAAAGGTTTTTTTGTAATTCGTCTTCCCTTGGTAAGTTTTCTGCGGTTTTCTTACCAAATATATTTTCTAAACATATGCAGAAGTAGAAGTGCGTGCATTAAGAAGACTACATGTAGTGATAATGTTTGACAGAATATGGAATGAAGTGATTAAGGAGGACTGACAAATATACTCAAAACAAATATACAGTATAAAAGTGAGTGATAGACACAGTAGAAGAATACCAAGGAAATAATGGTTTAATCAAGTGTACAATATTTTGAAAACAGGAAATTTAAAAAGGTCAGGGAATTATAGGAACTGTCTGAGAAGATGAATGGACGTAGAAGAGGCGAAAAATGTGTATCACGATAGGAAAATCTGGTGCTTTCTCTTCTTTGCCTATCTCGATAGGGAGACAGCGAGATGGCATGTATGTATGTGTTCTCTGAGGATGGAGGCTGTAATGTTTTCGAGTCGTCGGCCATAATTTAAGCCAACTCAACACGGCATTGAGTCCGAAAAGCATTTTAAACTCACACAATTTGATGGTTATGCCCGGAATGTGTCGATATACTCGTCATAAAATATGTGACAGCATGCCGTTATAAAGCGAACGTTTCAGTTTCACGCTTTCGAAAATATTGCATTGTTTGATTGGAATGTTTCTCACATCCGAAGAACGCACATAACCCAGCGCGCTAATTGTATCGTCCTTCAGGAATGTGGAGGGCCTTTAGAGCGAGGAACACGGGCGCATTGGCACTTTGCTCAGCGCCAGTACACGTCATGCAAGACACACTTCAACTACTTTTTTTTAACATCGGCATTCCGATTCTTACATTTACGAGTATTTTTTACATCCATACGTTAAAAATAAACAAACGATAATTGCGTAACTCTGGTCTGGTTGGTTTTAAGAGATAGCTGTATGGCAGTAAACTCGCCATTTGTAGACTTTACATTAAATTATCTAAATACGATATGTCGTTATAGTATTCTGATGGCTTATGGATATGAAACATGAACGTGAAAAACTACTGAAAGGAGCCGAATAAATGCTGCAGAAATGCGTGTACTGAGAGCAATCGTTGTCGGGCCTCGTAGTCAAGGATCCCGTCGCCATTCCAACGTCAATTATGTTGGAAAGCGAAGGTGCGCCGTAGAGTTTTCTGCTCTCCTATGTTTTCTCCTCTTTAAGTAAGTGAGCTGTTGCGTACCAGCAAAATCACAGACCACACCAGTGCACTGGATCCTCTGGCACACCTGAAGTGAGATGAACGCAGCAAACCGGCATGTTTTTTACCCTTTTTTTCTTCTCCCTGGCTCCATCCCGACTCACTGTCTGCGAAAACCGTTGGGGTCAGCTCTCCTCGTCCTCAGGTTGTATGCTCTTCTGTCCCGGACTACGTCCCCCAAGCCGTGCCTCTGCATCAGGTTATCTTTTTGCACCACCCATGAATTCTTTGGTCTTCCTCTGGTTGTTATTCGAGAAAGATCCATGGAGATTGCCTGGGTGCTCTGCGTCCAACGTGCCCATACCATCTCAATCGCCTCTCCTCCATCTTGCTGTTGAAGTCTGTAACACCTAGGCTTCCACGAATGCGTGAGCTTTTTATTTTGTCTCTTAGGGACACACCAGCTGACCATCTTAGCATGCGCATTTCAGCAGTTTCTAGTTTTTTACCCTTTTTTTTAAATAAAATATCGGTAGTGTGATGGCAAAAGGTTGTATTTATCATTTTTTGCATTTTTGAAGTTTGTTCCACAAAACTCTCAAAATAGTGTAATCTTTGATGTGGCAAAAGGATACATCTCTTACTAGAAGGGATACTAAGCTATGACAATATGCCATCTGAAAAGTTCATTATTATTGATATCGCAAAATACCTCAAATGTAATCTCAAATATAACGTGGATCTTTGAATAATTTAGGGAAACATCATATCTATGTTATAGATATGGTCATTTCATTTCATTTGATATGTAATACCCAAAATTTGATTTAACAATAGCTGACATATTTGATTTAGAAACTTTGTTTTTGCTCTCCTGTAAAATTGTGTCTGAGTGAGTTATAACATATTGCCATCACACTACAATATGGTAAAGCTGCAGTTGTGGCGGGCTGCCTGAAATATGTCATATGGAGGAATAAAGATATGAGAACGGATAGTAAGGTACGCATTTATAAGACCTGTGCGCGACGTATCCTCACATATGGCATCGAAGCGAGGGCGGACACTGTCAGGACAAAAAGTATGCTAAGGACAACGGAAATGAGAACTCTGCGCGCTATTGCTGGGAAGACTTTGCGTGATCGTGTAAGGAACACAACAATCCGAGAGGTCTGTGAGGTCCAAGATGTGGTCAAATGGGGACGACAGCGTCGACGATACTGGTACCAACATGTACAGATAATGAATTCCACAAGAATTCCATACATACGAGTAGCTCTGCATGGGGTGCCGGATGGACGGCGTCCGCCAGGGAGACCCCCGAAACGATGGAGAGATAGCTGGAGCTCAGCATCACAGGAGGACAATCCTGCAGTAACAGACTCTTGAGAGTCTACAGAAAGTTTAAGAAGAAAAATAAGACTATGATATGATCGAAGTTATAGGTTTTCTTATATCCTCCAATGCTAGGGGGACAAAATAGTAACACAGCACAGGATTCGAACCGGCGACCTTCCACACGCAAGATCAATGCGTTATCGCGTGGCCATGACCTCTGAGAAAAATACACGTGATCGTAATGTATGACAGAATACGAAATGAAGTGAGTTATGATGAACGTGAACATAAGACTGATGTATTAAAATGAAGAAAATTATGAGATGGTTTGACCATATAAAACGAGTGAATGAAGAAATACTACTAACATAAATGTATTGATGTGGAAGATTTTAATGACACCAGTCTCACCTAAGCCCAGCTCTCATAACAAACCGGGATCATTCCACACGATAGGAGGTACAAACACGTGTTGCGAGGATTAATGTAATCAGTTGAATAACAAAGTAATTTATTGTTAAATATTCTAATATCGAGTTCCACAAAGTTAAAGCCGAAACTTTTGATAATACATTATTTTATTTACAGGTCAATTAATATATCGTGGGCTCAATACTATTCGTATAACTATAACTAGATAACTCAAAATTCTCCATTCTGAGAAAATAGCGCTCTAAGTTTCGAGGTCCTTTTGTCAAGTAACTCCTGTTTGATTAATAAATAAATATTGGTTTATTGATAGCAACCTAGTATGTACATAATCCATTTAAATATACTTCAAGAACACATAAATTGCAGAGAATATGTTACATTAAAGACAGAAGCTATCAAAAGGTCTTGTTATGGCCTTTTGCAACGAAAACACTTTTAGAATTTCAACTGTGTAGTTTTATTTGTATGAAGGTTGAATTACATTGAAGTATAATATTAACAGTATTATAATAACGATGATGTTAATATCTTAGTGGCTTTAAGAATAATGATTGCTGCCTCAGATATGACTTCCTATTTAAAGCAAACATAACCATACGCGCGACCCTTAATAGATTATAAAGGAATGTTTCGGGTATGTTATCTTTGCCGTTAAGGTCAAATCGATATCAAGCGATTTATCTCGTTCGCAGTTTTCTTCCATTTAGTGATACCAAATCTTTATTGAATTTGGATAGATAACCGCCAACAAAATAATAAATTTAAACATAATACATTGGGTTAAGTTGACATACATGTGATAACACTAATATTGATAGGTTCTAAATTACATAGTACAGAGATATCGATAAGCTTGACATTGGTTTGCACGATAACTTATAATATTTATTTGAATGTGGGTAAGAACATCGATAAGATAACATTGGTTTTGGTGATTATACCGTGTTACAGATAAAGCTAATATTTATAGGATCTAGTACATGGTTAGCATCGATAAGTTTGACATGGGTTTACATAACTTATAATATTTATATGAATGTGGATAAGAACATCGATAAGATAACATTGGTTTTGGTGATTACTTAATATTTATTGTATACGATAAGATTAGCATATTAACATTGGTAGAGATACATTGCAGTCTGGGTTCATCTAAAAACATCCCCCTGGCCAAGATACACCCCCCAATATAGGGCGAGCCCAGCCACGGAGACACCAGATGTTTTTCAGCCCACAACCTTTCACATGTAGAATAAGAAGAGAAAAAAAAGAAGGGAAAGTAAAAGAATTATGAGGTGTCGCGCTAATACGTTTTTATGAAACTAATAAAGAAGGTTTCAATAGATCGTAAGACGTAAGTTATACGAACTTCAGATATCTACTTTAAGCATTCTTTTGTTTCTTGTAGCTTTTGTTTCCACGTTTACAACTTACCTAATTATGGAAATGTTAAATAACTGAGTTGAGAAATTATATTTTAAGATACCTATTTATAGCATTGGAAAGCCCTTTTGACGAGCAATCCATTGATGTAAATAACTCAAAATCGCCAAATTTCGATTTACCTAGTTTTATTATTGAGCCCACGATATGTTTTGTAACTTCTCGTAATTGATTTCTCAAGTATTTGTTAGAGCAAATATATAATACAGACTGCACTATATAACCGAGCCATAAACTATGTGTTTTTACTCCAGGCTATAAAACGTTATTTACCGAAGACAAAGACAATAAATAAGATGTACGAATATAAACGTTTTGCATGTCGACTTTTGAGCGAATTCCGTAATAAAAGCAGTCGCGGTTTTGTTTGTCGGTTCCGGCCGCGAGTCCAAGATTGGATTCTAATATCCATATTGAGGTAAGCAGGTGACTACTGTATGGGGTTTCCAATCTCTGCATCTGATAATAAATTATGCTGATGAATGCAACCAAAGCGATTGATTATGATAAAACAATATATCAGTACAGGAGCCGGAAACCTTTTTTCATCTCACGACGCAGGACATAATTTTTCAAGTTTGTATTGTACAATATTATACTTTCGTTGTATCAGTACAACCTGGTGGGCTTATTGCCATGTGGAAATCTCTTCCAACCAACCAGAAATTTAAGGCGGCCTTAAGTGAAAACCTTCTTAAAAATATCTGGTTTCCTGTAGGATTTGAACTCGCAATCTCCGGGCTGGGAGACAGGCGTCTTACCAACTAGAAGACCACAGAGATCGTTAGAAAGACCTCTTTTTGCAAATTGAATGCATCACTCAGTACAGTACCCGGCGGTAAATAATACACATCGGGCTTAAGAAAGAGACTGTCGGCCATAATCGACTAACTTCGGCTTTGTAGAGCGTCGTCTCTGTCATTCATACACGTGTTCCGTCGCGATTTGTCAGTCGTTGTCAACTGGACTGTTAGCACATCGTGCGACAGAGACGACGCTCTACAAAGCCGAAGTTCGCCGATTATGGCCGACAGTCTCTTTCTTAAGCCCGATGTGTATTACTTACCGCCGGGTACTAGTATTTGGATGTTCGAAATGACACAGTGTTCTCATTTTTTCTCTTCGGATGTTTGCGTCTTTTTTCCCTTTAACTTAGATATTTATCTTTTTTTTTCATTAATTACGTTGAATTTCACTGTAACATACGTCATAGATTTAAAATAATACGTATTTACCGCATAAACTGGTTAGATGGAAGAAATTATAAACTAACTTGAACTGTCTTTTTAGTAAAACTAACTGTCACATATCAATAAAAATACATTGCTTTTATAGGTCTATGCCTCAGTAAAATAATTTGTCTTTCTATTTCTCAGTAAAAATAGGCTGTCTTTCTACGTCTCAGTAAAAATAGGTTGCTTTTCTTTGTCACAGTAATATAGTTCGCCTTTCAACGTATCAGTAAAATATCTCGCTTTTCTGTGTCTCAGTAAAAATAGGTTGCCTTTCAACGTCTCATTAAAAACAAGTTTCCTTTCTTTTATCGCAGTAAAATTGCTCATCTTTCTATGTAACAGTAAAATAGCTCGCGTTTCTATATCTCAGTAAAACAGGTTGCCTTTCTATGTTTCAGTAAAAATATGTCTCTAAGTAAAAAAAACAAGGTTTCTTTTCTGTCACAGCAAAAAATATTTTGTGTTTCTATAATACATCTCTGTAGAGTATGTTGCATTTTTATGTCTCAGTAGAAATAGGCTACCTTTTTATGTCTTAGTAAAATATATTGCCTTTCTATGTCTCACTAAAAATAGTTTGCCTTCGTATGTCACACTAAAAATAGGTTGCCTTTCTTTGTCTCGCTAAGATAGGTTGTCTTTCTTTGTCTCGCTAAAATAGGTTGCCTTTCTTTGTCTCGCTAAAATAGGTTGCCTTTCTTTGTCTCGCTAAAATAGGTTGACTTTCTTTGTCTCGCTAAAATAGGTTGCCTTTCTTTGTCTCGCTAAAATAGGTTGCCTTTCTTTGTCTCGCTAAAATAGGTTGCCTTTCTTTGTCTGGCTAAAATAGGTTGCTTTTCTAAATGTTCGTATGCCGGCATGTGGGTACATTCTGCTTTGCACTCTGGGCATAGTTTAATTTATCCATTTGCAGATGAGTACAACACACTTTAAATCAAATTGTGGTCGCGAGGAAAGCGGGTTAGGTTAAAGCAGTTAATATTTAAATGCATCAAGATGTTGGCATAGAAAAGGTTAAACCTTTACATTTCATCAATTAATATGTTTCATTTAACTGCCAGTATGACTTATAAGTCGAAATAATTTAGATATTTGTACGAACATCTGAGGCACCATTGCTGATGTTGATGGTTGGAAGGATGGTCGACTTATTATTTAGGTTTAAATCATACTTTCAGGGTTCATTTACCTTGAATTTATTTAGTGCGCTTATATACAGCCTTCATTATTTTATAACATAATTTAAAAGTGAAGTAATAATAGATGGTAGAACACGTGATGTATCGATAAAGATTTATTTTTAAATCTAGATATGCGGGTGTGTGGGCTGAAAGCCCCCCGATGTCCTTGCGGTCGGGCTCGCCCTACATTAGTGGGGTGCATCTCAGCCGGGGGAATGTTTGTGGGATGAGCGCGGACCTTTTAATGTCGTCTCTCTTAAATGTATGTTCTGCAGTTTATTTTGAGATGTATGTGCGATACTCGGAAGGAATTTAGTATACCATATATATGTACACATTGTGTTACTGTCAAGGAACCTTTATTTGTTTGTTTGAATTGATCTGAGGGGCGGTATTTGTGAATTTGTTTATTTTTCTGCCATTTATTTATTTCCTGTGTTTTTTTTCTCTTCTTCTTATTCTACAAGTGCAAGGGTGTGGGCTGAAAAACATCTGGTGTCCCCGTGGCTGGGCTCGCCCTATATTGGTGGGGTGTATATTGGCTGGGGGGATGTCATTAAATGAGCCCAGACCTTTTGATAGCTTCTGTATTTAATGTATTCTCTGCAATTTATGTGTTCTTGAAGTATATTTAAATATATTATGTATATACTATGTTGCTATCAAATAACCTATATTTATTTATTTATAAATTGTACAGATTTTTAATTCATTCGTGTGGTATCCCTCAACATATCAGGATTGGTGATGCAGGCATGTTATTGAGGATGGCCGGGACACAATATTGTTTTCAGCCTTCGGGTACTAGAGTCGGCCGTTAACAATCACACGTGTTGAAATACTACCGCATTTAGACAGCCAACAATACATACGTCTAGCGTATGCAAACACTGTTATCAGACGAACACTTTAATCAGACTGGTCCCTTTTTTTATTTTTTTGGGTAGTATCGGGAGTCGAACCCGAAATCTTCAGGTGAAAGACCATTATCTTGCCAACTAGGCCACGCATTCTATATGGAATGCGTGGACAAAATAAAAAAAAATGTTTACAAAATATTGAATTTTGTTTTGTTAACTAAAAACCGAAAGATTTAATAAAATTTAAAAGTTTAAATATTTTTTATCCATGGATAAGCTTAGGCAAAGTATACAAAAATTAAGTAATTTATTTTATCCGGGAAAATGAACGCATGCGTTCAAACCGGAATGTCATTTTGCTGCTCCGTTAGGGGAATGTGACCCTTGGTACATTATTCCTGACCGCATCCCGGATAACAAAACCCTTTCAAGTTTTGAGGTTTATTTTGGCTTAGGGTAACCAAAATTTTGTTGCTGAACACATGAAAATAAAACATGAAAAAAACATTACCCGACGTTCACAAAACGGGCGAAGAGACCACCGCAAACGCATGTCTTGCGTTCCCATATACCGAAGTAGAGTGAGAGTGAGACGTGAATAGCGTCGCTTCTCACCCATAGTGGTTTTTTTACAATGGATATACCTACGTCACACACTGGCACACGTTTGATTGTATTGGTGAATTTATTCCCGATTTTCACAAAATATCTCTGATGTGGCCGATAAGCGCTAATTATTATTAATATTATTTTTTTCATTCAATGCGTAAATATATTACGGAGGAATACTTAAAATCTGAAGCCAGTATTTATTATATTTTTAGAGATATTAAAGTTTTTAGAAGGAATGTGTACCTACTAGTTACACATCACAGGGAAGGAAGGGTTAATGCGTATTATTAAATACGTGTATGTACAATCTTAAAATTTAATGAAAGTGTTCAGTTCAAATGTGTGCATATTAATGTCACCAATGACACCTTTATTCAGACGCTATTCTATAAAATACTGTTGATGTCTTTATATTATATTAACTGGCCGCGCCGCGATTGCTTTTCTCGGTAAGGGTCAGTCCTCGAGTATAGGTGACGTCCGCCTTCACCCTTTGCCTGGAATGACACCTCGCGTGATTATTAAAGCCCGCCTAGAGTGCCAGTTGTCAACTTTGCAACATCGTTGGTCGTCCTCTTCGGTGGGAAGATAGACATTCAAATTTTTTCCTTGTATCAAGGAGCTCCTCGTGGGTGCACCCAAACTATTGACTACCGAATTTCTCTCTGGCTATGGAAGCTTGAATGGCAAACTCTTTAGATCCAATCTTGTCCTTTCACCCTGTTGCAATTTATGTGACCATCTGAATCAATCCGCAGGACACATTCTGTGGTACTGCGATGATAATCGAGTCTAATTTCAGAAGGGAATTCCACTTAGCCTTACATCGGTTCATTTTCGGACCGATTGGCTACTCCGATCTGGTAACGTCAAATTATTGTTTTGCTGCATTCGAGACTTTCTGTGAAAGTACTGTCACCTTGCTGGGCTGTTTGAACTCATTGTCTTAAGCCAATTTATAAGTGTTGTATATCATTACTACTTATTTGCATCGATGGAACACGCACTTGCTGAGCAGCGCTTCACTTCTTACGAAAATGACTCGATATTATTAAAACCCGTCTATTGGTTTGCCTCAAAAGAGCAACAGTTTTTTTGGCGTGGCATCCACAAGTTGCCAGAGAGGTGGGAAAAATGTGTAGCTAGCGATGGGCAATACTTTGAATAAAATATTTTTTACCATTTTCATACAATAAATGTGTATTTTCTACAAAAAAAATCAGATTTCATATTTTCATATTTCATATTTACCATTTTCCATCTTTCGTGATGTCGGACCTTAAGTCCGACATCACTAATATTCTCTTCACACTCAGGTGTAGTGCCACGGGAGGAGTCCCCTTGGACAGTTCCTTCTTTGTCACTATATGACGTCGCGTTCATAAAAAAATAGGAAGATTTCGATCTTTTAGTGTAGATTGAGTTGGATTGTGACTTAGTTTGTCCCCCATAACGGCGTGGGTGGGATCGAATGATCGAATGAATGAGTTATATTAACTGGTATCTTAGTGCGTGGTGTAGTGTGTGTTCTCATTGTTCTCAGAAGTAAAATATCATTCTGCTTATTATATCAAGAATGTATGTAAATACAATGGTCTAATGTCCACCCACACAAGTTTGTAGGATATATCGTAATCAATAATTAAAGAATGTCATCCCTGATAAGGATGTTTCTTTTGCTCAATTGATTAGCCGCTAATGATAAAATCAGACACCAGTTAGACCCTAAAAATTCGCGTATAGATGGTTTTTAGATAGAGCGTACAAACACGTGTCGCGGTAATTAAGAGATATTAATGGAATAATTAAAAAAAATTGTATTATCGATCAAATTGCGTTAGATGTTAAATTTTCATGTCGTAGTTTAAAGACTTTGTGTTTACTGGCATGCAATAGCTTGCACACATTAAACTAACACATGCACCGGCGTATTCGTTCATAGGACGGATTAAACTATAATCGATTACGAGGGATAGGCTATTGTATCGTACTCAAATATGATATTTTCTAGAAGGTTGATTTATCCAGGAGTTTTAAATTTTTTTTTTATGGTAACCCTATTTTTCTTTGTTGAAATCTTTAAACCGACCAACGAGAGTGTCCTGGTCTTGAACCCAAAGCATATTTTGACTTTTTGTGACAACTCGACTTCTTTTCAAACAATTTTATGGTTAACTTAACAATTCATTTGCGGTGAGGTAATATTTTTACTGTTCCTGTGTGAAAAAACCCCATTTTGAGTTTCTTGAACTCCAGTTTCCAGCCTCTTTATCTTAAAAATGCCAATTTAAGATTTGCAGTTACATTACGTTAACTGTTCACATCTCAGTTTGCCATGATCATATTATATTATATTCTATTACATTTTTGTTACTCTCATGCCTTATAATATTCTGTGATACATTATCACCTCATGTATTCTTCTCAGTGCTACATTATCACCCCATGTATTCTTCTCAGAGATACATTATCACCCCATGTATTCTTCTCAGTGCTACATTATCACTCTATGTATTCTTCTCAGTGCTACATTATCCCCCCATGTATTCTTCTCAGTGCTACATTATTACCCCATGTATTCTTCTCAGTGATACATTAACATCCCACGTATTTTACTCAGTGATACATTATCACCCCATGTATTATTCTCAGTGATACATTAACATCCCACGTATTCTTCTCAGTGATACATTATCACCCCATGTATTCTTCTCAGTTCACGCATTTCAACAGCATTTATTCGACTCTAATAAGTTTTTTCTCATGTCCACTTTTTATTTCCATCCATCAAAGTTGGTACTAAAACACTGTTATGGACTATTCTCTCAGCAGATTGTAATAATGCCCGGTTTGAGTATTTACTTACCAATCAGGCTTCTGAGGAACACGACCTCTATGACCTAGTTGGTAAAATGCTTGTCTTCCAGCCCGGGGCTGGATTTGATTCCCATTGGAACCAAGATTGTTTGAAAAAGGAATTTCAGTCTGGTTTTCACTTGAGGCCTCATTGAAATATTTCTGGTTGGTTGTAGAATTGCCACATGACAACAATCCCGCCAGGTTTTACTGTATACGAGGTTTGATAAAAAAAGAACGAGAATATTAAGTTATATCAAAAGGTATTTATTTAATCATTAATATTGTTCCCTTCGAAGTGGTCCTTATAAGATAAAATACACTTTTGCCAACGTTTTTTCCAATCTGTAAAACATCTGTGGAACGCACTTTTTAGGATAGCCTTTAGCTTACCTAGAGATTTTGCCTTTATCTTCTCTATGGTCGCAAAACGTTGTCTTTTCAAGGTCCTCTGCATCTTAAGAAACAGCAAAAAGTCGCAGGGGGCCATATCTGATGAATACGGTGGCTGCGGCATTACGACGGTATTAGTTTTGGACAAAAATTCACGAATTAATAGTGAATGTGAGCTGGTGTATTATCGTGGTGCAAAATTCAAGGCTTGTTTGCCCACAATTATGTCTGTTTTCTTTAGATAACCTCACGCAAATGGCTTAAAACCTAAAGAAAACTTATAATCCCCTCTTAACTCTTTATTCATCTGATCACATTGGAACAAATTGAACCATAGTTTTTAAGCATCCCTTGCTATTAGGTGAACATTCACTAGGCCCAGTACTGTTGTGATCAAAACGAAGGCTGTTTCTAGGTCACAGTTCGCGATTAAAGCGGTAATTGTGTTAAAGAAATCAAACAGTTTGCGGGCATTAGCATTATTATGGTCGCGTTAGGTAAGGCATCCACCAGATGTGGGCAGGCAACTGGGGCCAGTATTGAAAACGTCATTCAGGCGGGGGGGTTCAAAAAACACTGACTGAATTTATTTAACATCGATTAATTCATTCAAAGAGTTTATTTTTTTTATTAATTTATTACAATGTACGGTCTTTTATCGATCAATAGTCGCTCAAAATTTTAAACATATTTATGTTTAGTGTCATTAGTCTATGGAAAACATATTCTCCATTAATGACAACGTTACTGAAAATGTGCTCAATAATATTTTCTCTATTTGTATGTAACGTGTTTCAATCCTGATTTTTCTTTTCCTTTCCTCTCCACCATCCCATCCTTTCCTTTTGATTGATGATATCTCAATTTATATGAAAAATAATGTTCGGGTGATTGTCCGTCTTTGTGGGATTCGTGGGCATGTGCTCACGTATATGTTTATGGATTTCGTGGGGATGGACAGTCATTTGAATGATTTATGCTACCATGTAACTTGCTTCATTTACTTTTGTCTGGTTGGTTGGACGAGATTGCCGCCTGGCAATAAGCCCGCCAGATTGTATTTGCAATAAAAAGTGTTAAATAAATAAATAAATATTCATTACTGTAGGCTATACAAGGAACGTGCTCAAGAAATCTTTCTACGCAGACCAAGGAACGTGCTCAATAATATTTTCTCTATATGTATTCATTACTGTAGGCTATACACAGACCAAGGAACGTGCTTAATAATATTTTCTCTATTTGTATTCATTACTGTAGGCTATACACAGACCAAGGAACGTGCTTAATAATATTTTCTCTATTTGTATTCATTACTGTAGGCTATACACAGACCAAGGAACGTGCTTAATAATATTTTCTCTATTTGTATTCATTACTGTAGGCTATACACAGACCAAGGAACGTGCTTAATAATATTTTCTCTATTTGTATTCATTACTGTAGGCTATACACAGACCAAGGAACGTGCTTAATAATATTTTCTCTATTTGTATTCATTACTGTAGGCTATACACAGACCAAGGAACGTGCTTAATAATATTTTCTCTATTTGTATTCATTACTGTAGGCTATACACAGACCAAGGAACGTGCTTAATAATATTTTCTCTATTTGTATTCATTACTGTAGGCTATACACAGACCAAGGAACGTGCTTAATAATATTTTCTCTATTTGTAATCATTACTGTAGGCTATACACAGACCAAGGAACGTATATATTCAATTCGATTTATAGAGAATAAATGAAAATTCGTATTTTACTTAAACTCTTCGACCAATTCTATATTTTATTATTTAAAATTTATACGGAGTGTGACGTATAAAAACAGGTATCTTGTAGGCGACTCGAAGGTGGGATTGTATGGATTTCTTCTACCTTGGAATCCTCATCTGATCCTATTTAAAGTGCATGATAATTGTGCACTTTAAATTGGATCAGATGCGAAGTGGACCGCACTGTATATGATATGCACAAGTGAGTTCTAGCGAAGTCACCTTTCTGCGAGTGCGGAGAAATCCATAACCATGGACCACATCGTACATAGTCACTCACTGTATGGCCGAGGCCACACCAAAATACTTCGTTAGGTGTTAAGCTAGATATTACGTGACTCATATACTGGGTGACTTCATGCATGACCACACCAAAGTGCTACGCACAAATTCATTTGACAGTTGGGAGCGATTGAGTCAACACACGATGTTACTCTCAAAACTAACCAATTTCATTATAACTTACCATCTTTACTTACTTTCTGTGCAACTTCATTCCAAAGTGATTTTATTACAGGTACATTTTTGTATAATTTGCTCGATGGGTTCCACAAAGGCTCCCTTTTATACACAGCTGTCATTAAAACTTCCGCCATCTTGTAAATTAACAAACACGTCTGTTCGGTAGGAGATTCACTCGATGACTAATCGTCATGCAACGTGGCGCGAAGCATGCAGTGTGGCCACTGCGATAGTATGCGATACGTTGGTTCGCTAGGATATGTCGCCTAACTCGCAACATAGCTCTAAGAATCAAGCGAAGCTCCTTCCTGTGTGGCCGAGGACTATGCGTTCTCTAGATATCTCAACTTAACATCGGACGGTGACCTGGTTGGAGACACTGCGTGTGAGGGTCAAACGCAGAAGAAAAAGAAGAAGGTGAATAAATAAAATAATCTGTAACTCATTTTATTTTCCCAGTTAAGAATAAATAAATTATACAAAATAAATTTATAAAGTAGATCAACATTGAACTACTCCGAATAAAATGTAAACGAACTTCTGCAACACCTGTCTTCATTGTTATGACTGTTGCTATCTCACCTTCTGAGAAATTACAGTTTTTTATGTTTTTTTTCAAATGAATTATTAACTAATTTTAAATTAAATTTCACTTTATGAATTTAATATAGAACTGAGGCATAGCAAGTGAAATATGAAGTTTCGATGGAAATTCTATCAAAAACGAATAAAACATAAATAAACGAGGTAAACATACGGATTGAGGTTATATTCATATTAGAAAGAGATGCAATTATTCTAGTCCGCAAATATCTTACAATATTTTAGAGACGATTCTCATATTGCTGTTGTAAGCGCGTTTACTAGTGCGTGCCCTGAGTACTCCCATTCTCTTCATCTGAGGGAGCGAAGGAACAAATATGACTTTTAAGCATTTAACCCTGAGATCGGCTGAAACTGAGATCGGCGCACTGCTATAGCAGTGGAAGAAATTTGTTTTACCCTTATATTCTAAATGAATATCATTCAGTTAGAATACAAGGGTACATATTCTAAAATATATTTATGTTGTAAAAATATATTTTTTTTGTTTTTTTGTTGTTTAAAATAAATATTTATCACGAACGTCCGAATCGTAAATATATCTCAGCACTAGATAGACAATTATATTTTTTTCTCGTGGCGCTCTCAGGGTTAAGAACATATATGACTTTTTTATCACTAACTACGCTATCATGGGGGTAAAAAAGAATAGGCAGGAAGGATAGATCTCTACTCTTTTCTATCCACGAATGCATATATTCGTCGTATAACTTGCCGTGCATGTTATCTGTTCCTCATACTTCTTACTTTAACCTCAATTAAAATTTCTTCAAATATCTCCTTTAAGTCTTTCTTCGAACTACATATTCCTCGCTCTTCACTGTTTTGAGACAAAAACACTATTTTGTTAGCCTTTAGTAACTAATATTTACACATCTTACATTCTGTTTGCCTTAAAATTAAGTAGCATAAATGATGATGAAATGAAATGGTTCCAGACTCTTTATGATTGGAAGCCGTCTTACTTATCGCTGGGAATTCTCTCGAGATCTTAATTGTTCCCTTAACCAGTACTGCTCAATTGGTGGTATATGGGCTAGCAATAGTCGTAGTAGCTGTATATCTTAGTAGCCTTAGTAAGATCAAATAGATCTTATAGTAGCCTTAGTAAGATCAAAGTATTTACATATTGTAATTCTCTGAATTCAAAAAAATTATATTTTAAAACCTTTTTCAATACCCACCTCATCTTAAAAACATTGAGTTAGTCCCTATGTGACACTGAAATATATATTCCCGCATATACAACATTAAAGATCTGGGTGTCTTGTTCCACAGCAATTTCGAATTTGGTCCTCAAACTAAATTTATGCGCTATTCAGATTACAAAACTCTAAGATTTGTGATGAAAATCCCGAAATTGTTTGAAAACCAAACGATGCTCAAAACACTGTTTAATTAATTGGTTCATAGCAAATTAGAAGGCAATGCTTGTATTTGGAGCTCGTTGGGGGTACAGAGCTCACTTATGGTGGAAAAGAAACGAAAAATATCTACGATATCTCTATACGAGTAAGTTTGGTGTCTATCCATGGCTTTACCCAACTAAATTTCTGCTGGGCATGCTTGGGTATAACTCCTTGAGCGTAAGAAGAAATTTTCGTTTCCTGGTATACATTGTCAGACTCGTTTGAGGAGTTGTGAGCTGTTCATCTCTACTAGAAAGAGTTAAATGCTTCTAACGATTACAGTAGACTGCGCCGGTAACAACTGTTCTCAATTACATATGCAAGAACAAGTCTTCCAGCCGCTATGCCTGTTGCAAGGGACTTAACTCTTTTGAAAGGGACCACTTTGGATATTGACATATTTCATATGACATTATCAAAAGTAAAATAAATTTTTCTTCTTAAACTGGGGACCTTAGAAAACACTTATCAATTAATTTAAGGGAATTTTAAATATTCTATTTCATTTAATATGTTAACTATTTTTGTAATTGAAAATTTCAATGTAATTGGGTCAAACCTGTATGTGAATAAAATAAATATACCGGTCCACCCTACAAGAAAGTTTGAGTAGCACTGCCCTAAAGAATAGAAAATACAATTAATTTGCTATCTACACTAGAGTATGGAAATAATATTTTTTTTTACGTGATGTCAATTAGTGTCGAAGAAGGGATTGCCAGAAAAATCTACTTTCTTTGGCAGTGGCATCAATGTACAGTGAATGTTCTGAATAAAATAAAGGAAATTCAACGCATGCCTATATGATACAAAAATAAACACACGAAGTAATTCGACATTTTCACCTGCACTAGCTGTTTAATGTATGTACGGGTGTGACGCTACTGGTCATGCCCGCATCTCCAGTGGTCCATGGCAACACTCTGTCCTATCATTATGCCACTGACAACATTGTCTATCTAACTTGCATTCAGGTTGGCATTGACCACATTTAAAAAAAAAATTTTAACAATTTTTTAAAAGATACTTTTATTTAGGTATTTGTGACATTCATCACAACTTCATTATGTATTCAGTCAATGTATGACAGAATATATAATAAAGTGATTAAGGATGAATGTGAACTTAAGGTTGATGTGTTGAGTAAGATGAAGAAGAGGACTCCTTTATGGTTTGGTCACGTAGAACGAATGAATACTAATAAAACAAATATACTAATAAAACAAATATACAGTGCAAATGTGAGTGGAAGGCGAGGTAGAAGAAGACTAAGGAAAATATGGTTGGATCAAGTGTATGATATTTTGAAAGAGTTGTATGAGAAGGCGTATGGATGTAGACGAGGCGAAGATGTACGTTGAGATGTGAAAGTCTGGCGCCTATCACAACATATATCCATTGTCTTATCTGCCTATCTAACAGGGAAATGGCGCAATTGTATGTATGAATTTGTCAAACTGCAAGCAGTTTATTGACATTGTCTTCAAAAAAATATTCCCTTAGTTTTAAAAATGATTTTTAGATCATGACGACACTTTAATTAAATGTTTACAATATTATTTAATCGTTGAACAACAATGTATTGGAGAAACAAAGCTATATTTAATACGTAAATATTTTACTTGTAAAAAAACAAATATGATTTCAATAGAGCTCTTAGAGAGGTGTCTTTATTAGAGGTTTTTCTTCATCTAGAACAGGGGTGAGTAACCTGCGACCTTGGAGGCCATAAAAGGCCTTTTGAATGAATCCAACTTTTGCAGAACAAAAACTTATATTTTCAGTAACGTGTTTTTGTTCATCTTTTATAATTTTTATTTTAGAATGAACACATTTAAAATACTATTAAATATTAAATAAAATAATCCTCCCAGACACATGCTCACAAATAAGTAAGTCATAACCTTTCCCTTCCTGTGCTAAAAAAATCCGCCCGTTCCGGTGTTGTGTATTCAATACACATGTAAAAATGGTTGATTTAAAATCGAAAAAGTAAGAATATTCATAGCCAATCGCTTAAATTAATTAAATTTGAAGTCAAAAGTGATAATAATTGAAATTTAATTGCTGAAAACATGAAAAAAAAAACATCGGCTGACGTTCACATAACGGGCAAAAAGACCACCTCAGATGAATGCGCTGGAGCGAATGAAACTGCCTAACACTATGTATGGTATACCTCGAAGGAAGAAACACAACTGCAAACTAAGATTCTATTTCTTGCGTTTCCATATACCGAAGTAGAGTGAGAGTGAGACGTGAATAGCGTCGCTTCCTCATCCATAGCGGTTTTTAGAATGAATATACCTACGATACACAAGGGCACACGTTTGATTGTATTGGTGAATTTATTCCCGATTTTCACAAAATATCTCTGATGTGGCCAATAAGTGCTAATTATTATTAATATTATTTTTTCATTCAATGCGTAAATGTACTATATTACGGAGGAATACCTAAAATCTGAACCCAGTATTTATTATATTTATAGAGATATAAAAGTTTTTAGAAGCAAAGTGTACTAGTCACACATCACAGGGAAGGAAGGGTTGAGGCTATTTTGACATATTCTATGCTCATGATTTAATTTTAATGCAACTTTAGAATTTACCTCCATGCTGCAACCAAATAATCAAATTCTTTCTTACAACAGCTGTCACAATCAAATTCTTTCTTACAACAGCTGTCACAATCAAATTCTTTCTTACAACAGCTGTCATAACCAAATTCTTTCTTATAACAGCTGTCACAATCAAAGTCTTTCTTACAACAGCTGTCACAATCAAATTCTTTCTTACAACAGCTGTCAGTAAATGTTTGGTTTTCTTTAAAATTAACAACATTTTTCCATTATATTTATATTTTTTTAACATCAAAATAAATGGCCGAAACGTACGTATAAAAAAAGTTTGCTTTTTTATTAGTCTTACACCTAAGTAAATCAAACTTAATTTATTTCATTTTTTTTAGTTAGTAAACAGTAATTAGATTTTTATTCCCTCGAGGATATTTATATAGACAATTCTACTTATGTAGCAAAAAACAGGTTTTATGTTTTTTTACTAGGCGGTGATAATATTTGTACACATTTTGCTGACACTCGAAAAAACGAATGAAACATTTACATTTATTAATTAAGGTACGAGTATTATAGAAACAGGCGAAATTTTCGTATTATTGAACAACAAATGTTACATATGTTACAAATGTTACCCAGATCCATTAAAATTATATGTCCAAATCAAATTACCTGTTGTTTTTTCTCAAATTGTGTATATTTCTTGTCACGTGTAATAATAATAAATAAATAAAATAAATAAATAAATAAAATAATATGACAATAATAATAAGGTCTACTAATGAGATGAATGTAATTGCTTTTTCTGAGATAACATTTCATCAAACTGGGGTTCGAAGTTAGTATGAGTACTTAGCAGATGACCATTTACAATCAAAATTGATTGCAGATTGTCATCTGCTAATGCTGACCTGTATTGCCAGTTTACGTACTTCATTTTTGAACATTTAAATATTTTTTGTGATAACGAATATTTTCTTAAAATAATTTTTTTGTTCAAGACTAAATAATGTTATTTAATTAAAGTATTATAATAAACTTAAACTAACTATGTACTAAATAAAACAATATTATACACGTAACATTTAACTTAACCAATTTAACACAACAAACATATAAAAAAAAATTAAAAATGAGATTGGTTATTATTAGGTCGCGGGCCGTAGTTTGCCTACCCCTGATCTAGGGTATATACTAAGCACTATTATTATAAGAAAATATCTGATGACTATGCAAAAGCGAAAACGGGATTTGAACCCAGGATGATATAATGTTTAGTCGAATAACTAACCAATCAACCGTCGGCGACCTTGAACAAGTGCTTTACGTAATGCCAAAGTGTCTAGAAATGTTCAGTGTTACAGTAACGACGATATATATTTGCAGATTAGGAACATTTGATCAAATACTATGTCAAATATAAAATACAGATTTCATATGTTTTTCGCTACAAAAATATTGAACGCTTGCTCGTTCAAATTTGCACAAGGCACGCTTTGCATCATACAATAGTGCATAACTGTCAAAATGTCATTGTTTAAAATAAATACGACCTGAGTAAATGCAATATTATTTTATACGATGTATGACCTTGGCTTTGACGATTTACTTTGATTATCACGTGATTATAGAGTAAACATATGTATTATTAATATAATTGATTGGTTGGAAGTTATTGCGGTATCGAATACAATAATGTACAGTACCCAACGGTAAGTAATACACATCGGGCTTAAGAAAGAGACTTGTCGGCCGTAATCGGCTAACTTCGGCTTTGTAGAGCGTCGTCTCTGTCATTCGTACACGTGTTCCGTCGCGATTTGTCAGTTGTTGTCAAGCGTTCTAGGGTGTGGTCACTCGGTGAGACGACGCTCTACAAAGCCGAAGTTAGGTTAGGTTAGGTTAGCTGTACTTAGAAATCATAATTATAAAACCTTAACTGTAAGAACAGAAGGAAACCTTAACTGTACTCAGAAATCATAATTGTAAACGATTATTTTACTTAATCTTACTATCGATAATCCAAAGACTTTAATTATATTTTAAGTAAATTTAATTCGACGAATCTTATAACCAATAAGCATTAAGATAACTGTGGCAATCTTTCATTAGCGGAAGTCTTCGTATTGAACTTAATATGAATGGTCGATCGCATCCGTGAAAACCTGAAGATATCAATGCATATATCAGATAAAGCGATTGAGATCCGTTTGGACCAGGTTTCTGGAGCATGCTGATGCAGACAAATGATCTGCCCTCGATAACCCTGGGAGAGACGAGCAAACTGCCTCTCTTAAAAGTTAAGCTCGAGGAACTCTAAGGAAGATGGGATATATTACATTTCTAGGTTATATTTTGACTTGTAATTTTGTATGCATTTTTATCACATTTTTTTGTTGAGAGAATTTTTAAAACAAAGTTGTACTTACTCGTATAAATATTTATTTATTTAGTTCGCATACTCTCAGTTTATTTAATAATAATAATAAAATGATATATTTTTTATATAGCACCGTTAATAGAGTAAATTTTCTTAAAGGGCGCCCTAACTCGGGACTCGAACCCATCATTACTGACAGATCAAAAATACGTAATATTAGTTGAAGTGACGTTTTTAATTCTTCCTGTCCTGTGATGTGTAACTAGTACACATTGCTTCTAAAAACTTTAATATCTCTATAAATATAATAAATACTGGGTTCAGATTTTAGGTATTCCTCCGTAATACATTTACGCATTGAATGAAAAAAATAATATTAATAATAATCAGCACTTATCGGCCACATCAGAGATATTTTGTAAAAATCGGGAATAAATTCACCAATACAATCAAACGTGTGCCAGTGTGTGACGTAGGTATATTCATTCTAAAAACGCTATGGGTGAGGAAGCGAAACTATTCACGTCTCACTCTCCTTTGGTATATAGGAACGCAAAAAAATAGAATTTCAGTTCGGTCGCTTCTCTCGTTTAGTGGCCAGCCGGCTTTCGTTCGAGGCGGTCGTCTCGCCTGTTTTGTGAACGTCAGTCGATGTTTTTTTTCATGTTTTCAGCAATTAAATTTAAATTATTATCACGTTAGACTTCAAATTTAATTAATTTAAGCGATTGGCTATGAATATTCTTATTTTTACGATTTAAAATCGCTCATTTTTACATGTGTATTGAATACACAGCACCGGTAAGCAAGGATTATTTTAACACAGTAAGGGAAAGGTAAATGGCCCAGTTCGTTAATTCGGCACTAGAAATAATCTTAATTCACGATGCCATAAATAATTGTCCGGTACATTTAACAAAAGTTTATTAATCAACAAGGGTTTGATGATCTCTTGAGGTTATATTTATGTATCTAAAATTATCATAAAGATATTTCTATAACACCGTTTAGATCGCACAAACATATTGATCGTTCTTTTTGGGGTAGGCCAAGAATACGTATCTCCTTGCTCTTCTATCCATGCTCAAAACTCTCGTCTCGTCCACATCTTACTTTTTCCTCAGTTAAAATTTGTATCCCGTCAACACCCCCTTCCTCGCTCTTCGTATTCTATCAACTTACCCTTTGTCGTTTTTCAGTCATTTTGAACACATGTATTTGTTTCGTAGATCGCGCTACTCACTCGCTCAATGAGGCCAAACCAAGTTTCCTTCCTTAACTTCTAAACGAGTATGGCCATACGGTGTACGGCGAGCGAATTTTTACCTCAAGAGAGTATGGACGTACATGGTACGTCCGATGTTTTTATTCCCGAATACATGAATTTATCCATAAAACGGACATGGCTCAAATGTTTTTATCTATTCAATTATAGTATCTTGTATATGGCGGCCGCAATTAAGTTTTTTTTATTTGTAAGAAATATTCGTTGGTAGAAAACTAACAATTAGGTAAAAAAAACAAAATTCAGATAATTTTTAAATGTAAAAAAGACTCACTCCTCCATACATATTTTATTCACAACATCTCACTCGCTTAGAGAACGAACGCCCATTTCTAATTGGCACGTTGGCATTAGTACAGAATTGTGCAAATCATTTTGAAAGATTTTGCGATTAATTTATTAACAAAAACATACTAAGTGCAACATTGACCTTGTTACTCGCAGTAACACGTCTTTCAACGTCCTTCTGGCAATTTTGTGACTGAAACAAAGGTAATAGAATTTCTATTATTATGTTACAATAAACCCCGCCAGTTTGTTTTACAATGAAGTCTGAAAAATATTTTTGTAAAGGCAACATTTTAGTGAGTGTTGTAGGACGTAATCCCACAGTGCGGATGTAGATGAACTTAGTAGCTTACTCATTAATTTTTTCTTCTTTTTCTCTCAACGTCATTTTAAAGCCATAGAAACAAAATTCAAAATCACGCAAAAAAACTCCCCGTGAGGGGATTCCCAGTATTTACGACAACCGACCACATCAGGGTTAGAATGACAGAAGCAACCGCCCAGCGATTGCACACTACCCACCGAGCCGGACCCTTCGTGGCTAGACGTAGATGCAGTACAGTCAATGGGACTGCATATAAATATGAATTGGGAATGAGCGGTGACCATCGAGCAGAGAGAACTGCGCTCGGCCGTCTGAGAATGTTGTTTGAATATCTTTATGGGGGATAGTGCAGTGTATCGAGGGCATATCATGCAGACGCATCGACGTGCTCCAGTAAATGCAGGACTTGGTAACATTTGTTTCGACAGACTATATTTTTTACAACATAGATGCATACAAAACTCCATCACATGTTATATAACATATATGCATACGAAACATCCATCATAATTTTATTACATATATGAAGTGCAAATCGCTCTCCACTCCTTTTTTCCATATTCATCAATCCAATAACATCGCCTCTTAAATGTTCTTATCATCTGTATGTGGATGACCTACAGATATATATTCATTTTGATCCAAATTTCTTTCACGCGGCTTTGAACAATTTAAATGTGGACCTTCAATCGATCTCGGAGTGGACTGGGGAGCATGGCTTACTCATAAATCCTAAGAAGTCTCAAGCGATCGTCATTGGCAGCCCTCAGCTTCTCGGTAAATTCAACACTGACTTACTTCCTCTAATATTACTTGATGGCTCTTTCATACCATTACATAAAATTGTTAAAAACCTAGGAGTGCTAATAGATAACACTCTCTTATGGCGAGATCAAATAAATGAGTTAAGCCGAAGGATCTTCTTCAGCCTTCAGTCCCTTAAAGTGTTGCAAAGATTCCTACCAGCTAAAACCAAAATTTTACTCGTACAATCTCTGCTCTTTCCGATTCTGGACTATGCGGACGTATGTTACTTGGATGTTACAGAGGAACAGCTGGACACATTACAGCGTCTTCAAAATGTGTGTCTAAGATTCATTTTCAACCTACGAAAGTACGATCATATAACTTCATACCAGAAGGCATTGAACAGGTTGAATGTTAGAAATAGACGCCAAATTCACATACGGTCTCTATTGTATAATATTTTTAACTGTCTCGCTGCACCCTCTTATCTCGCCGAAAATTTTCAGCGTCTTTCCAATCATGGAGTAGCGCTACGCTCAAACAGAGATTGTTTATTGGCCTTTCCAGTTCACCGCTCCTCTTTCTTTACGTCGTCCTTATACTAAGTAATAATTTTGATTAACTGTTTTTAAAATTTTTACTGAACTGTAACCCTTATATTCCTGAAGTTATAAATCCCAGTGAGCATTCACTTGTGATGTCATATCGAGCACATGTTAACGTGGCTTACGTAGCTCAATGAGCTAATCATCCATAATATACGAGTATACGTTAATTGCGAACAATTGTATTGCAAACACTCCTCAAATGCGCTCTTAGGATTCGAACCCTCTCGTCACTTTTAATTAGACCTTCACAAAAGGATTGTATTTAAATGCTCCTGAAGCTGTACACCCCTACCATATCTCTGACACTAGGAGGTAGACCATTCTACGTCATGGGATCAACAACAGCAACACCTCTATCATAATACCCCGCTCTATTGGATTGATTTGGAATAACCAATTTATTAGAAGAAGAAGAAATCGGCCTTACAGTTTTACTTCTCTACGAAGAAACGACCCTCAGAGAACTTAAAAAATGTAGTGACCGCAGCCACTACCTTGCTATTCTTAAAATCTAATTAATTTTTTTAGATATTTTATCTGTCCATAATAGTGCGTTCGAATCCCGAGTTAGAACGCCCTTGAGGAGAGTGCTTTTCTAAACGGCGCTATTTTAAATTGACATTTAACTATTTTTATTAAAGTACAAAAAGTAAGTGATTAAAGTACAAAAAATGTAATGTGTCATAATGCTGAAATTTCTTTCTAAGTATATCGTCTTTAGGTTTGCATTTGAAAAGAATATCTCGCAACTCTATTGCAAATTTATGTCTGTCTTTGAAGGGCAAAAATGTGAAATAAAAACACTTAATTTTTTCGTAAACTTTCAGAATTTATTATAAAAACTTAACATATATGAAAGGTCCATTATAAAAAAACTGATTTATAGATATTTAGATTTATTAACATTGCTAACATAAAATGATGATTTTAGCGTTTGGCATTTCGGAAGGCTAAAATGATCGTCCAGTCTCGTCCAGTCCAGTCCAGGCAGGGGAAATAAATATTGGAAAGTCCGAAAAGTAATTTTGTATTTTTAGATCAAATTCAAAGTCAATTTTTTTATATTTAGAGGTTACTTGCTTGTAGACGGTGATTTTGATATTTTTAGATCAAATTCAAACTCAAAAACTTTTATATTTAGAGGTGATTTGCTTGTAGACGTTGATTTTGATATTTTTAGTATTTCAGCTATCTCTCGTGTCGTTGAACGCTGGTTATTCTCGATCAAATAATTGATTTGGTCATCATCAGTGATAATCGGCCTTCCAGGATCGACACCACATTGTAGTGTCGTATACCATTAGGGATTTTTTTAAATCTCATTTGATAGTAATATTATATTTTCATGTCAAATCAAAACGTTAAATTTGCAACAAATGTTCGTGGATAGTGGTTTTCGATATTTTCATAATCTCAGTAATATCTCGTGTCATCTAATTTTCTAGACAAAAGCTTTAATTTGGTCAATATCAATAGTAATCGGTCTTCTAACGCGGACCTCTCAAGTGTCATATCACGTTACGAAACAAGCGGAGCGGACATCTTCAAGTGTCATATCACGTTGAAACAACATCCTTTTTTTCAACACTATTGCTTACTATATTGTCGTCATACATAGCACGTATCGTCGCCATACACAATACGTATCGTCGGCATACACAGTACGTATCGTCGCCATATACAGTACGCATCGTCGCCATACACAGTACGCATCGTCGCCATACATAGTACGCATCGTCGCCATACACAGTACGTATTGTCGCCATATACAGTACGTATCGTCGCCATACACAGTACGTATAATTTATTTTATTTGTGTCTAATATATTTTTTGCGGTAGTAAATAAGCAGCAAGCACCAAATAATCATTTTATTTTGTTCCATCGTTAAAAATACACAAAAAAAAACGACCAAGCAATTTGGGTAAGCAGTGACCGAAACATGCGCTAAACTCTTACCTTTCATAATAATAACATACATTCAACACATTTGGTAAAGAAACCAACACCGAATGATATTTATTCGAGCAATAATAAACTACGTTCCAGATAACAAATTACCTTTTTAGAACCTTAAATAAGTTTTTGGATTTTATTTAAGAAATAACAATACAGGTCTATGGTCTTAACGCTTTTATTTGAATGAAATTAAAATATATTTTTTTCATAATACGAGTACATTGTTTATTAATTTTTTAAATATACGACTTACTTAGAGAAAAGCCAGCTTTCAAACATTTTAAAACAAGCTGCCATTCCAACTGGCCGCCACCTTTCCTGCCCCCGAGGCTTTCTATACTTGATATCACTACAATTGGGGTGAAAAATAATCTGTTCTGGGTCACTAGTCGCTTGGAATATGCACAATAATATATTGTGGTAGGTACTTCTCTGTATTTCAAATAAATCGTAGTCGGAACAGAAATTGTTGTTTATGCTTACAGAATAGGGATGCCAGTTGTCAGAGAATGCGCGGGACGGGACATTAATCATAATTAAGGGTGCGTTTAAACGATGCCATTAATATCGATTAAATACGTTATACCGGGCAGTCTTGAGCGTCTAAACATGGCCTAGGTCAATGTCAGACATATGCAGTGTGCAGACATCGTATTTTTCAACGATAATTAAGTATCATACAATGGAGAGATTATTAATATACTGCCGTTATATTTTGGTTTCATGCGGTCTTTGGACGCTAATTAATTTACAACAAAACGCTTTACAAGACTTCTTATGGTACATGCCATCACGTCACATTCTTTTTGGGTTAGGCAGAGAGGATAGATTTTCACGCCTTTTTATCCAAATACAAAGCTCTCGCCTCGTTCATATCCATACGTCTCGTTACATGTCCTCCGGTTTCTCATACTTCTTACTTTTCCCTCTGTTAAAAAATATGAAACTGTTTGTCCGTTTTAAATTTATGGAAAGTTTTTCATTTATTGGTATAGATCATTCAGTTTGAAGAGTCATTTTGCAATAGTGTGAGAAACACTCTCTGTATTTTACAAATTGTTTCCTAGAATCTGCCATGCCTAAACAATTAATATGATAAATAAACTTACTTTCATTTTATTTTAATGATTATTACAATTTAAGCTGACAACATTTTTAATTTACAAACCGTGTGTGTTCATTTCAATGTTTGAACATAAAATATTATTTTCATATTTTTTGCTTTTTCCCTTCATTAAAAAAATAAAGTGACTAGTTTTTGTAAACGCACTGTTACTCACACTATTGCAAAATGAATCTTTAGGCTGAATGATCTATACGGTAATCAACATAAATAAATTCATCATATGGACATATTGACGAGCGTGACCAGGACACAATAATGTATTTAGGCTCAGCAATCGACGACCTCCGTGGCATAGTTGGCAAGACGCCGGTTTTCTAGCCCAGAGGGAGCAGGTTCGATATCCGTTGGTATCCAATTTATTTTTAAAAGGGTTCTAGCGTAGTTCTCACTTATGGCCTACGCAACATATTTTAAGATGATTGGAAGAGATTGCAACGTGATCATAAATCCGCCAAGTTGTACTGTATACAAAGAAAATGTAATTCACTACATTACTCTAGTCCAAGAGTTCCCAAAGTGGTAGATATCGACCCCCTGGGGTCGATTTGATTTTTCTAGGGATCGATAGTTTCAATAAAAAAATTTGGGGGTCGACGACAGCAAAAATAGACCCCCTTACCACTGCTACTTATTTGTTAACTTCAAAATACCCATGTTTCCAATAGGTACATAATTAACACTTTTTTGACAAAAATACATTACATACCAAACTTGTGAACGAAAAGGTAAAATGTATAATTAAAAGTCTATTTTTTTGCTTTAATTTTTGTTAGCGCAGATTTCAATATTAAATGCTGCACAAGATAATGCAATGCATAATCCGTAGTCCTTTTATCTTTTTCAATCCTTAATTACAAATGATTAAAATGAAAAGTTTGAGATCTAGTGAAATATTTAATATCGAGTACTGTACAAACTTATTAATTTGAGTAAGTAAAGTAAATTACTAGGGGGTCGACGGTTTTAAAAGTTTTTGGTAAAGGGGTCAGCGGCCGAAAAAAGTTTGATTTATTGTCAGAAAGACGGATTTATTGTCAAACGACAATCTCTTCCGATTCACTAGAAATATGATAAAGTTGCTTTAACTGAAAACTAAACTAGAACCCTTCTTAGGAAAAGTGTTAACCTACGGGTTTGAAATACTGATTACGACTGACTACGTTACGAGTATGTTAAATATTTTTTTAATAAACTTCGTCGTGTACAGTACAACCGTGCAGATTTATTGCCGTATGACAATCTCTTCCAATCAACCAGAAATATGTTATAAAAGCCTATTGTGAAAACTAGACTGAAACAATACTTCGAATAAGCTTTGTAATATTAATCATAATAAAAGTGCAGGGGTGGGCATACATGAGATGAACGAGAGCCACATTCTGAATTTTCATATATCATATATAAAAAGCCCCGCCATAGTCACGTTCTCACGTAGTATTAAATACACGAATTCAAATTTATTACATATTCTATACAAATCTTAATAGCTATATAAAGTATAAAAATACATATGCTCGTATAAGAAAATATAAAAATAGCGCAGAATACGGTTCGCGTGGTTTGTGCACATAAAGAGGCAGGAGATGCGCGCGCACCCTACACATTGAAATCACAGCACACACGTATACATCAATACTTGCGTCTTTGACAGTTGCATTCATACATGCGCATCTTGTCACTTACTATACAACATTTAGAAAGGAAAATCGCGAAAATAGAAGTATAATGGGGAAAGAAAGTGTCTATATTTTTATAAGAGACATTGGGAGCCGCACTTAACCCAACGAAGAGCCGCATTTGCCCACGTCTGTTATATACCATCGTTTAGAGAGCAAACTCTCCCCAAAGGCGCTCCAACTCGGGTATCAAACCTACGATTATTGACACATTAAGTGCATGGATAGGAAAGTATTGGTTTTATTTATAAATATTCCAAGGATACCTTACATAAGGACATCGCAATGTATAAGATGTTTATGTAAATGCAATTAAACATCCGATTCAAAAGTCTTTATAAAGAAACATAACATATACGGTCCATTCGTTGCAAATTTTCGAATAGACAGACGAATAGCGTTATCAGTACCAAGACGTCCGATAGCATCCACTTAGGAGTAGACAGGTGCTGTAAACATGTTTTCCTAAGACTGTTTGCAGGTCCGTCGTAGTCTTAGACCCAATGGTGGGACAAACGAAAGGTGATTTAGAAATACTTAGGTAGTGTTGAAAAAGTAGCGCTGTTATAGTTATTTGTTCATATAAAGTAGCATTCTACTCAATTTATTATAGTTATTCATCAATATAAAGTAGCATTCTACTCAATCTGTTATAGTTATTCATCAATCTAAAGCAGCATTCTCCTCAATGTGTTATAATTATTTTTCAATCTAAAGTAGTGTTCTACTTAAATTGTTTGGGTAACTTTTCAATCTAAAGTAACATTTTACTCAATCCATTATAGTTATATTCAAATCTAAAATAGCATTCTATTATAAAAGCCTTAATTACTTTCAATCTAGAGTAGCATTCTGGTCAATCTGTTATAATCTGTTATATATTTTTTAATCTAAAATGGGTCACACGAAAGGTGATTTAGAAATACTTAGGTAGTATTGAAAAAGTAGCGCTGTTATAGTTATTTGTTCATGTAAAGTAGCATTTTACTTAATCTATTATAGTTAATCATCAATATAAAGTAGCATTCTACTCAATCTGTTAGAGTTTTTCATCAATTTAATGCAGCATTCTCCTCAATGTGTTATAATTATTTTTCAATCTATGTTAAAGTAGCATTATAATTAAATTCTTTTGTTAACTTTTCAATCTAAAGTTACATTTTACTTAATCTATTATAGTTATTTTAAAATCTAAAGTAGCATTCTACTATAAAAGCCTTAATTACTTTCAATTTAAAGTAGCATTCTGGTCTATCTGTTATAATTATTATTAAATCTAAATTATTATTCCACTCAATCCATTATAACAGTTATAGTGTTAGTTATTATTAAATATAAAGTAGCATTCAATTAGAAAAGTCATAGTTACTTTTCAATTTCAAGAGGCATTCTGCACAAACTGTTAAATCTAAAGTTAAATTCTACTCAATCTGTTATTGTTATTTTTAAATCTTACGTAGCATCCTGCGCCAACTGTCAGTTATTTTTAAATCTAAAGTAGCAATATATTGAATAAAATGTTACTTCAGATTTAAAAATATTAATAATTTTTCGGTCATAGTTAATTTTATTTTCAAGTAATAATTTTCTCAATCTCTTATAGATTTTTTAACCTTAAGTAGTATTTCACTGAATCTGTTAAAGTTACCAATCTAAAGCAACATTCTTCCAAATCTGTTACACGCTTTCCGCTCACATTTGCATTATATGTTTATTTTGTTTTCTTCATTCATTCATTCATCCAAACCATTTCAGGTTGATCTACTTCATCTTACTTAAGACAATAGTTTATGGAAAATAGTCAGATATTATGTATACACCGAAATACTCAGATATTATGTATACGCCGAAATAGTCAGATATTATGTATACGCCGAAATAGCCAGATATTATGTATACGCCGAAATAGTCAGATAGTATTTATACGCCGAAACAGTCAGATATTATGTGTACGCCGAAATAGTCAGATATTATGTATACGCCGAAATAGTCAGATATTATGTATACGCCGAAATAGTCAGATATTATGTATACAACGAAACAGTCAGATATTGTGTATACGCCAAAATAGTCAGATATTATGTATACGCCGTAATAGTCAGATATTATGTATACGCCGAAATAGTCAGATAATATGTATACGCCGAAACAAGAACCGAGTTTTTTAAGGCTGCAGATTATCTGCCTATCCTCGTAAATACTGTCCGTCCTTTACTGTCCATGCAGTGAGACTCTGGAATCAGTTACAAACGAATATAAGACTCGCTCCGTCCTTGGCATGCTTTAAGAAGCGACTGAAAAAACTCTTAATTTCTAGTCATTAAAATAACGTGTTTCATTCCTAATTTTTCTTTTACTTTCCTCTCCACCATCCCTTCCTTTCCTTTTGATTGGTGATATCTCACTTTATATGAAAAATAATGTTCGGGTGATTGTACGTCTTTGTGGGGTTCGTGGGCATATGCTCACGTATGTGTTTATGGATTTCGTGAGGATGGATAGTCATTTGAATGATTTATGCGACCACGTAACTTGCTTCATTTACTTTTGTCTGGTTGGTTGGAAGAGATTACCGCCTGACAATAAGCCCATCAGATTGTATTTGCAATAAAAGTGTTAAATAAAATAAATAAGTACAGTGTGGCCACTGAAAGACTGAAGGGTTTGAAAAAGTCATAACTTGTTCATTTTAATTTTTTTTTTCTTTTCTACAGGTTATAGAGCATTCCTTGGAAATTAAAGTGGTTACATATGATATCCAGCAACGAGTAAAACTCATTGGGTTTTTCTATTCCAGTAAAAGATCAATCGTTGAAACTCAGAGAAAATACCAGCAAAATTTTAATGTCAGAGTATCTCCTAGCGATAGCATGATTCGGAGCCTAATCTCCCGGTGTGAAAGAACTGGATCATTTGGTGATCTCCAGGGAAAAGTTCCTTAGCGCACTGATGCAGCGATGGAAGCTGAACGTCAGTGTGTCCTTGAGGACCCATCTGCCTCTACCCGTCGTCGCTCTGCTCAACTAGGCATCACCAGAACATCACTTCAGAAGATTCTGAAACTGGATTTAAAAATGTTTCCATACAAGATCCAAATGGTCCAACCAGCGATGATAGACACTCAGCAGCACCAGCACCCCAAGATACTCAGCAGCACCTGCAGTACGCAATTATATTTCAACACCTAGCCAGAGATAACAACAACTTTTTGAACAACTTGATAATGAGTGATGAGGGCCATTTTCATTTGAACGGGTACAGTCTACAGCAGTGGTCCCCAACCCCCGGGCCGCGGCCCGGTACCGGGCCGTGGACCAAATGGTGCTGGGCCGCGCAAGGGCCTGCTTAAAAATTACTTTTGAAAAATCGAACATGCCCAATAAAACTTAATTATAGCTTAAAATAATTATTCCGTTGAAAACCCCTTCACGCTAAGTTACCACCGACCTTCCGACAATACCTGTTCGAGACAACAACTCTGCCGGTGTTCTGGATTAGAGTCATGGCGGAATACCCTGAGATTGTCACCACAGCACTAAAATCCCTATTGCAATTTCCGACATCCTATTTATGTGAAGCGTGGTTTTCTGCAGTGACAGCAACCAAAACAAAACAAAGAAATAAACTGGACATAAGCAAGACACTTCGGGTGTCACAATCTCCTACTCCTATTACCCCCAGATGGAACCATCTCGTTTCAATGAAGCAAGCTCAGGGTTCTCATTGATTTAGCATTAAGTTAAAATATTAAATCTGTTTTTATTCATTTTTAAGGGGTAACTATTTTATTTTGAAGGCATGTTTAAACACGATTCAATTAAAAATATTAAATCAAAACACATAAAACTTCAACATTCAAACTTTTAAAGAATATAGATAAATAACTTTCAAGTTAATATATCTGTAAGATATCAGAATAACATTAAAATCCCGATATTAAACCCTAAGCATTCTCAAAATTCTTTTCTCTATCTTGGAAAAAAATACTTTCAACCTTCCGCTGAACCTTAAAAATATTGAAAATACCCATGAATCCAAAAGAAAATTAAAAAAATATTTGAAACTTAATAATCCTTCATTGTTATTATATATTTTTTCTTCATTTTTCCCACAAACCATGTGTTTTCTCTACTATTATTTGTCACTATAACTTATGTCCACAGTTGTAAATTTTATCATATTTTTACTCGTATATTGTACAAATATATTGGTATTAAATTTAAAAAAAAAACTACATTCAATGTCCCCCCCCCCCCCAGTGGGCCGCGGTAAAATTATGAAACGTTGACCGGTCCGCGGCGACAAAAAGGTTGGGGGCCACTGGTCTACAGTATACAGTCCCAAAATCTACAGTGAAACCTGTAGATTTTGGGGCACTGAGAATCCCAGGGAATTACATCAGCAACAATTGCATCCTCTAAAATGCACTGTTTGGTGCAGTGTTCTGTCTGAAAGAGTTATCGACCCCAATTTCTTTGAAAATGAGCAAGGTCAGCCAGAAAGAATCAACGAGCTCTTGAATAGGACAATGCTTGAAAAAATTTTACGCCCAGCGGTCGAAGATAATCAGGAGGTATGGTTCCAACAGGATGGAGCTACTGCGCACACTGCCAGTGCGACGATGGACAAGAGTTATTTTTGTTTAATATCATTATTTTGTTTTCTGCCATACGTTTTTGTTTTTTTTTAATATTTATTCTTTAATCTAGATATGCGGGGGTGTGGGATGGAAGCCCCCCGATGCCCTTGCGGTCGGGCTCACCCTACATTGGTGGGGTGTATCACGGCCGGGGGAATGTTTGTGGGATGAGCCCGGACCTTTTAATGTCTTCTCTCTTGAATGTATTTTTTTGTCATCTATTTATTTTCTGTGTTTTTTTTTTATATTCTTGTTCTACGTGTTCATGTGGGCTGAAAAACATCTTGTGTCGCCGTGGCTGGGTTCGCCCTATATTGGTGGGGTATATCTTGACCTTTTGATAGCTTCTGTATTTAATGTATTATCTGCAATTTATGTGTTTTAGAAGTGTTATTTAAATATATTTTGTACATACTATGTTGCTGTCAATAAACCTATATTTATTTATTTATTCAGTCTTTGAGTGGCTACCTTGTATTTAAATACATATTCTATCTATCCTCACAAATATCCAAATATCTAATTACACGGAAAAATTCTAATAAATAACACACTGTAAATTATAGATATTCGGAAGTTTTAATTCTTATCAATAATAACAATACAAAGTAAAATAAATCGACTGCAGGGCGATGGTTAATTTATGTTTGGTCTTCTGGGTGGCATACTCGTTCTTACTTCTCGCGCTGAGGCGGCTCTGTCTTGGCACATACCGCGAATAACATGCATCGTCTTTACCCAAACAGAGATTCATCTCCATGTAGGGACCCGCAACTTCCGCCCGGCTACATTATGTCCCAGCGTTATGGGGCCGGCGGTCTGTAATTGCATCGGACACCGGACTGCATCAGGCCGAGAGATCGGGGGCTCGCGGTATCTTTTTTAAGTCATTCCCATTATCATCAACAATAATTAGTGTTTTGGATCAGTGTGTTCCAAACTTTGTCGATCGAGCACCTTCTAATTTGAACAATAATTTTAACAAGCACTGCTAATATATATGAACGTGTTAAATATAATATATCAAATAATTTATTGAATTTTATTTTCTTTGCATAAAGTATGTTATCAACTGGCGATTTTATTTCTTCTAGCCTACCAGAATCAAATAATATAGACCTAAAACTGAGAATACTCCTCATCAAGACCTATGTATGGAGTATCTTGATGTACGGCTGCGAGACATGGTGCCTATCCGAAAGAGATAGACGAAGACTAGAGGCTTTTGAGATGTGGTCCTATAGAAGACTATTAGGAATTTCCTGGAGAGACTGCATCACAAATGAAGAGGTTCTCCAACGAATCGAAGGAGGAAGGCACCTGCTCAGGATCCTGTCGGAAAGGCGTGCAAGATGGATCGGTCATATAATACGACAAGAGGGCCTCTTGCATGCCATAATGGAGGGTATGACCGAGGGGACAAACTCTAGGGGACGCCCACGCCGAGAGTACCTGGAGGACCTGTTGGTGGACGTGCGCTGCTCAACATATACAGATTTAAAAAGAGCCGCACAGGACAGGGAGGAATGGAGGAGAAGAGTTGAAATTGCTGCAAACCAGTCTTAGGACTGCAACCACGGAGAGGAGAGAGAGCCTACCAGATAGATGTTTAATACGTAAAAATCAGACCAACATCTTTTTTAAATGTTTTGAGTATCTTGGAATAAGCTTGTCAGGTGGTATTGTATACATAAAAAATAATACTATACAAAATGAGGTGTTGAATTTGAATTAAATATGGACAAAGGTAATGCTTGAAAAAAAAGTTTATATGCTCTCTGTTAAGTGTCATCGTCGTTGCTAAGTCTCGTAATCGAGGATTCAGTCGCTATTCCAACGTCAAGTCAGTTGCAAAGCGAATCTGTGCTGTTGAGTTTTTTTAAGTAAGTCAGTTGCAATCCAGCAACTCACTGGACACACCGTTGTACTGGATCCAATGGCACACCGAAGTGAGACCATCGGAGCACACCGGCATGTTTTCTTTCTTTTTTCCCTTTTTTTGAAAGTAAAGACATGACTGAAGTCAAAGATATCTTAATACCCCCGAATATTAGGGAAAAACATGTCTGGGTTATTTGAGGGCTGTAGCACAGCGCGGGGTTCGAACTAGCGACCTTTCGCACGGAAGTCCAGTGCGTTACTGCGCGGCCATGCACTTCTCTAATGGGAATGTTAATAAGTGTAAAAGAATAGTAAAAATACAAGGTATCCGATTTAAATTACACGTGAACAACCATTATATTTGAAAAAAAATTATATGCCATCTATTAAATATAATATTATAATAAAATTCAAGGTATTGGATTTGAACAAAATGTGAACAAAGATAATGTTTGATATAGCTTCTGTTAAGTGTAATACGAGTACAATAAAAAAATATTAGCTTTCTGTTAAATGTTAGTCAACCTTCATTTTAGCTGGGACTACCAAGGTCTGAGTGAATGTGATGGAATACAAGTAGCCTGAACGAGTGGACTTGTTTTTGCTAAATAATTAGTGTAATAATTGTTATCTAGTTATAAGTAGTATGTAGGTGTCAATTATTTCTAAAATCTCATATATTAAGATTGAATAAATAAAATAAAATGATATGTAGGAAAATAAGATTAAGTAAGTTCATAAATTATAACATATAATTAAGATTAGTTAAGTAATAAATTTGTATATAGGTATAGCCTTGACAAATGTTTGTACAATAATTTACTTTGTTTAATTTAAAAAAAAAGCAACGTATTGGATTTGAACTTAATGTGAATAAAGATAATGTTTAAAAATAATTATATTTCAACTGTTAGTGTAATAAATAATTAAATATAATGTATTAGATTTGGATTAAATGTTAACAAGGAAAAACATTGAAAAATAAAATCAAATGCCTTCTGTTAAGCGTAATAAAAGATATTGGATTTGAACTAAATGTGAATATGTTTGAAAAAAGTATGTATGTTAGTTGATGTGCCCTGTGTTAAGTGAAATTCAATCTTTAAGTGGAAGGTATTGTATTTGAACTAAATGTTAAACAATATTGTATTTGAACTAATGCCCTCTGTTACTGAGATACAATGGTCTATGTGTAGATTTGTGTAACATGCCAACTTATTAAAAGCCATTTTTGAAATTAATATTTTTTTATGAATGTTCTATACTTAATAGATATTCTAAGATTTTCAGAATTGTTATTGTTTGTTTTATTTTTTTTTGCGCTACACACTTTGGAGACTCCAGCTTTTAAACGTACGCTATACTTATAATGAATGCGTCGTCACAAACTGGCGACGGATACGGAACTGTTCCGTAGGAATAAAACGTAATGGGTAAAGCAATTTTCTTAACATTACAAGTATTTTTTTAATCCACTTTGCACGGATTTCTCGTATTACACAAAGAGGGTCTGCTTCTAGAGTTAGTTTATTCGTTAGGAAGAATATCAGCCTGGATTCTTCTCATAAAGCTAGGTGGTGCCGAGAATATATCCACTGTGTCATTCAGTTGGTTCAATATATTATATCTATACCACGCGTGACTGAGTGTTCAGCCATGATACTCGTCCTGTAAGTTGGTATGTAGAACAGAGGGTAATTCCTTACAGGGCTATATTGATTATATACATATAAACTTAGTGATTCTAAAATCGTGAGACAGTTAAATCTTGATTCTTGCCTTCTTGTTTCGAGATTTCTATAGTTACACACCGTGACTAGTTCGACATAGTGAGCATATTTTGGGTAATCGCCCTTTGTTCTGTACCATAGATATCTGAGGATTTTTTGTATTTGTTCCATATTGTTTTTGTATTTGAGCTGATGAGGAACCCAAACTCTACAGATGCATACATATTATACTTCCACTATCTCCGTGACCTACTAAGTCTAAGTGGTAGAGCTCTAGTCTTTGGTTCGGGGTTCTGGATTAGATTTCCGACGGTATCCAAAATAAGAAACAAGAGTTTTCACTATATACATACATATAATATACACGTATATCTAATTTGAGGTTATTATTATTGAATCGTAGGGCGTTACATTTTCGTTGTATACAGTACAACCTGGCGGGCTAATTGCCATGTAACTATCTCTTTCCAACCAACCAGAAAAATGTAAAAGAGGTGAAGTGAAAAACAGACTGGAATCCTTTTTAAAATCTGAGTTCCAATGGGACTTGAACGCGCTATCCCAGGGCTGAAATACAGGTCTTTATCAATCAGATCACGAAGGTAGCATAAGTAATTTTATTTATTTGTTTATTTATTTTAAAAAGACGCAGACTTTACGAAAAATAAAATTTCACTAAAATTATACAAAACAAAAATAAACATTATCCAAATGAAAAAAAAACAATCCTAAAAAAATCAAAACAAATGACATAAATGAATATCTGTTTAAAAAAACATCAATACTTGAACATATAATCAAAACGGAAAAACCATTATGTACAAAACTAAAAAAAATATGACACAAATGCATCTTTATTTATTTATTCTAGAGAACTTTCGAAGAAATTTTTGAACTGATTTTTTATTGATTATTAGCTGTACCCGGCCACGCGTTGCTGTAGCTCAGTCTGGTTTTTTTAACACAAACTGTTTGAAAATTTAATATTTAATACTTAATTATTTAATATTTATTATTTAATATTCTAAATCAAAATGAAAATAGCCAAAATCTATATTGCGTGTGTTGCCGTCACGTTCAACAGGAGGCGCTCTCATTATTTCGTATGTTTTATATACTTTTTTAAATACAACTGTATAGAAAAAAAATAATATATAAACATGCTTGTATACGAATGTAACCTTTTGTCAAAATTTCAAAGCAATGAAAAATAAGACAAACAGTTAAAAAACGAAATGAAAGAAGCGGACACGTCGAAAATGCAATGTCACATAACTGTCAAGGAGAATTGTTTAGTTTGCGTGTGCCATTATTTCGTCTGTTTTATATACTTTTTTATATACAACTGTATATAAAAAATATATACAAAACATGCTTGTATTCGAATGCACTCCCGTTATTTCGTCTGTTTTATATACTTTTTTTTATATACAACTGTATATAAAAAATATATAAACATGCTTGTATACATATGCAACCTTTTGTTATAATTTCAAAGCAATCGGTGAAGAACTTTCAGAGATAAGAGATTTTTAATATACGAACATTTACATTTTTATTTACATAGATTGTGTTTTTTTATCTTTTTTTGTGATTTTTCCGGTACTGAAGGAGGTTTGTGAAGTTGCATCTGTCTGATTACGTCTTTTATACTTTTTTATTTTTAGTGTAGTGCGAGCTGTGCGCCTGTGGATGGTAATCGCCTGTGCATGGTAATGCGGGCTGTGCGCCTGTGATCGTATTGTGTAGGTAATATATGATTTTGTACGATTACGATTTGTACCTGTTCCTTTCTGATTGTTTTTGTCATAATTGTGTAAAATTATTTTTAAGATCTTATATATTCTGTCTTTCTTAATGTGTTGAACAGTCACTATTGGCTTTTTATTTTGTATTATTTTTGTTCTAAGGTATATTGTTCCATTTATTTATATAGATAAAAAAAATATATTGAAAAGAGTATGGAGAGAGTTTCGATTCAAAACACAACATTCCTGGTCAAATGGGACGTTAATTGAAATAGCCTCGGTGTAACCATTTGCTTATTGCGTTTATTTATTTATTGATATCATCTCTGGAGGAGACATAACTTGTATTATACCCAATTAGAGGGTTGTTAACTATGATCAGTGGCGTAACTAGTCAACTATGTTATTGAGTAATCATTCAGTAAACACATAAGATAAGTTTTTTTTTATTTTTAAGTTTATTTTATGAACTGTTTATTACGTTATTGTAAAATGTATAGGAGGGAAACGCAGATGTGCAAAAGGCTGAAAAAAGTCAAAAAGCTGTAGAAATGTGTGTACTTAGAATAATAGATATACAAAATACGGAATGAAGTGATTTGGAATGAACTTTAAGCACTTCATTCCCTTTAGATTGATGATGTATTATGAAAGGTGAAGAAGAGCACTTTGTGATGGTTTGCACATATATAACGAATGAACAAAGAATGACCAACAAAATAAATGTATAAGGCAAATGTGCACTGAAAATAATACGTGGGGTGACAATGTATGACAGAATATGGAATAAAATTATTTGGGGTAAATGTAAACTTAAGGCTGTGTTAAGTAAGATGAAAAAAAGCACCCTGAGATGGTTAGGACTCGTAGAACGAATGAATTAAGAAATACCAATAAAATAAATATACAGTGCAAATGTGAGTAAAATGCATGGTACAGGAATATCAAGGAAAATGGGATTTCCAGGCGGTTAAATTAAGAACGTCAAGGCGATTTTCACATATTTCCATTTTTTGCGGTCTTTTGCCTCTCTTTGCCAAGTAGCGCCTGCAAATTATGAAGGGTCTCTCCCATCTGTTTTGGGGCCTTCTCCTCGGTCTGATAGTTTCTCGTGGTATCCAATCTGTGCTTTTTTTTGTCCATCTATTATTTTCTCCTCTCGTCACGTGTCCTGCCCATTCCCACTGGCTTTCGAATATTGTTACCATTATGTCTGTGATTTTTGTTTGGCTTCATATCCATTTTATTGTCTTTCGATCTCTACATAAATGTTAACAATGTTTGTACATTCCAATGTAATTGGGTTAAGCCTGTATTAGAAAATACGCAAATAAATACTTTACATTTAGCACCACATTTACAATTTATCTTTACATAATAATAAATGTTCTTTATATAAAAATAAACACGGACAAAACAAAAGTGATAACTGTAGGCAGAGACGAACACCAAATGAATATACTAATGTCGGGAGCTGCACTTAAGAACGCAAAAGAGTTTGTGTATCTTGGAAGCAAGATCACATGGGATGGCCGTACAAAAAGAGAGGTTGACAGTCACATCCACCATGTCAAACTCGCCTTTAATAAGAAATCAAAGATTTTTTAATCCAACAACATGGACCTAAAGCTCCGCAAGCAATTGGTCAAAACATATGTGCGGAGTATTTTGAAATATGGTTACGAGACATGGTGCATAGGCGAAAGAGATAAAAAAAGATTGGAGGCCTTCGAGATGTGGACCTATATACGAATCCTAAGGATTTCCTGGAGAGCCCACATTACAAATGACGAGGGTTTCAGCAGGATCGAAGAAACCGGCCACCTGTCAAACATCATATCGGAAAGGCGTGCAGAATGGATGGGTCATATGATGCGACATGAAAATCTCCTGCACAATATACTGGAGGGAATGATTGAGGGATCGATTGGCAAAGAGCGTCCTCGCCGAGAGTATCTGCAGTAAATATAGCACGATATGGACTGCACCTCCTATACAGAGCTCAAGAGGATTGCTGAAGACCGAGCGGAGTGGAGGAGGAGATGCAGGGCTTTGCTGCTAACCAATCCCCATGATTCAAACTGAAGAAGAAGAATAATAAATCTGATCGGTTAAAATAAAATAGTTACATAGTATAATATATGATAGACGTACTCATAAAGAGTGTTACCTATGTCCATAAAATATACGAGTAAATAAAGTATGTTAATGATCGAAATCATCGCTTTACCTTGCGAAAAATTATTTATTTATTCGAAAAATTCCGAGAGATGTTCTTATCAATTTATGTTTATCAGAGAACAGTTTGTCCAAGGTTTTCACACTGCGAACACGGAATTTGTTTCTGTTATTATGTCTAAAAATACGAAGGTCGTAGATCCGCTGAATTCCTGAAATACCGAAGGCTTAATGTGGCAAATATTTGTTCATGAAATTCGCATATGCAATGGCGCATTTGGGTTTAGAATGCTCTCATTAGATATTGTGAAGCTTGACTTGAGAATTGCGTACATCTAAGAATGGTTGAAATGGCGACCTCTGTAATCTAGTTGGTAATATTCCTGTCTCGCGATCCAGAGATTGCGATTTCAAATTCCACAAGAACACAGATTTAAAAAAAAAAGGATTCTAGTCTGATTTTCACTTAATGCCTTTTTAATAAACTTTCTGATTGGCTAGAAGAGATTGCTATACGGTAATACACCCGGCATATTGTACAGTATACGAGTATAACGAAAGTGTAATACAATATAATGTTTTACATTATATTTATTCAAAAATTTTCATGAGAACTACATATAAAATATGGAGAAACCACACGGATAAAAATAAGTTATTTCATTGTAATTTGTTTTATCAAACACTGTTTATTCCACTTTTTGTAACGGTATAACCCTACCGGTTTCAAGGCTTTCACCTCATCTTCAGGGGAGCACAAATAAGACTTGTGCTTACCTGAAGATGAGGTGAAAGCCTTGAAACCGGTAGGGTTATACCGTTACAAAAAGTGGAATAAACAATGTTTGATGAAACAAATTACAATGTCTTTAAACCTCTACAACGTTAATGCCTTAACTATTATATAAATAATATAAGTTATTTCAAGGGAAAACTCGAATTATGTAAATCATGGTTTGTTGTCTGTTATTTTTCGTGATCCCAGTAAACACGGTTTATGATAAAATTTATTTTTGAATAAAACTTCTATAAAAAGGTAGAAATAAAAAAAAAAAAAGGAAAGGTGTGGAGTAAGGAAAAGGGAAGTAATTATATGATAATACACAGGTGACTAAATAGTTGAGGCACAGTCCATTATTGCCAAGGAGATATATATGTTTTGAAGAGTAATTACTAACGTAAGGGGAACCGGACACGGCACACAAAAAAGAAGAAAAATATTGTTTTAAACATGGATGAAAGTAAAAGCAATAAATTTTATAACAAACATGTTATAAAAATTATTACAATAGTATTGTGTTCATAAACTTTCAGAAGACCTCTGGAAACAAACCAGTTCATAAATTATATATTATAAATCTAGACAAAACGAAAATATTCACCTCATTAACATTTAAGGCTCTATAAAAATGAAAAAGTTAACTTTCGTTTCGCTGCGTGATTCTAAAAATCGATTTGGGTCAATGCCATCTTTCTATTTGAATTGCCAAATAATTCACAGTTACAACGAATAAGAAGTCTGCGAAAGTATCGCACTTTTGTTTTCTCATTTGAATATGATTCATAAAATTTTATTGAATACACGGGGAATAAACTGAAAGTTGAATTGCGTTGGTAAAGTCAGGGATTAGGACAACTTTTAATAGTGTAGGTGGGAAGATGCCTCTCTTCCAACACGGAGGTGGCGGGTACGATTATCACTGGAACCCAGGTTTAAAAAAAAGTTTTTCAGTCGGTTTTCACTTAAGGCCTCACTCATCTGGATAGGTTGAAACATATTGCTACATGGCAATATTTCTACAAGGTTGTATTGTAAACAAAGAAAGTTTAACACATGATTCGCTCGGGCGCTGCTATAGTTGCCAGACGTGATTTGTTCAATGATAGTGGGTTCAAGTTCCGAGTTAGGTCGCCCTTGAGGAGAGTTTGTTCTCTAAACGTTGTTGTATAAAATTGTTCTTAGAATTTGAATTTGAATATGATCCTCATTTGTGACCAGTGTGTAGCTTTAGGAAAGCATCTGAACACAACCTTTTTTGGGAGATCTTATCAAAATTTATCATCAAATATAATATGAACATTATACACACACTCGTACAATTCTACACCTTAAGCCGAATTTGATACTATCACATATCGGGAGATCAACACATATTTTTGAGTAATTCGTCTTCCCCTGGTAAGTTTTCTGTGGTTTTCTTACCCGTCTTATCAACTAGATATTTTTATATCTAACACAAAGATAACTAGCAACGGAAACAGAGCTGTCATAATACTGCGCCCTATTGAATCTATTTGGAATAATCAATTTATTAGATGAAGAAGAAATTGATTTAAAGTTTTACTTCTCTCCGAAAGAACATCCCTGAGACATAGATCCAAAGAATACAATGGAGATATCACATTAAGGGACTTGAATACAAAGAAACAAAGTTTGAATTCAATCCGTTTGCAATACCTGAGCACCAAGAGGTGAATATCTGTTTGGAGTCTCGGTTCAATTGCAGGACGCCTTACTCCTTCATCGGGTAATTTCTGACAGTTGGGATATTTAGGTCGATATTTGGAGAGGGCATCAAAGGGAATCAGGAGTAGATAAGAGTTATGAGATGGTTGTGAAAAATAATATAAAAGATAAATAATATAACATACAAATATACATAGATTTATGAATGAATTGTTAAACATAAAGAATATATAATATTATACAAAGGGGCATGGAGAGATGCATGTTGGGATATATTAAAAGAGACCGTAAACGAAACACCTGGATTCGCAATATAACAAAGGTAGAAGACGTTATAAAGGTGTGCAAAATAACGAAGTGGCAATGGGCCGGACACGTAGCCAGAATGTCAGACTCCCGATGGACATCCGAAATAATCCAATGGTACCCAAGAGGCATAAAGAGGCCCAGAAGAAGACCGAAGATACGCTGGATAAATGAAATCAGGAAGCATGGCAGCATCACATGGCATCAACGAGCAAAAAACCGAACTATTTGGAGTCAACTTGGGGGGACCTTCATCCAGCAGTGGATCGACCCTGGTTGACAATGATGATATAATGTAGGCGGGATGAAGGAGAGTAAAATATAAAAATATATAGTGAGGGGGAGGCGAGTGTTACTTTACAAAAAATATAAATACGTATATATGGTATATAGGGTATGGGAAAGATATATATTGGGGTTTAGGAGGAACTGTCTGCCTATAAAGGTGAAGCGGGATAGATTTGAGAATCGTCTTCAGACAAGGGTGCCTGAATTTACGGTTCGCGTTGTAGTTTGGCATTGAGTTTATGACGGGGTTAGGATGTCTCGGGAGCGAACTATAAAACTTTTCGGCCAGAGCGTTCCGGCATAGTTCTGGACTTCGAGCTACATTATATACATTACAACACTCACACTCCACAAACAAGCCGAATGTGTTAATATCGCAAAACGGAAGAGCCCAGAGGTCCTCTGAAGCTCGACTTCCCTCGATGAGTTTTCTGTGGTTTTCTCACCGAATATGTCTTCAATACTTATGCGAATGCGGGGAAGCTCCAATCATACGGGCCGCAGCCGATACCTTCCCATCCCCACACTCTACACCTACACTTGATCTTATAAATATATGTAATTATTCTCCTTAAAGGTCTAGCAGGGTGGTACAGGGTGGTGGTACAGGGTGGTGGTACAGGGTGGCTACTCTTATTCACTCCGATAGTCTACAAAGTAAATTGATCTACAAAGTAAATGATAAGGAGCAAAGAAAGCTCAGCAAAAATTTGGAAGAAAGCGAGAAATCGAAATCAAATGCTCATCAAGCCTAAAAGTGGAATGGAGATTATCACACAAATACTTAATATGAGTATACACATATAAATAACACAATCACACATATGACACAACAGTGGAAAAGGTATCCCTCAAATCACTGACAAAAGATCGATGACGCAGTTAAATGCGCACGTGTTAAAAATTTAATAAAAGAAAAAGAACTTGTTCGTTGTCGTTCGTTCGTTCCGGCATAGTTTGAATACGTTTATCTGCGTGGAAATACCTGAGCCAATGTAGCCTTTTTAATAAGAATTTTCGTATTTTCCCCTACAGTTTAAAAATGGGTTGAGTATAAGAGCAGAAAGTGAAAATATGCTCACGTCGTATGCGCAAGGATTTACAGCGTTAGAAAGTGTTCATGGAGATCTGCGCCTCGGCCCGGGGCGGTGGTAATTATTGACGAGTATATTTTAACACCTTCGCACAACTGGATCGATAAATTGCGAAATGTGAATACTATATGTGGATCTGTGACTGGTACTCCTTAATTTGACATGTTTTTAATGAATTTATTTAAAACTGTGTTGTAAAAAAATCTGGCTGGTTTATTGCTAGATGGTAATATCTTCCAATCATACAAAAGTACATAAAGTTACGAGTACATGGCCGCAAAAAAAATCAAATAATTATTCACTTTTACAAAATTCATCAACAGGTTATACATAGTAAAAATAAAAGTGAGATATCATCAGTCAAAGAAAAAAGGAAGCTTGGACTTGCTTGGACCGTGAAGTTCTATAAAAGCCAATCAAATCACAGCAATCCCTTAGTCGCTGCCCTGGGGGCTTACGAGAGTAAATACGACCTACCCTTCCGTTATAAGCACAGGCTGCCGAAGCATTATCTGTTGCCTGACTAGTCCACCTACAGTATTAGCTGGGACGACCAAAGTCTGAGTGAATGTGATGGAATACAAGTAGCCTGAACGAGTGGACTTGTTTTTGCTAAATAATTAGTGTAAGAATTGTTATCTAGTTATAAGTAGTATGTAGGTGTTAATTATTTCTAAGATCTCATATATTAAGATTGAATAAATAAAATAAAATGATATGTAGGAAAATAAGATAAAGTAAGTTCATAAATTATAACATATAATTAAGATTAGTTAAGTAATAAATTTGTATATACGAGTAGAAATTATACTAGTACTACTTATTGACTTGAAATTAAGAGATTTTTTAGTAGCTTTTATAAAACATACTAATGACGGAGCGAGTCTAACATTATTTTTTTATCTAGTTCTAGAGCCTCAATGCATAGACAGTAAAGGATGATGTTAAAAAAGCAAAGCAGAAAACTGGGAAAGCCAATAAACAATCTCTGTTTGAGCGTAGTGGAAGTTCACAATCGAAAAGAAGTACTTAATTTAATGGCCGCAGCCACCACCTTCTTTCCTTATACTCATTTTTTTAATGTTAATAAAAGTGAGCTCGAATCCCGAGTTAAGGGCACCCTTGAATAGAGTATGCTGTCTAAACGGCACTGTATAAATTATTATTTTATTACTATAAAATATAAATAAAGATTTTTCCAGGCACCATAAAGTAGGAAAGTAGAATAGTTTTTATTAAATTTTTTTAGAAACTTCGAATCTCATAATTTTATACCTTAGCTAAAGAGAATTGAAATGTTTGAGTTTCAATAACAGAAATTTACGTAGAATTGCCCATTCTGTTGTATAATTTAACTTACGAGTAATCAGCAATAATCAAGCAATGATATGCAACGCTTCGGGCCACTCTTGAACTATTCGAGCTATTGCCAGTCTATCTATCAACTATAAACAAAACAGAGTTTACCTCGAGAGTTCATCACATAAAGGGACAATGAATTGAAAAATCTTTTTAATATAAAATATTGCTAGTTTTGCTAGTAATATTTTATATTAAATTATTTATATTAGCTGACATCGTAAAAATAAATGTTACGTTGGAAGTAAAAAAAAAAGATAAATATTATTTTAGAAAATAATAACATCACTTCGTGGTGATATTCTATTATTACGACCGTACTTTGCTGTTGATCAACACTTACGAGTATTTTATTATGAGACTTTCAAGTTTTGTATTATTTTTTTTAATTTACTTTGCACGGATTTCGCCTGCTACACAAAGAGGGTCTATTAACTGTTGTATAGATTATAGTATGGCAGACTAAATACCATGCGATAATTTATCCAAACCAAATTGAAAAATGACGACTTTCGTGGACTTGGAGGTAAAACGCACGTCTTCGAATAGGAGATTTGCTGATTCGATTCTCGTTGGTAGGCAATTATTTAAAAAAAAATTTTTTTTTCAGTCACATTTTAACACATGTCCCGGTTGGTTGAAAAATGTTGTTCTATGTACCAATCAAATGTAAGTCAATATAAAAATGTTAAATGTCTTAATATTGGTACGAGTATAAGCAGGAATCGAAGCCGATATCTCCGGATTGACAGTTCTTTCAACTACGACACGAAGTTCAATATCATTCATTATAAATTCGAAGAACTTTGTTTTTTTTTTTAATTTTTGTTTTAGTAAGATGAAAACAGTGGCGTATCGAGAATCTTTGCCATCCGGAACAAGACACAAAACTTGCACCCCGTTGCATAAAGTGTAAGCTAAGTGATAGTTGGAAATAAGGTGGAATCCCAAATTCCAAGGCTAGCTTGTACACATTTTCAATGCACAATATGCTTTTTTATGCATACATCATTGCTCATTATGTTTTTTTTCAAATGTGTAATGATGATACGGTATTCGAAGTTAGTGTTCGCTCTGGAAGGCCGATTATCACAGATGATAACCAAATCAAGGCATTGGTATAGAATAACCAGCGTTCTATGACACAAAAAATGATTGAAATACTAAAAATATATAAAAAAAACAGATGAATAAAGTAAAGTAACACATACACCTAAAAAATCGAAATTACTTTAAGAACAACCTATTTATTATGTTTAGCCACTAACTTTGCCTAGTTTGTGGATGACTGTCCCCCTGCTTTATTTTCGTTACGCCAATGTATGAAATATAATCTCGTTTTCTTTAGGATTAGTTTTTGTAACAGCTTATTTAATTTTTTTAATTTGCCTTAGTTTAGTGTTTCTCAAACTTTCTGTTCACAGCGTTCTTAGAATATCAGGATTTTCCACGACGCCCAAAATCAGAACTCACTTACGAGTGAAAGTTGCACTAACTCGTATGCTACTGCGGTTAGAAAGTTTGTTAATTGGTACATATTTTGAACAATCATACCATTGAATTAATAAACCGTAATTAGTGGGACAAGTGAATATACTGTTCACTGCACATTTTCTCAAATCTCGGGATCGAACTGTACACAGCCAACATACTTTTATTTATTATTTTTTATTTAACACTTTTATTGCAAATACCATCTGGCGGGCTTATTGCCAGGCGGTTATCTCTTCCAACCAACCAGACAAAAGTAAATGAAGCAAGTTACGTGGTCGCATAAATCATTCAAATGACTATCCATCGCCACGAAATCCATAAACACATACGTGAGCATATGCCCACGAACCCCACAAAGACGGACAATCACCCGAACATTATTTTTCATATAAAGTGAGATATCATCAATCAAATGGAAAGGAAGGGATGGTAGAGAGGAAAGGAAAAATCAGGAATGAAACACGTTATTTTACTGACTAGAAATTAAGAGTTTTTTCAGTCGCTTATTAAAGCACGCCAAGGACGGAGCGAGTCTTATATTGGTTTGTAACTGATTCCAGAATCTCACTGCATGAACAGTAAAGGATTACGTAAAAAAAGAGGAGCGGTGAACTGGAAAGGCCACAGAGTTTCTTGTTCTAGAATGATTTTCGCGCGGTATTTGCTTTTTTTATCACAGCGACCGCCGATGCACTAATACATCGATGGTCTGATTAAAAAACCACGTAAGGCTCATTTTAGTGAAAATGTTGGAATATTACGTGGCACCGCTGTAAGCGTACACTTTGGGAACCGCTGCCTTAGCCTATCGACAAATATTATAATATACCGAATCGTTAAACATAAATAATAAAGTAACCTGGCATTTATTTCGCAATAAACATGTCAGACGGTTATAAATAAAGATTTCTTTATGATTTACGGTCGAAATATGAACTAAGAAAAATATAAATGGCTTCATAAAATGCAAATCCGTTAGTACTGGAGTTAGAGATTGCTCAATATTGACCGCCATTTGTGGGTGAATTTTGAGACTTTATGGATTCCAATAAAATCAGTTAAGGGTACTAATGTGGTTTTCAAGCCTTTTAATCTTATTTTTTTATCTTTCAGGCTGGTAGAAAGAAATTAATATATAACAATAAACCTGCTATGTAGGCTATATTATTACAATATAAGTGAAACACTATATACTCGTTCATACGAGTATATACATATTATCACGCTATATCCCTGTCGGAGTAGGCAGAGAGGTCAGAGTATAAGACTTTTCTACCTCGACATACATCCATCGCCTCTTCTATTATAAATCCATTTATCTTTTCCTACAAATCATACGATTTTAATTACTTACTACGTTTTTTTGTTTCAAAATATAATTCACTTGGTCCAACCATACTTTCGTTGGCATTTCTCTACCAAGCTTTCCACTGAAATTTACACTATATATTTATTTGTATGGTTAGTCTCGATCCAGTCATTCGTTTTACATACCCAAACCATCTCAGAGTGCTAATCTTCATCTTACTCAGCACACCAGCCTTAAGTTCACATTCATCCCAAATCACTTCATTCTGTATTATGTCATACATTATGACTCAGTGCACGCATTTCTACAGTATTTATTCGGTTCCTTTCAATTATTCCACGACAACGTTTCCCATTCATACATCTAAATAAAATACTGTAATCCAACCAGATAGATGTTCAAGAAACAGTAAATAAAAACTAGACTGGAACCCATTAAAAAAAAATCGGGTCCCAATGGGAACCGAGCCCGCAGTTCCAAGATTCATACTAACGAAAGAACACGGTGATAATCAACTATCAACATCCCAGTTAAGGATGTTTAACATTTAAATTTTTCATCATTAAGAAAACAAAAATTATACGAGAAGAGAAACAAAATATATTTTCTACATTTTATCAATTGAATGGTTGAAGTAAAATAGGCACTAAGTACCAAAAAAAAAAAACCAAAAAAAAATAAGTATGCAGTTTCGTTCTATATGTCATATAGAACGAAACTGCATACTTACTTTTTTTTGTTTTTTTTTTGGTACTTAGTGCGTATTTTAGTTCAACCATTCAATTATTAATTTATTAAAATTGAAATCTCTACGTCAAAAGATCACACACACTTTCGACTTGGGTGGTTCGTAGTAAAATGATACCAGTTTGATCTAAACACTGTTCTCATAAGAAACCGAGACCATTCTGTCAGAAGAGAGCCTCGGGATAGAAGGTAGAAACATGTGCAGTGAGGATAAATTAAATTAGTGGAATAACAAAGTTATTTATTAAATATATAAACTTATGGAAAAGGTTTGTGTGAGCTCTTGAGTGTGGTGTTTTTTTTCTTCTTCCCAGTGTCATGTCAGGTCCCCCCAACGTTGAATATCACCTGAGAGTAGATATCTTTGTCCCCGGCAGCCCGAAAAAGATCTACAACGCCCCTTATGTCAGTCCAATCACGTATATTGCGGAGCCAGAAGATTACATTCCAGGTTCCTGTACGTATATTGTTCTTTACTATGTCGAACTGGGAGATTCTTAGCACCCTTGACCCATTTAAGGGTTCCCGGGACTCGGGGCCGTGGCTTTATTTCTCTCCTTAGTGATTTCTTGGGGAGGGATATCCAGAGTGGTTTCCCCTTGCCTTCTCTGGAGGATTTTCTGTCGGGGTTACCTTTCCTTAGCTGGGTGGATCCAGTTTTATGGCGCTGGAAACTCGCCATTCGTCCACTCCCTATCTGCTATGACACTGATGGAAATGTCAGTGGTCACACTGCCCGGGGTTCGCGGGGCCTGAGAGGCCACTCGTGTGTGTTTTTTTATTGTTTTATATTTATATTTTTGTTTTTTTACTTTTATGATTATGTGCGGTACATTGTGGGGTGAATGTTTTTGGTCTGTCTGGAGTGATGAAGTGTGAGGAGTTTGATTTCGCGTGATGTATACATGTGTCATTGAGTGTCTCTGTTTGTCAGATTGATGAGAATATGCAACGGGGTTTTATAAATTCAAAAATCGGAAAGAAGTATCAATTTATTTTTTCATGCTATATGTCCTCAGTGAGATACAGGCAAAATCCTAGTTTACTGGAGACACGACAAATGAAACGCAACACACTCAGAAACATTAAAATTGTGTATCCAAATTAAATTATCTCTTATTTTTTCACAAATGATGTATATTTCTTGTCATGTGTAAAATAAATAAAAATTTGAAATATTCTAAGATGTACTCGTATTTCTTCTTTATAATGTCCGAGTTTGGTTCGGCAGATATTAATTATCTTGAAAAATAAAATAAGATTTAAGATTAAAGCTAAATAATCTAAAAACCCACCGGAAATCAAACCCGAAACGCTAATCTCGAAGTCGCTGACACTAATACCGTCGTTTTTAATGTCATCATTTCAAGTCAACGTGAAATTGGTTGCTTAGAAAATAGGTCAATTTTACTTTATAAACAAATCGTTTGTTAGGATTTAAATTATATACATATAAAGCTACCATCACACCATATCCATTTTGGGATAGGCAGAGAGGACATATGCGTATGCCTTTCTATTCATTCACACAGCTTTCGCTTCAACTATCCATACATTTCATCACATATGCTCTCCTGTTTCTCAAACTACTTACCTTTTCCTCAGTTAAAATTCTTCAACGTATCCTTCCACTCTATTATCGGTCCTTTCTTCATTCTCCATTCATAAGTAAGTCTTTTGCAACTTATATTAGCAAACCATTTCTAGATTCTTTAATTAATTTAACTAATAATTTATTTATTTATTTCTTTAACCCTTTTATTGCAATACAATCTGGCGGGCTTATTGCCAGGCGGTAATCTCTTCCAACCAACCAGACAAAAGTAAATGAAGCAAGTTACATGGTCGCATAAATCATTCAAATGACTATCCATCCCCACGAAATCCATAAACATATACGTGAGCACATGCCCACGAACCCCACAAAGACGGACACTCACTCGAACATTATTATAATATACGAGTACATTTCTAATAAACAGTTACCCTTTGTTCGATCCTTTCGTATTCTACATTGTTATACTAGAAATTCTACGCAAATCTCGCAAATATTCTGCTATTTTTCCTAGCGTTCAATGTATAGATAGGGTTTGCTTCCATAATCTATGATAAACACTAGCACACCGTAGTGTACATTCATTTTTGAAGATTTTGCGATTGATTAATTGAAAGAAAAAAAAAAGTGTACCATTGACCTTGTTACCTGCAGCAACACGCCTTTCAATATATTTCTCTATCTTACCATCTCTCGAAAACATGCCCCCCAAATATTCTTCACTTATTCAAATCTTTGTTAAACTATTCATTGAAATTATTCATAGATTCACTTTTTCCAACAACCATGAGTTTCGATCTATCAACATTCATTTTCAAGTCTTTTTCATAACACTTTGCATACATAATTTCAACCAACATGTCTGCAAACAACACGGATTAAAGTTAAGAATACTAATGATTTATCCATTACTTACTCTTTTCATTCACAGGTTAGTGACATACAATTAACATAGTATGATTCATTCCATCGGATTTTGAAATTAAAAGAAAATATCGAGAAAACGGGTTCATTAAATGTTTAACCCTTCCTATTATGTGATGTGTAACTAGTACACATTGCTTCTAAAAACTTTAATATCTCTATAAATATAATAAATACTGGGTTCACATTTTATGTATTTCTCCGTAATACATTTACGCATTGAATGAAAAAAATAATATTAATAATAATTAGCACTTATCGGCCGACCACATTAGAGATATTTTGTGAAAATCGGGAATAAATTCCCCGATACAATCAAACGTGCGCCAGTGTGTGACGTAGGTATATTCATTCTAAAAAACCGCTATGGCTGAGGAAGCGACGCTATTCACGTATCACTCTACTCTGGTATATGGGAACGTAAGAAATAGAATCTCAGTTCGCTCGCTTCTCTCGCTTTAGAAGCTCGCGGATATTTATTTCCGTCTCAGTAGCTCTGGAACATCCATTTGAGGTGGTCGCTTCGCCCGTTTTGTGAACATCGGCCGATGTTTTTTTTTCATGTTTTCAGCAATTAAATTTAAATTATTATCACTTTTGACTTCAAATTTAATTAATTTAAGCGATTGGCTAAGAATATTCTTATTTTTCTGATTTTAAATCGCTCATTTTTACATGTGTATTGAATACACAGCACCGGAACCCGCGGATTTTTTTAATCATAGGAAGGGAAAGGTTAATCAAACCAAATTAATTTTCCTTCATATTGATTCTTCGATCGATAGCCTTATCGATAAGATCGTCGGAGAAAGATTCGAATTAATCGACAGATCTCGTGAAAAAAGTTTATAAAAACCGATTCGTTTTTATGAAATTGAACCGTCCTGTTTGTTCACTTTACGGTTCAATTAATTTCATTTGTGTTTTTTTTTTAAATTTATATACCTTTGACGCTTCGGATCAGAGGCTTTCAACCGTATATAAATTGTCTTTGTATTTTTTTAAATTTGAAAATAAAATTAGACTGCGGTTATTAAACCATTCTGAATGTGAATAGATTATGAATGATACCAAACAAAATGTGGATCAGGAAATAAGATCAGTATGTAGCAAGCAAAAAAGTCCAACATTTTTTATAAGTACGTGTTTTTGGGGAAAAAATATAAAATAATAATAGAATCACAAATTATAAAGCGCCCTTAAGAAAGCAGACGCACCTCGAGGGCGCTATTATATAATTATAAATAATATTAGTCCTCATTGAATCATACTGGTAGCTTATCGAATGATACATACATACATATCATCACGTCGTGCCCCTTGAAGAGTAGGCAGAGAAAACAGATCTTCATATTTTTCAATCTAAGCACACAACCTTCGCCTTCTCCATATCCATATATTATTCTGTCACACACGGCTTTTCTACACATTCTACGCAACTCTCTCATTTGTACCATAAATAAAGCGAGTGTTTTTTTTTTATTTCTTTAAGATGTGTCAACAACTATGGAGTTAAGCTATCGGTTTTAATGTCATCCATTCAATAAAATTTAAAAAATAGTATTTTTCTATTGATATAAAAATTATAGGCAATCCCTCTTAATTGTCAGCCATGCTGCGGGTGTAAAGTATATGTATAAATTTATTGTGTGCAAACTGTTGCACTTCAGCAAACACACATTCTCGACATATCAAATCCAAAATTTTGATGTCAAGGTCATATATTCAAGACCATCATCTGCAACCTTACGTTAGGTATTGTATTTTACGCAGCATTTTTTTAACATTATGGTATTTAGCAACGTTATAAGTGTATAAATTACGATGTTAAATGGTATAAAGTAAAACCATTCTGAATGTGAATATACCAGGAATCGAACTCCAGCCTTTAGAAGTTACGTGTCAAACTTTCATGACATTCCGACATTGTGTCATTGAGTTACAGTGGTTTTAGTGAGACACTCGCTTGCTGAGCGTGAATGCTTACCGTTGTATCACATCGGCCAATTTCTCTATTATCATAGATAAAAATTAAAATTGTAGGTTTCCACTGTTCTGAAAATTGATGTGACTCAATTCTACGTTAATTATTAATTGATACGAGTGAGTGGAAACACTGCAGGACGCATGCGAATCTCCGGTTTCGAAGCACTATCGTCGGTGAAACTGGACAATCCGGTCATAAAAAGTTGAAAAAAAATGCAATAAATTAACGCGGATAATGTGATTATGTTTCAGCCTTGTTCAATACGTAATGTCTTTATCATTTAAAAACGTGATCTGCAACTCCAGATGAGGCTGGAGAAATGTTCTCCAATGCAGGCCCGTCTCTAACTGCTTTTCAGATTAAGACTCGGGTGCAGAGACCAACCTAAACACTAAATACTTTCTTGACTTCTTGCTCTGATAAGGACCAAATCTGAATGGAAATTACCAAATTTTAGGAAAGGATTTATTGATATATGATTTTTATAGTTAATAAATGTAAGTTTATTAAAATAGGGGACTATGAAATTAACTGCAAATATAAAGAGATTCTGTTAGCGATGCATTTAATAATATGAACACCACATGGGACTCTTCAGCATTTGGTTTGACGACGAAGTTTCAGTTATTTGGTTCTGCACAATTCACTTGTCGGCTCCACATCTTGGCATTTTACTATGGTCTAAGAAAATTCTCGGTTTTGAGACTTAGTTTCTTAACGAGGGTTATGACTGTTAATACTGCAACCACGTGGGAAATAAAACGATGTGTCTTCGGACGAAGCAGTAGCCTAATTTTTTGTTTATTTATTTTACACGTGACAAGAAATATACATAATTTGCGAAAAAGCTACAAGTTATTTAATTTGGACACACAATTTTAATGGATCTGGGTTTGTTGCCTTTCATTTGTCGTGTCCCCAGTAAATTAGACTTTGTATGTATGGAATGAAAGCATGGACGGTGATAATGAAGAAAAGAAGCACGTTAGATGCCTTCGAGATGTGGTGATGGATGCGAAAGCTCTGTATCTCATGGAATACAAGGCGCACTAACGCTAAACAAATATGAAAGTCAAGATAAACTGGTGATTACAGGGACATTTGAAGAAAGACGAACAAGAGGAAGGTGTCCTATTAGATGGATCAAATAAAAGAGTTAACAGGTTCCTCTTTAAGCGTTGCATTCAGCATGGTCCAAGATCGGGAGAGATGGAGAAAATTGGTGCGCCAAGTTCAAGACATAGTAGAGAACTACAACGTTTAACATTGCGCATTCGATGAATAAGAAGTTTTATGGCATTTCTGTATTCCTGATGGAAACTACAGGCAATGTGATACCCCTACTATTCCTCCTATTAATAGACGACATTCAAAATTCCATAAGTCACTCGACATGTTTATTGTTCGCTGACGACTTGAAAATTTTCAAAAAGATCAATTCACCTCACGACTGTGCACAGTTACAACAGGACCTAGACTCCCTTGTCTCCTGGAGTGAGCAAAATCATCTTCTATTCAACATTAATAAAGGTGTCTGTGTATCATATAGTCGATCGTTTTCACCAATCCACCATCAGTATACTATACAGGGAGTGGCACTAAACAGAGTTTCTGAATTCAAGGATTTGGGCGTAACCTTCGATGTCGGACTCAGGTTCGTTAACCATGTCTCACGTTTGATATCGGACTGTTACAAACTACTCGGTTTTATAATGAGAATATCAAGAGAATTTAACAGCACCGATATCCTCCGAAACTTATACAATTATCTAATTAGAACCAAATTAGAATATGCATCTACGGTTTGGGCTCCTCATCAGCTCAAATATAAAAACAATATAGAACAAATACAAAAAAAAATCCTCAGATATCTATGGTACAGAACAAAGGGTGATTACCCAAAATATGCTCACCATGCCGAACTTCTCACGGTGTGTAACTATAGAAGCCTTGAAACAAGAAGGCAAGAATCCATTGCGATATTCCTAATAAAGGTTTTCCAAGGTTCATTTAACTGTCCCGCGATTCTAGAAGCACTAAGTTTATATGTACCTAATAAATATAGCCGTGCAAGGAATCACCCTCTGTTCTACATACCAACTTATAGGACGAATATCATGGCTAAACACTCAGTCACGCGTGGTATAGAGATATTGAACCAACTGAATGACACGGTTGATATATTCTCGGTACCGTCTAGCAGTATGAGAAGAATCCTGGCTGATATTATTCCTAACGAATAAGCTAACGCTAGAAGCAGACCCTCTTTGTGTAACAGGAGAAATCCGTGCAAAGTGGATAAAAAAAAAAAAATGGGTCGCTTTAAATTTCGACGGCTCTGCCCCGACTGTGCATTCTGAAGTGTATGCGTGCATTCTCATTACTCAGCTGAATTATATATAAATATTAATGTCTCTAGGCGGATAACATATATGCAAGTATCACAAAGAAAATTATCATTTATAAAATACCACTCTCTCCTTAGTAAGCTATGTACAAAACCCCTTTTTTGCTTTTGCAAATAATAAGTATACCTCACATATTCAGGAGACTGATTATATTTTATCTAAATGCAGAAATGACATTGAGAAACTCTGGAATCAGCCACAAATTAACGATAGATTTGCCCAGTCATTGGCATATTCCAAACAGAGGATGATGAGATATGTTACTTCATATATTTTCAATGATTTTGAGTGTTTTCTTCACGATTTTGTAAAACATTTGGTCTATTACTTTTGTCCATCAATGAATGATTTCACGTTTTTTTAATTAAGATTTCGGAACACATACAAAATATTTGCTGTCTTTAGAGTATTTTCTGTAAACTGCACTTTGTTAGCATCTAACAGACATGCACCAGAGGACGAACTTCATCAAGACTATATTGAATACTGATCACTCAATCGCCTAAGGATTGAGGCGGCTAAGCTAACCTAAGATAACCTGCAAATAAAGGGATTTGCCTAAAACATCGAATATAACATACTATACATGCATATGCGGAGTATATCTTATCATTTCTTAATTGTCCAGCATGCCCGACATTGTGAACATGCAATCATTCATTTTCGTATCCTGACCATCAATTATGCCTTGTTTCCAGTAGGAGGCAACGAGGATCATCCTATCATTTGCATCAATCAGGTCTTACCTAGAGCATGCCCATCCGATGTCGGGATAAACTAGAATGTGTTGTGAATATCCCCAATATCACATTAGTGTTATTTTCGTTCAAGCAACCCAATTTTTGCACATTCACCTTGCATCTCGTCTCCCAAACTTGGCGTCTGTTCAGTGCTTTTAAAGTAGACTAGTTGGTCTCCAAGTGCCATCTTTTCCAAGAACTCCATCCAGTCGTCAGGTTTTTTTTATTTTCACTTCAGAAATCGCACTTTCTTAGGAGGAATTGTCATAGAAATTTTGTATGAAACTACTTTATGTTACAAAAATATCAGTTGAAACCAAACAATGTAAAAACTCAAATTTGCGCATATAGTCTCCACAATCGCGATATAAAATGAAACCTGAATATTTTGTGGAAGGGAGTTTAGTTGAAACAATGCAGGGCTCCTCGATATCTCGGAGTATTGTCACACTATACCATGTCTTTCAAACAACACTGCATCAGTATATGCAGTGTGATTGCTGGAGCTTCACTAGACCTCAAATGAGGTAGACGACATTTTTTGAACAATGTATCTGACACGAAACAAAACAAAGAAATCTGAATTAAAATGGATGACCCTAACGGATTTTAATAATGAAGAATACCTTGGTAGTTATTGTGTGAAAATATTTCATATGTCATTTAAGATAAAGGCTGTATGTTACCAAATACAGAGAAGAACTTGGATAGACAATAAAAACAAGTGTTATCTTATTTACTCGTGACTTAACTTGCTTAAACGATTTCATTCCAACATGTCTACCGCTGACTGTTTGCATGCATTCTTTCCAACCGACTTCAGTACTTGACGTCAAAACGTGGACAGAAACAATGCCAAGTAACCAGGGTTATCAGTTATTTTATAAATTAAATTTTCAAAATATTTATAAGTTGTGCAAAATAATATAATACGAGTATATCCCTCAGAATATCCTTTTGTCCTAATTTTTCTTTGTTTCCCTTCCTTATCCTTGTACGAGTACAAATTCCTTTCCTCGGGTTCTACCATTATTGATCGACATTAGTCATTTGTTTGTTTTTTTATACTTAAATTTAAACGAGTATATTATTATTTATTGCTTTTTTTTGTTATTTGAGTTGCATAACGCATTGGACTTACATGCGGAAGGTCACCAGCTCGAACCCCGTACTGTGCTACTTACCTCGAATGACACATGTATATTTTCCTATAACTTCAGTCATATCTATTCTTTCGAAAAAGAGAAAAAAACTAGCCGGTGTGTTCTGATTGTTTCACTTCGGTGTGCCATCGGATCTAGTACAGCGGTGTAGCCGGCGAGTTTGCTGGTGTGCAATGGCTCACTCACTTAAAAAAAAAACTTCCACGGCACAGGTTCACTTTCCAACTGAATTGACGTAGGAATGGTGAGGGGATCCTCAACTACGAAGCCAAGCAACGACATCGATTATTTTTTTGTAGTCAGTCATACGTGAAGATTAAACAGTTTAATGTACCCAAGATTAGCTGGTTGGCTGGAAAAAAATGTTGTATATCAATAAACCTGCCAAATGTATCATATTTAACCATGTACACGGAATAAAAATAAATAAATGAATACATGAGACGCGTCAGACCAGAAATGAAATAAAAATCTGATTACTGATAGACCAAAAGAATCGTAGAAGAAATGAGACACGTACGGTAGAAGAGGAGTACAATGAGTTCATACAAACCCATATATGCAACCCCTCGCAATTGACATATTTGAAATTTGGATCTCAATTACAGTAAACTCTCAATTATCCGGGGTCGCATTAACTGGGATGCAGATTAACCGGGGATGTAAAGAAATGAAATTTTATACTGCTCCAGTTAATTCATATACCGGTTAATGCGAACTCGGATAAACGAGAGTTTACTGTACATTAATCAAATGGCAAACATTTATGATTGTATCGTATCACACTTCCATTTTGTACAATGCACACTGACGGACTTATTACCATGTGGCTATCTCTTCCAACCAATCAGAAAGCGTTTAAACAAACCTTAAGTAAAAACCACACTGGAACACTTCTTTAAAAAAATCTTGGTACCGAGATGAATCGAACCGCCAATCCTCTAGTCGGAAGACAGGGGTTTTATCAACCAGACTACAGGTTTTAAAAAATCGATTTAGGTTATGGGCTGAAACACATCTGATGTCCTCGCGGCCGGGCTCGCCCTTTATCGGTGGGAGTGTATCTCGACCGGTGGGGGGGGGGGGGGGGGGGTGTTATGAGATTAGTCTTGACCATTTGATACCTTCTCTCTTAAACGTATTTTCTTCGTCACTATCTTGAAATATACTCGTATATGCAATTTATGGATATTTGTACTCGTATATATTGGGTTGCTATCAATAAACCTGTATTTATTTCTTGAATCTTCGAAAAGACTTTAGTTTCACTTTTTTGTTCCATGTTTTATGTAAAAAAGAAATAAAATAAATAAATAAAACACTTATTTTATATTTTTGTGTTCACCACTGGTTTATTTTGAGTTTACTACCGGTTTCGAAGACCTCCGTCTTCATCGTCAGGTTAAGATAAACTGTGTTTATTTATTTACTTTTGATTATGAGTTTGTTTTTCTTTTAATTTTAGTAATTCAAGAATTAAAAATGTCGATAATAATAACTATTTATTAATGAGCGTGTAGACTTTACCGTTTCATTTTATTATCATATGTTGATATTTTTTTCTTAACCAATACCTCATGTTATTGTAAAAATATTTTATTTACGTAAAACTTATTTTCAACCTGGAAAAAAGAAGGTACAATTTATATGGACGTAACATATATTGGCGTGTTTGTTGAAAAATAATTTTAATAGTATTTTGTAAAAAAAAATGCTAATGGAGGAAATCGACCGTTACCGTAATTGCGGTAAAAATGTGGAATAAATAAATAATTTAAATGAAGAGTACCCCTACCAGAAAATGCCATTCGATGTGGGTCATTATTGAAAATTATATCAGATGCATAACGCAAGAATGATTGTTAGTGCAAATTTTATCAATTCTTAGAATAAAACGTATCTGTATTAAAACAGCACTTGGAACATACTGAATAAATATTGGAATAAAAATATTAGTGGCATTTTTTAAATAACTTACATATTATAATACGAATTTAATCAACAGAAAATTATAATTTTTTTTTTATAGATTTTTTAGTGGATTTGTTGAACAATGTTAACTATTGATAGAGTTTATAATCGATTCGACCACTGGTACCACCGTCAACATTGACGTTAATGATCGATAATTATTGGTGGGACATACCCACGTGGAAATCTCTTCCAACCAACCAGAAAAATATTAAAATTCAGACTGAAATCCTGTTTTTTTTAAATCTGGGTTCTAACGGGAGTCGGATTACTTATTCCCAGGTTTAAAGACAGGTGTTTTACCAACTAAACTGCGTAGGTTATCGGTTCGAGTGCTTATTGATAAGCAGTGTTATTCTCAATGTACGATTTCTACATTATTTATACAAATCCTTTCAGTCTTTTCCATGTCCATATTTTACTTCCATGAATTGAAGTTGGTAATAATATAACATATTGTTGTGAACTGTCATCTTAGTAGATTTGTATACTCTTTAGATCGAGCGCATATTTTTAACTGCCCCATTGCCTTTTTTCCTAACACTACGGAACGTTCAACATCCCTCGTTACTCCCGTTTCGTCACTTGTCCATCATCTGAGAAAATACTTACTACAATAAAAAAAAAATCTTTTCATTGCTCTGGAAATCTTTCGTTGCTTACAAAAAAGATCTTGACTGGGAGACTATTTTTTGTAATTTGTACTGTAATATTCCCCTGGAAAGTTACATATTTTTTGTAATTTGTACTGTAATATTCCCCAGGAAAGATTAATTTTTAAAATTTTTATATTGTATTTTGTTCTGATTGGATTATATTTTTAATTTGGTATGAACCATGAAATATTGACTCGTCTACATTCTTAATTAGACGTTTTTGAGGATACTAATACGTTACTTTTGTTTGTTTTAATTTCTATTGTGCAGTGTTTAAAAACTCTAAGTGTCGTTTATTTTGTGAATAAATAGGTATATTTTATTTGTAATTGCTTTTCTCTTAACGATTTTCAGTCACCATGACTCTGGATGACGTAAATTCATTCTAAGACCTTTATTTTTACACCCATCATAAAATTTATTTACCAAACTGTAATTCATAACATAACTATGTCATCCGCACAAATCCCCGTTCGACAGCTTTATGCCAATCATTAACTCTGTAGTTTCTTTACACACGAATTGATGTGAATGTAGAACAAACAGCGTGACATAGTACATCCCCGATTTACTCCTTTTGTAATATTTTACTACTTAATGAAGGAATAGCTCGTTTCATTGCTCTTTGAGCCATTTACAGCTCATTTAATTTATCGACCAATAAAAAAAGTTAAGCAAATAAAAACACCGTAAACATAAAACACCCAACAATGTAAATAATATATCATAGACATATACCCGGAAATATCCTGTCCATAATTGATTTATGTGTAAAGTGTTGAACATGAATATCTCCTGAAAAGTACACCTCTGTTGCGTTGCAGTCTGCAGACCACATATCACTCAGTGTGGTGTCGTAAAGTGCATAAGGTGGCTATTTGTTATGCCTAGGATTTGTCTTGTTCAAAGATGCAGATCAGGGATCGAAGACGCGAGACCATGGAGCCACGTAAGGCTGTTAGTCCCATGAACTACTGTTCTTTATTCTGTTTTTTTATGGACGTATACAAAGAACACGACCAAATTTTGTGTCTAACAATCGTGTATTAGGATAGATGTTGATCATTCGCTCCTTTGAAATAGTCGAAATAAAAGTTTTAAGTATAAATAAAAGACTATTTCGCAATGAATTATCACCAGAATAGAGCTTCACTTTTAATTTAAGTGAATCAGTTCATAAGCGCCACTAAATAAATTCATGTATTATAGAACAATTTATAAACGTATACTATAACCAGGGTACCAATAATGAATTTCAAGCCTATTTATTATTCACTGAACTATTATAGTTCGGAAAATCTAGGATGAGTCCTGTGACAGCTCACAAATTTGCCCCAATACAACCTTGTAACGATGTTCAGTAATTTTAATTATTTTATCAACTTTAATATAAGCCTCAATTCTAATAAATAGCAAGTTATTTAGGTAAATACATTACATTAGGTATTGGTATTGGTGCAAATTTGTGAGCTGTCACAGGACTCTCCTAGAATTTCCGAACTAATAATGACTTCCGTTCGGAAGGTTGCCGGTTTGAACCCCGCGCTGTGCTACTCCCCTCGAATGACACATATATTTTTTACGCCTAGTATTCGGGGGTGTAAGGATACATATGACTTCGATTATATATATTCTTAAAAAAAAAGAAAAAAAAAACACGCCGGCGCGCTCCGGTTGTCTTACTTCAAGTGTGCCATCGGATCCAGTACTTAAAAATCAAACTCCAGGATCACACATTTAAAAATTAAACTCCACGACACAGCTTCGCTTTTCATCTGGATTCATATTGGAATGGCGATTCGATTTGTTGTCGTTCCTGGGCCTCGACTACGAAGCCCTGCAACGACAACGACGAACTATTAGTATCGATAATACTGCCTCTGATATAGATTATAACGACATAATAATATAATTTATTCATTGAAAAAGTACACAACATTTACGTGTCCTTATCAGTAACGTTTATAACTAGTTGCAGCCCGTGAAATATTCACAAAAGTAAAACAAATTCTACATTTATGAAAATATATACTCATAAATGTAAAATTTGTTTATATATATATATATATATATATATATATATATATATATATATATATATATATATATATATATATATATATATATAAATATATATATATATATATATATATATATATATATATATATATATATATATATATATATATATATATATATATATATATATATATATATATATATATATATATATATATATATATATATATATATATATATATATATATAAATATATATATATATATATATATATTATATATATATATATATATATATATATATATATAT